>CAJHNH020002789.1:0-27500 GCA_905116865.2 Candidula unifasciata
AGAACAACGTGCACAAGACAACACAAATCAATGTTTTGGCCAGGACCTTTCTCAGCATCAAATGAACTACACAACAATAAAAAAAGGGGAGAGTACTTCAACCACTAACTTTAAAACTATGAAAAAAGGTGATGTGGAATGGATAAAATAAAATAAGGAAACAGTCATAAAAAAGTAAATGTCATAATATATAATATAATAGTAAAAAAAAAAAAAAAAGAGTAGTTGAAATATAAATATTAATGATCCATCAATAGTACTGATAAGAGATAGAAAAAATTAAAAATATGAAGAAAAAAAAAATAAGCATACAAATAATACAATAAAAGTAATGTGACATTAATAAAATACTGGTTAGATGAAGGTATGCTTGACACTGATACCTCCTGGACTAAGAACCCCTAGACTGTAGATGAGTCAAGTTTCTAAAGCGAGACACATGGTATGATCATCAGAGCAAGATTTTAACACCATAACAGATATATCATTTTTACCTCTGTGGCCACGGCTGTTAAAATGGAGAGGGATTGGTTTAAGTGTCATCTTGTCAATATCAGAGAGATGTTCTTGGAACCAATCAGCTGGCTTCATGCCAGTTTCTCCAGTGTAGGCCTTGTTGCATCTTTGGCAAACTACGTTGCGGGATTCACAAGTAAATGATTCCCTAATTTAGAAAGAATTATGAGGGGAATTGACTGAGGAGGTCTGGACAACGAAAAGACATGTCTTGCACGTGGTGTGGGAGCATTCAGTAGGCCAAAAGGGAAGTGCTGTCTGAATCGATAGACACAAAAGAAAATATGTCACTAAAGCAAATGATGATATAATTGTATCAGATACTACATTACCTGAAAAGGAAGTGTGAAAGATGACTTACCGTCAGCACATCCAGAATAGACAGCAAACTATGGATGTTTTCACCTGTAGCCACTTGCTTGACCAGGTGTTCTGTCCCATCCTGAAACGATACAAACCTGTACTTAAATCCACTCTGCACCACACAGGCACTATCATCTTCTGATTCACAGAGTTCACCAGCTGTAAACTCTGACAAAGAGGCCAGGTTGTTTGTCCACCTCAGAACTTTGGTCTTGTTAAAGAACTGAGTGCTGCATGCACATCCATTGGACAGATCTGGCATATTTGTGTGCAGTCTGCTGGTTCCTAACCTGTGAGGCAGATGCACTGCCATTCTGAAGGATGTTCCCATTTAGTCGACTCTTATGACAGGAGGCAGTGGGTCTTTTCTTGTGTCCCCCATAACTGGCCCTGGCACCCACCCCCATAACTGGCCCCGGCACCCACCCCCATAACTGGCCCCGGTACCCACCCCCATAACTGGCCCTGGAACCCATCCCAATAACTGGCCCTGGAACCCACCCCAATAACTGGCCCCAGAACCCACACGGGAAGGCTATCATCTAACAAAAACAATAACAAAAAACAACAACAAAGAACTTAGAGCATCATTGATAAACACATCCAAGTGCCACCTCCGGACCATGTAGATGCTGTCATCTAACAACAAACAACAACAAACAACTTACAGCATCATTGATAAACACATCCAAGTGACACCTCTGCACCACATAGATGCTGTCATCTAACAACAACAAACAACAACACCAACAAACAACTTACAGCATCAGTGATAAACACGTCCAACTGTCCACTCTGCACCACATAGATGCTGTCATCTAACAACAACAAACAACAACACCAACAAACAACTTACAGCATCAGTGATAAACACGTCCAACTGTCCACTCTGCACCACATAGATGCTGTCATCTAACAACAACAAACAACAACACCAACAAACAACTTACAGCATCAGTGATAAACACGTCCAACTGTCCACTCTGCACCACATAGATGCTGTCATCAGGGTCTCCAATCTTAAACAGGAAGTGACCAGCTCTCAGGGTGATCGTCTCCATGAACCGACACAGCTCCATGAAAAATGGCCGCTCCAGGTGCCCAAACACTCTGGCATAATTGAAGGTAGGAAACTGACTAACTAGGTTAATGTTATGTGACTGATTATATCAATTATTTAGTATCATTAATCTTCTCCAAACACTTATTAATTACTTAAACAGCACAAACTCTATCAATGAACCAATTACTCTGTCGACTGATTGATGGATTCCACACGTTGGTTCCAAAGCCTTATTGTGGCTACGAATGAACAAATTTTATTTTTTAAGGGTTAGGAAATTGAGCACGCACTAACAAATAATAAGTCCACTACTTCTATCAGAAGCCAAGTTATAAAAGGCATCTAATCTAAGATGTTTTGTTGACAACAAACTACATCAGCCTGAGAGGCGAGCAACCAACAGTCTGCACACTAAAAAGTCAGATCTGCCAATCTATGATGTGCACACACAAAAAACCCAAGTTCTGGAACAAGACCAGAGTCCAGAAGTGATGAACAACCAGAACTTTCCAACAGACTTGACAGCTGCTGAATGCTAATACACAGATTAATGGATAACTTTAACCAATGTACTGATCCCTTTGACGGATTTAATGACTCTTGTGAGTGACCGAAAATTGGGAAAACAGCTGATCGAAACAGATGATCTGATTAAAATAGTTTGTTCAATTTTCATATCCTAAACTAAATTATTGTCAAAAAGTTTGTTACTTGCATATCAGTCATAATATTAAGACTATTGTCACCCCCTGGCAGAGATTCATCAACGACAGAGCAGTTTGAACAGTTCTAGATCTTTTCCCTGATCATTAGGTGTAGAAAAATCATTTGAAAATTGTATCAAAAGGTCTTCTTTTTGCTAATCCTAGTTTTTAAAAACACATTCAGAAAAAAAATTTAATCTGTCTCAGTGATTCGCCAGTATACTGGTGAATAGTCCAATCGGGATAAAATCGTAAGCAAGTTAACTGGCGATTAGTCCTCAAAGAGTTAATTACTTCCCCAGTTATGAAAACTCATTCTTCATCTATCAATCTGTTTAATGTATTTCCCAATAGTGAAAATGGTTCATACCCTTCAGTTGTTGATAAAAAAAAAAAAAAAAAATCAGGTCCTGGCGGTACCACACACACCCCACAGGACCACTCACTGGACACTACGTAGCATGTAGAGAACCCACAGGACCACTCACCGGACACTACGTAGCATGCAGAGAACCCACAGGACCACGCACTGGACACTACGTAGCATGTAGAGAACCCACATTCCCACTCACCGGACACTACGTAGCATGTAGAGAACCCACATTCCCACTCACCGGACACTACATAGCATGTAGAGAACCCACATTCCCACTCACCGGACACT
Source organism: Candidula unifasciata (assembly GCA_905116865.2). Lineage (NCBI taxonomy): Eukaryota > Metazoa > Mollusca > Gastropoda > Stylommatophora > Geomitridae > Candidula > Candidula unifasciata. The sequence goes on from CAJHNH020002789.1 coordinate 3,311, forward strand.
ACGTAGCATGTAGAGAACCCACAGGACCACTCACCGGACACAACGCAGCATGTAGAGAACCGACAGGACCACTCACTGGACACAACGCAGCATGTAGAGAACCCACAGGACCACTCACCAGACACTACGTAGCATGTAGAGAACCCACAGGATCTCTCACCAGACACTACGTAGCATGTAGAGAACCCACAGGACCACTCACCAGACACAACGCAGCATGTAGAGAACCCACAGGACCACTCACCGGACACTACGCAGCATGTAGAGAACCTCAGGGGGCAGTCGGTGGTCATCATCCAGATCTGACCAGTCAGCTTCCAGGAAAGACTGTGGAGGGCTCTGCTGTTTCAGGCGGGGCTTGGACTCCTTCCTCTGGGCCAGGAATCTACAGTGGAAGAAGCTGATTTAACAATCTCACCTGTTGCTAAATTGTACGGTAGGGCAATTCAATTAAGTTTACTCAGGCCCAAAATATAGGCTATTGGAGATGAACACAGGCCTGTGTCCTGAAAGATCATCAATACAATTTAAATGGGAGGTTATCACAGCCAGTGTCCTGAAAGATCAGCAATACAATTTAACTGGGAGGTGATCTGCGGGCCCCTTGCTATGTCTCTGAGAGTAAGATTTGATCTGTGGGCTGCCAGTTGAAAACTCCTGTTTTACAGCAAATGAAGTGGCTAGAATGTGTCTTGGAGTGGTTTCATTAGTTGAGACTACAAGCCCTGAGTCAACAGAAGACAACACACAGCTGACATTCACAGACTGTGTGTTTACTGATCCAACACAACACACAGCTGACATTCACCGACTGTGTGTTTACTGATCCAACACAACACACAGCTGACATTCACCGACTGTATTTACTGATCCAACATAACACACAGCTGACATTGACCGACTGTGTTTACTGATCCAACACAACACACAGCTGACATTTATCGGCTGTGTTTACTGATCCAACACAACACACAGCTGACATTCACCGACTGTGTATTTACTGATCCAACACAACACACAGCTGACATTCACCGACTGTGTTTACTGATCCAACACAACACACAGCTGACATTCACCGACTGTGTGTTTACTGATCCAACACAACACACAGCTGACATTCACCGACTGTGTGTTTACTGATCCAACACAACACACAGCTGACATTCACCGGCTGTGTTTACTGATCCAACACAACACACAGCTGACATTCACCGACTGTGTTTACTGATCCAACACAACACACAGCTGACATTCACCGACTGTGTATTTACTGATCCAACACAACACACAGCTGACATTCACCGACTGTGTTTACTGATCCAACACAACACACAGCTGACATTCACCGACTGTGTTTACTGATCCAACACAACACACAGCTGACATTCACCGACTGTGTATTTACTGATCCAACACAACACACAGCTGACATTCACCGACTGTGTATTTACTGATCCAACACAACACACAGCTGACATTCACCGACTGTGTGTTTACTGATCCAACACAACACACAGCTGACATTCACCGACTGTATTTACTGATCCAACACAACACACAGCTGACATTCACAGACTGTGTGTTTACTGATCCAACACAACACACAGCTGACATTCACCGACTGTGTTTACTGATCCAACACAACACACAGCTGACATTTACCGACTGTGTATTTACTGATCCAACACAACACACAGCTGACATTCACCGACTGTGTATTTACTGATCCAACACAACACACAGCTGACATTCACCGACTGTGTTTACTGATCCAACACAACACACAGCTGACATTCACCGACTGTGTTTACTGATCCAACACAACACACAGCTGACATTCACCGACTGTGTATTTACTGATCCAACACAACACACAGCTGACATTCACCGACTGTGTTTACTGATCCAACACAACACACAGCTGACATTCACAGACTGTGTGTTTACTGATCCAACACAACACACAGCTGACATTCACCGACTGTGTTTACTGATCCAACACAACACACAGCTGACATTCACCAACTGTGTGTTTACTGATCCAACACAACACACAGCTGACATTCACCGACTGTGTGTTTACTGATCCAACACAACACACAGCTGACATTCACCGACTGTGTTTACTGATCCAACACAACACACAGCTGACATTCACAGACTGTGTATTTACTGATCCAACACAACACACAGCTGACATTCACCGACTGTGTTTACTGATCCAACACAACACACAGCTGACACTCACAGACTGTGTATTTACTGATCCAACACAACACACAGCTGACATTCACCGACTGTGTATTTACTGATCCAACAAAACACACAGCTGACATTCACAGACTGTGTGTTTACTGATCCAACACAACACACAGCTGACATTCACCGACTGTGTATTTACTGATCCAACACAACACACAGCTGACATTCACCGACTGTGTGTTTACTGATCCAACACAACACACAGCTGACATTCACCGACTGTGTTTACTGATCCAACACAACACACAGCTGACATTCACCGACTGTGTTTACTGATCCAACACAACACACAGCTGACATTCACCGACTGTGTATTTACTGATCCAACACAACACACAGCTGACATTCACCGACTGTGTGTTTACTGATCCAACACAACACACAGCTGACATTCACCGACTGTGTTTACTGATCCAACACAACACACAGCTGACATTCACCGACTGTGTTTACTGATCCAACACAACACACAGCTGACATTCACCGACTGTGTGTTTACTGATCCAACACAACACACAGCTGACATTCACCGACTGTGTATTTACTGATCCAACACAACACACAGCTGACATTCACAGACTGTACTTACTGATCCAACACAACACACAGCTGACATTCACCGACTGTGTTTACTGATCCAACACAACACACAGCTGACATTCACCGACTGTGTGTTTACTGATCCAACACAACACACAGCTGACATTCACAGACTGTGTATTTACTGATCCAACACAACACACAGCTGACATTCACCGACTGTGTGTTTACTGATCCAACACAACACACAGCTGACATTCACCGACTGTGTTTACTGATCCAACACAACACACAGCTGACATTGACCGACTGTGTATTTACTGATCCAACACAACACACAGCTGACATTCACAGACTGTGTGTTTACTGATCCAAAACAACACACAGCTGACATTCACCGACTGTACTTACTGATGTAATAATTTGTGGGTGTCCAAATTTGTAGGTGAGTGTGAGTTAAAACTCTAGTATTACAGAGAGTGTCTGCATTACAATTCAAGACTCAAATGTTTTACTTTCACCTACATACCAGAGTGGACCAGTAGTGACAGAAATGGTGTAACATATCTAGCCAGTGTCTAAGTGCATGTATTTGTGTGTGTGTGTGCATGCGTGGGTGTATTTCATGTCAACAAAGCAACACCCTTCGATCTGTCTAAATCAGGTTCCCCTTAAAAAAAAAAGACTGTGTATGTATGTGTGTGTGTGTGTGTGCATGTGCGTATGTATTTCATGTCAACAATGCAACACCCTTTGATCCGTCTTAATCAGGTTTCCCTCCAAAAAATAGACTTTGTATGTGTGTGTTTCATGTCAACAATGCAACACCCCTTCATCTGTCTAAATCAGGTTCCCCTAGAAAAAAAAAGACTGTGTGTGTGTGCGTGTGTGTGTTTCATGTCAACAATGCAACACCCTTTCATCCGTCTAAATCAGGTTCCCCTCCAAAAAACAGACTGTGTGTGTGTGTGTGTGCGTGTGTGTGCATCATGTCAACAATGCAACACCCCTTCATCTGTCTAAATCAGGTTCCCCTAGAAAAAAAAGACTGTGTGTGTGTGTGTGTGTGTGTGCATCATGTCAACAATGCAACACCCTTTCATCCGTCTAAATCAGGTTCCCCTAAAAAAAACAGACTGTGTGTGTGTGTGTGTGTGTGTGTTTCATGTCAACAATGCAACACCCTTTGATCTATTTAAATCAGGTTCCCCTCCAAAAAATAGACTGTGTGTGTGTGTGTGTGTGTGTGTGTGTTTTAAGTTAGTGTTACTGTATGTACTTAAATGAGTCTGTCCCTGCGGCAACAATGAAAACCACAACGGCTTGTGGCTACACCAACTAGACAGGCGAAGAAATCTAGTCTGTGTGTGGGGTGTGTGCATGCATGCGTGTGGGTGTGTTTTAAGTTAGTGTTACTGTATGTACTTAAATGAGTCTGTCCCTGCGGCAACAATGAAAACCACAACGGCTTGTGGCTACACCAACTAGACAGGCGAAGTAATCTAGTCTGTGTGTGGGGTGTGTGCATGCATGCGTGTGGGTGTGTTTTAAGTTAGTGTTACTGTATGTACTTAAATGAGTCTGTCCCTGCGGCAACAATGAAAACCACAACGGCTTGTGGCTGCACCAACTAGACAGGCGAACAAATCTAGTGTGTGTGTGGGGTGTGTGCATGCATGCGTGTGGGTGTGTTTTAAGTTAGTGTTACTGTATGTACTTGAATGAGTCTGTCCCTGCGGCAACAATGAAAACCACAACGGCTTGTGGCTACACCAACTAGACAGGCGAAGAAATCTAGTCTGTGTGTCTGGTGTGTGCATGCATGCGTGTGGGTGTGTTTTAAGTTAGTGTTACTGTATGTACTTAAATGAGTCTGTCCCTGCGGCAACAATGAAAACCACAACGGCTTGTGGCTACACCAACTAGACAGGCGAAGTAATCTAGTCTGTGTGTGGGGTGTGTGCATGCATGCGTGTGGGTGTGTTTTAAGTTAGCGTTACTGTATGTACTTGAATGAGTCTGTCCCTGCGGCAACAATGAAAACTACAACGGCTTGTGGCTACACCAACTAGACAGGCGAACAAATCTGGTCTGCGTGTGGGTGTGTGTGCATGCATGCGTGTGGGTGTGTCTGTGTGTGTGTGTTTTAAGTTAGCGTTACTGTATGTACTTAAATGAGTCTGTCCCTGCGGCAACAATGAAAACCACAACGGCTTGTGGCTACACCAACTAGACAGGCGAACAAATCTAGTATGTGTGTGGGTGTGTGTACATGCGTGCGTGTGGGTGTGTTTCTGTCAAATCTACAAAACAACATGTTTTTATCAGCATCAACAGGCGAAGGTTGAAGCAGAGGGGGAGAGAGAGAGAGAGACACCACAAACAAACCTTCTCAGGCGAGCAATCATATGTCTATGGCTAGACTTGCGCCTCAGACCCAGGCTGGTAGTTGACCCGACGGTGTTTCGTGTGAAACTTTTCACCTACAAATGGCCAAACAGAAAATCATCATCAGTATTACAATCAGGATAATCTCATAAAAAGTGACATGCTTACAATAGCAGGTGACAGAAATCCTAGCCAAGCATTGGTCAGTCCCTGACCAGCCTAGTTAACAACACTAGCTCTATTTACCTGTCCAGTGTGTGGGGGGATGGCAGGACAGGGTATTATAAGAAGGACCACATCCAATGCACTAGGCTCTTAGGAGTATTGGGTATACAGTGCTAGACGTACACGAAACAACAAGCTTTGAATTAAACAAAAGATTGTGTGTGTGGCGGAGGGGCAGGGCGTTACTGTGGGAATAAAATGTCTTTTTAAAATAGTTGTTATGATGTCAAAATGACAAAATTTGTCTCTAGCTGTGGTCCCATACTTGAGGTCAGGATATAGGCCAACACCATTTTCATGTGCTTTGACCAAATGTTGGTCATAACCCAATTCTGCAACTCTACACAAAGCATCAAGTCAATCAGAGATGCTCAAGAGCTATATTAAAACAAAAAGCAACACATATGATGAATCTGATTGTCTGTACAGTGAACTAGTCATAACACACACCCTGCTTTTGTAAGTCTCCTTTTTCAGAGTTCACCTTTAAAATGCACACCGACACACTGTGTTGTGATTTACATGCACCTTTCAAGTCAACACATCTGACTTCAGCGCACTCCTAATTAGTCGCCTTATACAACATACTAGTTAGGGGACAGTGGCTCTATCCCTTTCCCCCCAAAATGGGGCCCCAGCACCCACATGGGGATAAAGTATTCTATTGTGAACAAAAATCCAATCCTACCTTGGCATTCACACCATCCACCAAATGTTATGTTGCAATTTATTTCAGGACTTACAGTACATTCTTCTTCTTCTTTGCGTACACCAGCTGTAAACTCTGGCGGAAAGTTCTGGTTGTTTGTCCATTTCTGGACGTCAGTCCTGTTCCAGAATATGAGTGTTGCGTGTGCATCTGTTTGTGCAGACTGTTGGTTCCTTGCCTCTTAGGCAGATGCAATCTGACTTCGAAGGAAGCTCTCAATTAGTCGACTCTTACGACATGCATTTGGGTAGGCAGTTGGTCTATTCTTGTTTTTCCTATATTAGGGCCCCGGAACCCACATAGGGAAAAGGTGGAAGGGGGGGGGGGGAAATCACAGTACATTCAAATTTCATTTACAACTTTTCTTCAGTTAACTAATTCCTCTCATCTGTTAGTGTTAGAAATTAATAAAAATGAGAGAACTGAAATATTTTAGCGACATTAAAAAACAACACTGTTTTAAAAACCATACTGGAGTGAAAGGTCAAGGACATGAAAGCAAGAGGTAGACAATGATACAAGTGTGAAGAACAACATCAAGAGATGGATAAACAGCAATCTGAAAGTGTACAACCAAGACAAAAAAACAGAGCGTGTTGGAGATCCATTGCAACCAACCTTCAGTGTGGAGATGGCACCTGATTGACTGATTTATTAGTATGTATCACAGAATCAACTTCCAGTTTAATTTCTTTTGCACACATTATTTGATGAATGTATAAATATATACAAGATACACAAACACAGCAACTAAAAGACACAAAGTGTGAAGTACCTTTCGGAGCATCTTCCTGCCAAAGAACAGGACCTTGTCCCTCTTGCGGAACCTGTACTTCCTGGGAGCCTCGGTCTGAGCCGGCAGCACTAGAAGCACAGAACAAGAGTTTTGTGTGAAACTAATGCACTGCATGTGTACACAAATAAGGTCATGGCCCAAACATCATGTGTGTCACGTCACGTGTGGTTACTGAGTCTGGAGACAGGTGTCCAAAGCTGTTGGGGGTCTGCAGTCAGTCAGCCATCTACTACACATGTCTTAGCTCTAGAGGCAAGCTAGGGGTCCGTAGTCAGTCAGCCATCTACTACACATGTCTTAGCTCTAGAGGCAAGCTGGGGGTCCGTAGTCAGTCAGTCATCTACTACACATGTCTTAGCTCTAGAGGCAAGCTGGGGGTCCGTAGTCAGTCAGTCATCTACTACACATGTCTTAGCTCTAGAGGCAAGCTGGGGGTCCGTAGTCAGTCAGCCATCTACTACACATGTCTTAGCTCCAGAGGCAAGCTGGGGGTCTGTAGTCAATCAGTCATCTACTACACATGTCTTAGCTCTAGAGTCAAGCTGGGGGTCCGCAGTCAGTCAGTCATCTACTACACTTGTCTTAGCTCCAGAGGCAAGCTGGGGGTCTGTAGTCAATCAGTCATCTACTACACATGTCTTAGCTCTAGAGGCAAGCTGGGGGTCCGTAGTCAATCAGTCATCTACTACATATGTCTTAGCTCTAGAGGCAAACTGGGGGTCCGCAGTCAGTCAGCCATCTACTACACATGTCTTAGCTTCAGAAGCAAGCTGGGGGTCTGCAGTCAGCCATCTACTACACATGACTTAGCTCTAGAGGCAAGCTGGGGGTCTGTAGTCAGTCAGTCATCTACTACACATGTTGTAGCTCTAGAAGCAAGCTGGGGGTCCGCAGTCAGTCAGCCATCTACTACACATGTCTTAGCTCCAGAAGCAAGCTGGGGGTCTGTAGTCAGTCAGCCATCTACTACACATGTCTTAGCTCTAGAGGCAAGCTGGGGGTCTGTAGTCAGTCAGCCATCTACTACACATGTTGTAGCTCTAGAAGCAAGCTGGGGGTCCGCAGTCAGTCAGCCATCTACTACACATGTCTTAGCTCCAGAAGCAAGCTGGGGGTCTGCAGTCAGCCATCTACTACACATGACTTAGCTCTAGAGGCAAGCTGGGGGTCTGTAGTCAGTCAGTCATCTACTACATATGTCTTAGCTCTAGAAGCAAGCTGGGGGTCCATAGTCAGTCAGTCATCTACTACACATGTCTTAGCCCTAGAGGCAAGCTGGGGGTCTGTAGTCAATCAGTCATCTACTACATATGTCTGAGGTCTAGAGGCAAGCTGGGGGTCCGTAGTCAATCAGTCATCTACTACATATGTCTTAGCTCTAGAGGCAAACTGGGGGTCCGCAGTCAGTCAGTCATCTACTACACATGTCTTAGCTTCAGAAGCAAGCTGGGGGTCCGCAGTCAGTCAGCCATCTACTACACATGTCTTAGCTCCAGAAGCAAGCTGAGGGTCTGCAGTCAGTCAGCCATCTACTACACATGTCTTAGCTCCAGAAGCAAGCTGGGGGTCCGTAGTCAATCAGCCATCTACTACACATGTCTTAGCTCCAGAAGCAAGCTGGGGGTCTGTAGTCAGTCAGCCATCTACTACACATGTCTTAGCTTCAGAAGCAAGCTGGGGGTCCGCAGTCAGCCATCTACTACACATGTCTTAGCTCTAGAGGCAAGCTGGGGGTCTGCAGTCAGTCAGCCATCTACTACACATGTCTTAGCTCCAGAAGCAAGCTGGGGGTCCGCAGTCAGTCAGCCATCTACTACACATGTCTTAGCTTCAGAAGCAAGCTGAGGGTCTGCAGTCAGTCAGCCATCTACTACACATGTCTTAGCTCCAGAAGCAAGCTGGGGGTCTGTAGTCAGTCAGCCATCTACTACACATGTCTTAGCTCCAGAAGCAAGCTGGGGGTCTGTAGTCAGTCAGCCATCTACTACACATGTCTTAGCTTCAGAAGCAAGCTGGGGGTCCGCAGTCAGCCATCTACTACACATGTCTTAGCTCTAGAGGCAAGCTGGGGGTCTGCAGTCAGTCAGCCATCTACTACACATGTCTTAGCTCCAGAAGCAAGCTGGGGGTCTGTAGTCAGTCAGCCATCTACTACACATGTCTTAGCTCTAGAGGCAAGCTGGGGGTCTGTAGTCAGTCAGCCATCTACTACACATGTCTTAGCTCCAGAAGCAAGCTGGGGGTCTGCAGTCAGCCATCTACTACACATGTCTTAGCTCTAGAGGCAAGCTGGGGGTCCACAGTTATTTAGTCATCTACTACACATGTCTTAGCTCTAGAGTCAAGCTGGGGGTCCACAGTTATTTAGTCATCTACTACACATGTCTTAGCTCTAGAGGCAAGCTGGGGGTCCGCAGTTATTTAGTCATCTACTACACATGTCTTAGCTCTAGAGGCAAGCTGGGGGTCCACAGTTATTTAGTCATCTACTACACATGTCTTAGCTCTAGAGTCAAGCTGGGGGTCCACAGTTATTTAGTCATCTACTACACATGTCTTAGCTCTAGAGGCAAGCTGGGGGTCCGCAGTCAGTCAGCCATCTACTACACATGTCTTAGCTTCAGAAGCAAGCTGGGGGTCTGCAGTCAGTCAGCCATCTACTACACATGTCTTAGCTTCAGAAGCAAGCTGGGGGTCCGCAGTCAGTCAGCCATCTACTACACATGTCTTAGCTCCAGAAGCAAGCTGGGGGTCCGCAGTCAGTCAGCCATCTACTACACATGTCTTAGCTCCAGAAGCAAGCTGGGGGTCTGCAGTCAGCCATCTACTACACATGTCTTAGCTCTAGAGGCAAGCTGGGGGTCCACAGTTATTTAGTCATCTACTACACATGTCTTAGCTCTAGAGTCAAGCTGGGGGTCCACAGTTATTTAGTCATCTACTACACATGTCTTAGCTCTAGAGGCAAGCTGGGGGTCCACAGTTATTTAGTCATCTACTACACATGTCTTAGCTCCAGAGGCAAGCTGGGGGTCCACAGTTATTTAGTCATCTACTACACATGTCTTAGCTCCAGAGGCAAGCTGGGGGTCCACAGTTATTTAGTCATCTACTACACATGTCTTAGCTCTAGAGGCAAGCTGGGGGTCCACAGTTATTTAGTCATCTACTACACATGTCTTAGCTCTAGAGGCAAGCTGGGGGTCCACAGTTATTTAGTCATCTACTACACATGTCTTAGCTCTAGAAACAAGCTGGGGGTCTGCAGTCAGTCATCTACTACACATGTCTTAGCTCCAGAAGCAAGCTGGGGGTCCACAGTTATTTAGTCATCTACTACACATGTCTTAGCTCCAGAAGCAAGCTGGGGGTCTGTAGTCAGTCAGCCATCTACTACACATGTCTTAGCTCCAGAAGCAAGCTGGGGGTCCGTAGTCAGTCAGTCATCTACTACATATGTCTTAGCTCTAGAAGCAAGCTGGGGGTCCGTAGTCAGTCAGTCATCTACTACACATGTCTTAGCTCTAGAGGCAAGCTAGGGGTCCGTAGTCAGTCAGCCATCTACTACACATGTCTTAGCTCTAGAGGCAAGCTGGGGGTCCGTAGTCAGTCAGTCATCTACTACACATGTCTTAGCTCTAGAGGCAAGCTGGGGGTCCGTAGTCAGTCAGTCATCTACTACACATGTCTTAGCTGTAGAGACAAGTGGTTATGGGATGGCAGGAAAATACAGTTGGTGATTTCAAAAGGTGTCATTAAGTGACAGGAACATCAAACTTTATGTCTCTGTTAGGTTGTGCTAGGTGTTGCATGCGCATTTGTAACACAGAAACAAAATGGCAACTGTACTTACAAAGTGAACCTTCAAAGAAAAACGTGCATTTGTGCGTTTTTTTAGGCAAAGGGCTGCCTGCAAAGGACATTCATAAAGAAATGCTTCCTGTTTATGCTGACAAATTTATATCCTGTAAAGCGGTGCATAACTGGGTTAAAAAAAAAACCAACTGTTTCTCAAGGACTCTCTAGAATTGTTGATTCCTCTGATGCTAAACCCTCTGGGGCTCAACGAGTTAAGAAAGTGTGCTCAAGCGGGTACCAGACAATTGATGGACAGAAACAAGACGAACTGATCAGGCCCGTCCTTGTAGCATCTTTGTTGATATGCAGATGGAAGAGAAGACATGCTCAACAGGATTATTACTGGGGACAAATCATGGGTGCATTACTACCAGCCAGGATCAAGGTGTGCTTCAATGCAATGAAAACATCATCCTTCCCCTTGTGATTCAAAATTCAAGGTTACGCCATCAGCAGACAAGGTAATGATGACAGTATTCTGGGACTGTCAAGTAGTGCTTTTAACCAATTAAAAAAAAAAAAAAGCAAAAAGATGTGACAGTGTGGATGCTGATTCTTACTGTAAAGTTCTACTGATGCTTCATGATGCAATTAGAAGAAAACGTCTAGGCCTGCTGATTAGAGTACAGCTCCTTCATGACAATGCTAGACCATATACGGCTCGGTTAACTCAGGAGAAAATTAACCCTCTAGTGTGAGAACTTCTGAAACAACTATCTTATAGCCCTGACAGCCCCTGGTGATCTCCACCTTTTTGGTACACTGAAAACCCACCTTGGCAGGAGACATTCCACGAATGATGCAGAAGTTGAATGTGAAGTGAAAATGTGGTTTAAAAAACAGAGCACAGCGGATGACCAAGGCATCTTCAGTGCCCTGCCTTGCTCGAAGCTCTCCACAGAGCCTGCTGGTGAATGCCTTCTTGTACATTGAACCAATAAGAGGTTACATCCACACAATCAGCCGAGTCCAGTCTTTCCATGCAGGGTAGGCATTTTACATTCACCCAGTGGTTTAGAACTAGGTCGGCTACCCTCTCCTAGTTTATTAAGAAGGACAAGCGACTACTACTAACCCCAACCTCCCTATACTATGTGATTTCCCTTATTCTCGCGTGATTTAATGGAAAAGAACTATGATAACTGAAACATTTAGCTGATTACCTAAACTTACTAACATTAAGTGTTTAGAGTTTAGTAAGTGTCACTAACCAACTTGATCAGTCAACGATGGAAGCAAGTTACTTTAGTTTTACTATCTCTACAGTTCTACACTCATCTTTGACAAAGTTCTGGGCTGAACACTGTGAATGTACTATCGGTTGGCTTTAAAACAATTCAGAAACATCTTTTGTCATTCGACTAAACCTATATTACACTAAACCTGAAACAATAACTAGGCGGAGTCTCTGTTAAAACAAGAAAAACTTACTTGACTTATAACGGTCGTAAATGAGGACAACCAGATTTGCGACTCGCCCACTGCAACGGACTTCCCTTCAACTTCTAAATTTGACATTGGTTGATTTCAAAAGTTATTTACACACTTCCATGTTCTCAGTACGGCAATATTATCCTGGCATGAAGAACCCGAAAGGCAGAGGTAGCGAAGAAATCGGTCAGAGAGAAGAAAATATCCATAAGTCGGTGAGAATGTTTCATCTGGACCATCTGTGACTGAGTTGTGCTCGAGCAGACGACAATATACTGACCCGGAAGTGGAACTCTAAAGCTGGCAACCAGGGCTGACCAAAACCCAAGCAACAGCTAAGAAAGAGAACAAAAACAAAAACCCAAGATTTATAAAAGTAAAAATTGTTTAGTTACGAAACAAACATTTACCAACTTTTATAAGTTATTTAGCTGGGTTATCATCATTGCACCCCAGACATGTCCATTGGTGCTTAGATCCTCCTCTCAGTATGAACTCCAACGTCCGATGGCTAATAGAACTTCTGTGTTGATTAACAAGTCTTCTGGTGTGTCTGGTGTGCGTTTCGTTTTTTGCTACGCCGATCTTAAATCCCAAGTCTGCCATTCTGGCGAGTGATGTGGATTCACTGCCCCCAAAGTCCTCTATCTTTCCCATTTCTCTGAGGGCATTAATAATATCAGCATGATCCATAGGCTGACCGTCCGTAGTGCCAACCTATCAGCTCTTTCATTTCTGTCGCCGCCTGCACCAATAAAGTGATGGACGCCAGAGAAAGCTCAAAGAAAGAAGTGGAAAGGAAAAGGTAATCCGTCGAAACCACCAAAAAGAACAGAAAGCAAAACAAACTGCCGCAGAAAAAGCACAGGAGGAAGACTACAAAGCATCGATAGAGATGGCTAGAAGAGCAGTAAAAACAGCTAAAGTGACAAGCGAGGTCAGCGTCCAAGCGAAGCACCAATCATTCAAAAGCTCACTGCTCAGTGATTTGTGTGCGCCAAGGTTCGCCTAAAGAAAAAGAGGTAACCACCAACTCAGACCCAGCAGACGATCCAGCCTGCCCGAGGTACGACGAAGCCAGCAACCAACCAGAACCGACCAAGCCGCCATGACACCCACCAAAACCAGCTCACCGGACAGGAATAACCACGGCCGGCTCCAGTATTAGAGAAGGCAGTGGAATAACCCACTTGCACAAAACCAGCCAAGCATGACTAACTCGATAGTCAGAACTACTCCCACCCACCCTGATGAAGGCCGTGCCAGGCATACTCTACTAGTCCTTCTCAGGACTAGTAAACCTTCCAATCCCAATTCAAGCCACAGTTGGAGAACAGCAAGGAAAAACCACAAGAAGACGTGAGACATCGTCACACCGAAAGAAAGAAATTAAAACCGTAAAGACACCAGGACGCAAATAAAACCAAGTCCCAGAGGCAGGTTGAAGCCGTCCGAGTTTAGTTTTTTTTTTTTTTTTCATTTTAAAGACAAAGGCAAAGTCGACGCCTGCGTGCCCCGGAACTTACCGACTTAACCCAGATCTTGGGGAAAAATCCAAGTATTGGCTCTCCAGCTGGCAACACAATCACCCAGTCAACGTCATGTCCTTTGCGGAACCTTGCTCCCATAACAACTTTCCGGAAACCTTTTTAATCACAAGCAAGATGTCCCACGTCCGATACACCCTTCTGGGGATCATCCGCCTCATCCTGCACCCGTCTTCTCTTTGTCCTTCCTATTCCTCCCTTTCCAGGCATCTAACCCTTCCATTACTGTTTTCTCTAAACTTTCGTGACGTTTCAAGTAACCCAAAATTTCAATTTTATGTGTTTAATCGTCTTTAATAGCATACCTTCTTCAATTTCAGTTCTTAAAGTATGGATGCAATTCATATTACTACTTTTCGTCCTTCTTAGGACGTTATTTTTTGTTATTTGAAGCCCCACTCTGGCTTTTGCCAGGGGCCGCAATATAGGCAGGTCATCATTATGGCCAAATGTCTGAACGCGGTTTCTGGGACCTCTCCACGGTGATCCTCATCCGCATGGTGGCACTTTGTGTCATCGGGTGTTTATCGCTTGTGTGATGTCCTGGTGGGGTAAAAAATCCAATCCTATGGATGCAATTGTTCTTTTCTTTACCCAAGATATTCTTGGAATCCGACTATAACATTTGTATTTAAAGGCATTTATGCTCTTTTCAGCTTGTTTGGTAGATGTCCAGGTCTTAAAGGCGTATGTTGCAATGGGAAAGATGCATGCTCTTAGAAATCTAATGTGTGTGGTTCTGTCTGTCCCACCCATAATTTATTCAGTTATTTTAGTGTTTGAAGAGCAACTGATAGTTGTTCAATTTATTTCATTGTGTCACCATTGCTGGTAGTCAATGACCCAAGATATTCAAAATTTTCCACAACCTCTAATCTTTCCTCATATATCTTTCTCCATTTTAGTTTGATATGTAGGCATTATCTTTTTTTTTGCTATGTTAAGACATAAGTTGTGGTTTTCACTATTTCTTTGTGTTGAGATTATTAGGTTTTCTATACTAGTCTGTGATGTGGACAGCAATATTGTATCATCGACATTTCTAATCTCTGGTATTACATGACCACCGATATTTAGGACATCATATTGCTCTCTGGTTATTTTTTTCCTGAAATATTTCTTGTTATATTTTCGGTGTACAGGTTACACAAATCTGGTGACAGCACACAGCCCTGACTGACTCCTTACTTGATGTCAGATGTCAAGCCAGTCTGATGTCTCACCATCTTTTCTAACCGCTGTTTGTTGGTCTAGATAGACAATTGTTATGATGAGTGATTAGTAAGGATTATCATCACAGCACTCCGGACAGATCAATAGGTGTTCCGATCTCCTCCCCAAAAGCTCAACAAGTGTAAAACGACTGATGACGCCTGTTCTGTGTTGAGTAATGAAACGTCTTGTCCTCTTAGTGAAATGTTTATTTCTTGCATTGTTAAGAGGTGTACTGTATATGATGGAAAGCCCGTATTCCCCACGATTTACCAAAGTTACTGATGTACAGTCAAATATCTTTGAATAATTCACAAAACATGAAAATAGGTTTACAGTAAATTATCTGGATTTCTCTATTGTTAAACACATGTTGAGTATGTGATCTCTTGTTTCTCTTCCATGTCTAAATCCAGCTTAAACCAGGTGAATCTCTTCCCTCATCTTCTTAACAAGTATAATTTTCCTGGTAACTTTGTTTTCTGCTATCCAATTCAGAGCTGCAGTGATTGCCTCCGCTTCCATTATCATGCTTGTTGCTGGGGAAAAAAAAGCTTAATTTTGTTCCGCCACAATTTTCCCCTTCATTCTAGCTGAAAAACTCCCAGCCAGATCTTACACCCTGTAGTGAGTCATTTTCTCCCCATTAAGTTATGCCCGATAGATGACGTCAGTAATAAATGTAAGACGAATGTTTTGACTGACTGAGATAACACGAGATTTATGTCTTGAGTTTCATGAGAGACATCTGAAAGTCAGGTTTTATGTGAAACATGATTGTTCACGTGAACCATGAAGGTTGACTGGCAGGATTCGTGTGAAATACGAATTATCACGGGCCAGACACGACTTTCAACGGTGATGGAATTCGTGAGAATGAAATTATCCAGAATATTCGAGAACAGGACAGATCAGAGGGCTATATAATAGCGAAGAAAAGGTTTGTGAGGCAGTCTCGTTTAGGCCAAGGGAAAGGTGTACGTGTGAAAAAGTTCGGAAGAATGTTGACGTCTGAATAGCGTGATTTCCCAATGCCTACCTGGCATAAAATAGCGGCTGACGGAAACGGTGGCCAGCTGTGAATGACTGTCGTATGGATGGAGGGAGCTGCTGTTTTCGCTAAGTGTGTATATTCTACGATGTTACAAAGGTACGATTGACTGTTTAGAGCATTGATGAGTGATATTGTCGTAATTAAAACATTTACTGACTGCAACATCAGCGAGTGAAAATAAACAGTACGTGTAACTTCTGAACGTCTGCCAGCGTCCATGTTTTCTCGTTCTTGTCAGTTGGTGAATGGAAAGATGCGGTGACTCATTCGAGCCAGCAATTAATAACAATGAAGATCACTGCACACCCCGATGAACAGAACCATCGGTGTACACTACTGCATCATCTAGTCCAACCTTTCCATCTATCAGTTGTTGTAACTCTAATTCTGCCATACCAGTTACACTGCTCTCTACGTTCTCTTCCTAACATGATAATGACCTGATGGAAACTGCCGTTGTGGGTGTGCGTGTCCACCCATTCCTGTCCCCTGTGTATTTGCTTGACCGAGACTCCCGTCTCGATGATATCTTCAGCTAGTGCCATCCATGACTTTTCACTTTTCAACCGCTCTCCTCTTAAATCTTTCAGATTACCATGCAGCGGATGCTTTTCATCATTGGTAACTCGGATATAGGCCTCGGCTTGCGCCAGTGACAGTCTTGACTTTACCTATGTCAGCCCAAGCATAAACCTCATTGCTCTGACTGGTTTATCTCGTGTGCAATTTAAGACAATTCTCATTCTTTTAATTCCAATCAGTTCAAGGGTGGCATAAATCATAGTTAAGTAACACCAACCCAACTTCCGTGGGATATCATTGAATATTTGGACAGTACTAGAGTGGTATTTTGTTAGACATGCCTAGTGCTGTCAAAGCTCGTGACAGTTGAGTTGTGTTGTGCAGATTGGAATTCACAAGACTTCACACCTGCACTGCCAGATGTGAGAGGAGGTGTCAGTTCAAATCAACAAGACATCCTGGACAGGTAAGTGGTGTAGGCCAGTACCTGCCGGTTAATCCTAACACTGAGTGCCAGTTACCCAGGTCCAAAATTCCTTAGTTTGGCAGTGATGGCCCTTGCTGTTACTAGGGACTAACCAGGAGTCCATATGGAGTAGTATATTCTTTGCTTTCCTCAGCGGGTTTGATTGATCTGGCTGAATTCTTTTCTTGAAATTCTTACATGAGTTGCACTGATTACATGATATTTTGTTATGTTACATTACATGGTTTGTGTCCATCCTTCACTGTTCTCAAGTTGTCTACTCCATGTAAAAGTGTTAATTTGACTAAAATAGAATTGCTATCTAGTTTGGGGGCTAGGATCGCATTCGAGTGACCCAGGTTCCAGTCCTCCTTAAGGGCCGAATGTAAGACCGGCCTGGGAGCCCAATTTGTAAAGCTTTAAAAATAAAGTTTGTTACGAATTTTTTTTTTCTTTACAGCTCTCCTGAAGAAATCTAATTCCCTGCCAAATGCATTTTCCTGCACCTGTATCCACCCTTGTAGTGATCAAGCCCTGCCTCTCAAACACCTACTAAAGGGCTTTCAAATCCATAGCCACGTTTGATTTAACGCAGATATTTCAGTTTGCGAGACAAGATGCGTCTACCAGAAGCTATTACAGGAAACAAAAACAATCACAAACAATGGTTCTGGAGGGACTGGACATTACAAAACAGGAGTAGCAGAAGAATAAAAAGAGACAAGAGAAATATTTTAGTCACATTTAAAGACATAATAGTATCCTAAAAGCCAAACGGAAGGATCATGATCGGGATTGTGAAACTGCGTTCGCTACCCTAGGCTACAGGCATCGACTGTCAGCAATGATTCCTTCAGAATCTTCGTTTATAAATACAGTTTGGTTGCCATAGGTTACCGAAAACTCTACATCTCTTTGACGGTATTTTACAGTTTCTTCTCCCCCACGTTCTTCAGCTTTCCGAACCCTTGTGGTAGGGTACTGCTGATATCACCCGCCAATTGTAATCTCTGTGATTGGCTTTTTATTTCCAGTAGATGCTCCAGCGTGTTTGTAGGTCTGCCGTTATATTATCTCTCCATCGTCTTCTAAGTCTACCTCATGTTCTACCGCAGTTGAACTCCCTGGTGTACCCAGTTTTGTGTGTGTCTCTGCCATTCTCCCCGTAACCCGCAACCACCACACCATTCGTCCTTGTAATTGAAGTAATTTCTGGCCATTTATTTTGTGATTCAATCTATCAGGTCTGTTTATTTTAATTCAGCATTAACATTACATTTCCATTAAAAGCACTGAACATTAATTGTTAAATCAGTCTAGTTTATTGGTTGACACCATCAAATATTCACGGTGGCGTCTCATCAATACTTCCAGCGTATGCTGTTAAATATCAAATACAAACAAAGGATGGAAATATCTTCCTCTTTATCAAACGTTGTCAGAAGTGACTGAATTCAGCTGCTTTTTAATTTCTCTTTGTTCAGTATTATTCAATGTTCTGTATCCTTCAATGTTCTGTATCCTTCAATGTTCTGTATCCTTCAATGTTCTGTATCCTTCAATGTTCTGTATTATTCAATGTTCTGTATCCTTCAATGTTCTGTATCCTTCAGTGTTAGGTATCCTTCAATGTTCTGTGTCCATCAATGTTCTGTATCCTTTACTGTTCTGTATCCTTAAAGTTTCTATATCCTTTAAAGTTCTGTATCCTTCACTGTTCTGTATCCATCAATGTTCTGTATCCTTCATTGTTCTGTATCCATCAATGTTCTGTATCTTTCAGTGTTCTGTATCCTTCATTGTTCTGTATCCTTCAATGTTCTGTATCCTTCATTGTTCTGTATCCTTCAATGTTCTGTATCCTTCAGTGTTCTATATCCTTCCATGTTCTGTATCCTTCAGTGTTCTGTATCCTTCCATGTTCTGTTTCCTTCAATGAAGCCTATGTCCTCAGTCAAACTATAACCTACTTTATGTGCTCTACCAGTCATCACCTCCCACAGATCACACTATGGCCTGTCACCAAAAGCTTGCCTATGCGATTTCATCTCATACAGCCCACACTATAACTTTCATATCATCACCCACCTCCCATCTCATACAGCCCACACTATAACTTTCATATCATCACCCACCTCCCATCTCATACAGCCCACACTATAACTTTCATATCATCACCCACCACCCATCTCATACAGCCCACACTATAACTTCCCTATCATCACCCACCACCCATCTCATACAGCTCACACTATAACTTCCCTATCATCACCCACCACCCATCTCATACAGCCTACACTATAACTTTCCTATCATCACCCACCACCCATCTCATACAGCTCACACTATAACTTCCCTATCATCACCCACCACTCATCTCAAACAGCCCACACTATAACTTTCCTATCATCACCCACCACCCATCTCATACAGCCCACACTATAACTTCCCTATCATCACCCACCACCCATCTCATACAGCCTACACTATAACTTTCCTATCATCACCCCCACCCATATCATACAACCTACACTATAACTTCCCTATCATCACCCACCACCCATCTCATACAGCTCACACTATACCTTTCCTATCATCACCCACCACTCATCTCAAACAGCCCACTAAACGCCTACTAAACAGGGGCTAAACTAGAAGGATAAGACTCACGAGCAAATAAAATGACGAAAGCTGCAGGAGATGCGGTAGCCGCTACGCGCGGAGCGGAAGATACCTCTCGGAAGTCAGTAATTCAAGTCGCCGGAAGTTGGCAATTCACATGTGACTGAGGCCCTGTTAATGTATATTTTCGGATAGCTGTGATTAATAAATCCGTTTGATGTGATTCAGAAAATGACTTTCTTATTCGTGTACATGGCCTGTCTATGCGATGCCTCTCGAAGTGATATGTTGTAGTTGTGTAATTCAATCAATCCTCATTGCGCCCAAAGGCACATAAGGCAGAGACAAACTGTCACCACTCAATTCGATCCTACCCCTGTGTGGGTTCCGGGCTCCCAGTGTGGGGAAAACAAGAATAGACCCACTGCCTCCACAAAAGCATGTCGTAAGAGTCGACTAATTGGGGAGCTTCCTTTGAAGTCGGAGTGCATCTGCCGGAGAGGCAAGGAACCAACAGTCTGTATTCAAGAGAATGAGATCTGTAAAGCTGATGCACACGCAACACTCAGGTTTTGGAGCAGGACTGCAGTTCAATAGTGGACGAGCAACCAGAACTTTTCGCCAGAGTGTACAGCTGGTGAACGCGAAGAAGAAGAAGAAGAATTCGATCCTAAGCCATCCTATCTCCAGTTTTGTCCTTCGCGTAGCCTTAAGTTCTGCCTCAGTTCCTATGGACCGGCCTCTTCCTCGCTGTCCTTGTGGTGTCCATTGCATTGTCTGTCTCTCTTTCTTTATTTTGAGGACGTGCCCAGTCTAACTCCATATTCGTTTTGAGATTTCTAAATTTACATCTCCTCAGCCTGTTATTTGTTGAAGTCTAGAATTGCTGTTTTTGTCTTCCCATGTAAACTCCAACATTCTTCTCAGCCTGTTATTTGTTGAAGTCTAGAATTGCTGTTTTTGTCTTCCCATGTAAACTCCAACATTCTTCTCAGCCTGTTATTTGTTGAAGTCTAGAATTGCTGTTTTTGTCTTCCCATGTAAACTCCAACATTCTTCTGAGAAGTCTTCCCTCAAAGCCTCTAAGCATGCTCTCTATCTTTCTGTCCGTTTCCCATGTTTCTGCCATATAGAGGAGAACAACCCTAACGCACGTTTCATACATCCTGAGTTTAGTTTTAGTGCTGTAGATGTTTGATCTCCAGACATTTTGAAGTCTGTTGTAAGCAGCATTTGACTTTGCAATTCTCTACTCGATTTCAACCACTACATTTCCATCCGAGGAGATATTGCTTCCCAGGTAGGTGGATCAGTTACTGTTTCCAAACCTACATTATCTATCACTATAGGTCTTAGACTTTTGTGGTTTATCTGCAGCAGTTTTGCTTTATTGACATCGATTCTTAACTCTGTCTTTTTTGCTATTTCTGTGATTTATCTGTCTTTTGTTGCAGATGTTTTTTACTTTGGCTGATGACACACATATCATAAAGAAGGATTTTACCAAAGGCCCCTCCGCGTGCCTCTGCGTTCTTCATAACATAATCTATCACTATGAGAAACAAGAAAGGTGACAGAATGCACCCTTGTCGAACTCGTGATGTTACCCTGAAGTATTATGTTTTCCTGAATCCTACTTTCACTTTGTATCCTTCATAGAGTCCTTGAAATATGTTTATAACTTTATCTGGTGACCCATAGGCAGTAATGATACTCCACATCATTGTTCTGTCTAGACTGTCAAAGACCTTTGCTAAGTCTACAAAGTTTATATATAATGTGGCATTCCATTCTAAAGCTTGTTCCACAATATTTCTGAGAGTGAAAATATGATCACAGCAATTTCTTCCTTTTTCTGAATCCTGCCAGATTTTCTGACAACATTCTGTCTATTGACATCTTAATTCTGTTGTATATCACCCTAGAGAGTACATCTCCAGGTACATATAATTATGTTATGCCTCTCCAGTTGTTGCAGTGTGAGAGATCACCTTTTTTTCTGTACTGGGATGACTAAAACATTTTTCCAGTCTGTTGGTACGACTTCATTTATCCACATTTTGTTGACAATTCCATGAAATGTTTTTGCTGTAACCTGTGGGTCTGCCTTTAATATGTCAACACTAGTTTGGTCTTCATCTAGAGCCTTCCCATTCTTCATTCATTCTTGTGTTCTCGTCTGTTTCCTTGTTTGTTCCCTTTTCTCTTCCCGCTAGCTCAGTAAAACAGACTAACGTAGAGAATAGGATAGCGAGGTAGTCTATCGTTAAACCAACCCTTCAGCCACTGCGAGGTTTCCCCCTCCCCCCTCCAACACTTAGTGGTTAGCTTTACATCCCCTACCCAAGGGTTAGATAATAAAAAAGCGGCCATGAGTACTTATAGAGGTTTAACCCACCCTTTCGCTCCCACACTCACTCACTCACTAACAAACACTGCTGCTACTGGCAACATCAAAGTCGTGTACACCGTCGTTGTTTGCCTGCACATTACTTTGTAGCATGTCCTTCTTCAGGAGAACAATAGCCGGACAGTTTCTTGTTTCTGATAAAAGTAGAGGAACTGTATACGCATTTATGACGCAACAGCCTGAACTGCAAGATGTGCACACATATACTAAATTAATGTAGGATGCTTTAATATCATATAATCTTTACACCTAGACTAGTTTAGTCATTCCACATTCGAAAACTTCGTTACAGATTTCATTGTTCATATTTGATGCTCTTGAAAAGTGATTTGATGATGCTTTGTCTAAGGCCGATAATCCACCTGTTGTTCCCAAGGGGACGTTATCCGGCAGGCCAGGGTGTTGGTGTCAAGACATCCATCGCACGTGTAGAGAACGTACTGTGTGCCTTCTCTTTACTGAAAGAGAGATAATACAGACAGAGAAAAACTTCGACACATGGATACGCAAACAGACAGAATAACAGTAGGGGCAGACAGACGAGCGTGAAACGTAAGATTAATAGAAATAGATATGAATGTTAGTCAAGTAGTCTTTTACACACACACACACACACACACACACACACGCACGCACGCACGCACACACACACCCACACCCACACCCACACACACACACACACACACACATACTTATACTCGCGCACACGCCTATATATATAATAGGAAAAACTAACAGATAGATTCACACAAACACACATACACACACAAACACACACACGCACACCTGTATGTGTGTGTCTGAAGTGAATCTTGCGAATATTTCAGCCACACAAGATGACAAATGTTGATCTATGGCAAATGTTGATCTATGACGAACGTTGATCTATGACAAATGTTGATCAATGACAAATGTTGATCTATGACAAATTTTGATCTATGGCAAATTTTGATCTATGACAAATTTTGATTATGACAAATGTTGATCTATGACACATGTTGATCTATGACAAATGTTCCTCTAAGACAAATGTTGCTCTATGACAAATGTTGTTTTATGACAAATGTTGATTTATGACAAATGTTGATTTATGACAAATGTTGCTATATGATAAATGTTGCTCTATAACAGATGTTGATCGATGACAAATGTTGATCTATAACAAATGTTGATTTGTGACAAATGTTGCTATAAGACATATGTTGCTGTATGACAAATGTTGATATATGACAAATGTTGCTATATGACAGATGTTGCTATATGACAGATGTTGATCAATGACAACTGTTGATTTATGACAAATGTTGATCTATAACAAATGTTGATTTATGACAAATGTTGCTATATGACAAATGTTGCTATATGACAGATTATGATCGATCACAAATGTTGCTATATAATAAATGTTGCTGTATAACAAATGTTGCTATATGACAGATGTTGATCGATGACAAATGTTGCTACCAGAATTGCAAACACTGCTGACACATCTTAGCCTTCAGCAAAGAGTTGTAATGCAGTGGATACCATCACACTGTGGAGTGCCTGGAAATTAGAAAGCTGATCAACCGGCAGGAGAAGGTGCAACAAAAGTGCAGCCGGATGTACCAGTCACATACCACGAAAAGAAAAGAATCATTAAATCAATCAGGAAACCACCAGCCCCAGCACAAGACGACTATTTGATTATGGACAGACCAGAACAAGTCATTATCCTCCGCCTCAGAACAGGGCACAACCGATTACATTACCACATGAACACAAAATTCAATATAGGCGAATCAGCCATGTGCACCTGTGGAAAGGTGCCCCAGACAGCAGAGCATGTACTCCAGGACTGCACCGAATTTGACACATTAAGGGAAACCTTTTGGCCAGAAAGAACAACAGTGGAACGTAAACTCTATGGACCATTGATTGAATTAACAACAGTGAAATTTATACAAGAGACAAAATTGCTGATATAGACAACTTATTTCAGGCGAAGGAAAGAAGAAGAAGAAGAAGAGGAAGAAGAAGAAGAAGAAGAAGAAGAAGAGAGAGAGAGAGAGAGAGAGAGAGAGAGAGAGAGAGAGAGAGAGAGCAAGCGAGAGAGAGAGAGAGCAAGAGAGAAAAAGCAAGTGAGCGAGAGAGAGAGAGAGCGTGAGA
>CAJHNH020002789.1:32500-37500 GCA_905116865.2 Candidula unifasciata
AGAGTAACATGTGTGTAGTAGTGTACTGATGTGTGTAGTGTGCCGAGAGTAACGTGTGTAGGTACTGATGGTAGTGTGCCGAAAGTAACGTGTGTCGGTACTGATAGTGTGCCG
Source organism: Candidula unifasciata (assembly GCA_905116865.2). NCBI lineage: Eukaryota > Metazoa > Mollusca > Gastropoda > Stylommatophora > Geomitridae > Candidula > Candidula unifasciata. Next base: position 32,615 of record CAJHNH020002789.1, read on the forward strand.
AGAGTAACGTGTGTAGGTACTGATGGTGTGTCGAGAGTAACGTGTGTAGGTACTGATGGTAGTGTGCCGAGAGTAACGTGTGTAGGTACTGATGGTAGTGTGCCGAGAGTAACGTGTGTAGGTACTGATAGTGTGCCGAGAGTAACGTGTGTAGGTACTGATAGTGTGCCGAGAGTAACGTGTGTAGGTACTGATAGTAGTGTGCCGAGAGTAACGTGTGTAGGTACTGATGGTAGTGTGCCGAGAGTAACGTGTGTAGGTACTGATGATAGTGTGCCGAGAGTAACGTGTGTAGGTACTGATGGTAGTGTGCCGAGAGTAACGTGTGTAGGTACTGATGGTAGTGTGCCGAGAGTAACGTGTGTAGGTACTGATGGTAGTGTGCTGAGAGTAACGTGTGTAGGTACTGATGGTAGTGTGCCGAGAGTAACGTGTGTAGGTACTGATGGTAGTGTGCCGAGAGTAACGTGTGTAGGTACTGAGTGTGCCGAGAGTAGTGTGCCGAGAGTAACGTGTGTAGGTACTGATGGTAGTGTGCCGAGAGTAACGTGTGTAGGTACTGATGGTGTGTCGAGAGTAACGTGTGTAGGTACTGATGGTAGTGTGTCGAGAGTAACGTGTGTAGGTAAGTTTGCCGTGTACTGTACTGGTAGTGTGCCGAGAGTAACGTGTGTAGGTACTGATGGATAGTGTGCCGAGAGTAACGTGTGTGTGTAGGTACTGATGGTAGTGTGTCGAGAGTAACGTGTGTAGGTACTGATGGTAGTGTGCCGAGAGTAACGTGTGTAGGTACTGGTAGTGTGCCGAGAGTAACGTGTGTAGGTACTGATAGTAGTGTGCCGAGAGTAACGTGTGTAGGTACTGATGGTAGTGTGCCGAGAGTAACGTGTGTAGGTACTGATGGTAGTGTGCCGAGAGTAACGTGTGTAGGTACTGATGGTAGTGTGCCGAGAGTAACGTGTGTAGGTACTGATGGTAGTGTGCCGAGAGTAACGTGTGTAGGTACTGATAGTGTGCCGAGAGTAACGTGTGTGTAGGTACGTGTGTAGGTACTGATGTAGTGTGCCGAGAGTACGTGTGTGCCGAGAGTAACGTGTGTAGGTACTGATAGTAGTGTGCCGAGAGTAACGTGTGTAGGTACTGATGATAGTGTGCCGAGAGTAACGTGTGTAGGTACTGATACTGAGAGTACGTGTGTAGGTACTGATGGTAGTGAGAGTAACGTGTGTAGGTACTGATGATAGTGTGCCGAGAGTAACGTGTGTAGGTACTGATGGTAGTGTGCCGAGAGTAACGTGTGTAGGTACTGATGGTAGTGTGCCGAGAGTAACGTGTGTAGGTACTGATGGTGTGCCGAGAGTAACGTGTGTAGGTACTGATGGTAGTGTGCCGAGAGTAACGTGTGTAGGTACTGAGTAACGTGTGTAGGTACTGGTAGTGTGCCGAGAGTAACGTGTGTAGGTACTGATGGTAGTGTGCCGAGAGTAGGTACTGTGTGTAGGTACTGATGGTAGTGTGCCTGATGGTAGTGTGCCGAGTAACGTGTGTAGGTACTGATGGTAGTGTGCCGAGAGTAACGTGTGTAGGTACTGATGGTAGTGTGCCGAGAGTAACGTGTGTAGGTACTGATGGTAGTGTGCCGAGAGTAACGTGTGTAGGTACTGATGGTAGTGTGCTGCCGAGAGTAACGTGTGTAGGTACTGATGGTAGTGTGCCGAGAGTAACGTGTGTAGGTACTGATGGTAGTGTGCCGAGAGTAACGTGTGTAGGTACTGATGGTAGTGTGCCGAGAGAGTAACGTGTGTGTGCCGAGGTACTGATGGATGGTAGTGTGCCGAGAGTAACGTGTGTCGGTACTGATGGTAGTGTGCCGAGAGTAACGTGTGTAGGTACTGATGGTAGTGTGCCGAGAGTAACGTGTGTAGGTACTGATGGTAGTGTGCCGAGAGTAACGTGTGTAGGTACTGATGGTAGTGTGCCGAGAGAGTAGGTAACGTGTGTGCCGAGAGTACGTGTGTAGGTACTGATGGTGTGTCGAGAGTAACGTGTGTAGGTACTGATGGTAGTGTGCCGAGAGTAACGTGTGTAGGTACTGATGGTAGTGTGCCGAGAGTAACGTGTGTAGGTACTGATGATAGTGTGCCGAGAGTAACGTGTGTAGGTACTGATGGTAGTGTGCCGAGAGTAACGTGTGTAGGTACTGATGGTAGTGTGCCGAGAGTAACGTGTGTAGGTACTGATGGTAGTGTGCCGAGAGTAACGTGTGTAGGTACTGATGGTAGTGTGCCGAGAGTAACGTGTGTAGGTACTGATGATAGTGTGCCGAGAGTAACGTGTGTAGGTACTGATGATAGTGTGCCGAGAGTAACGTGTGTAGGTACTGATGGTAGTGTGCCGAGAGTAACGTGTGTAGGTACTGATAGTGTGACACAGTTGTGTCTTTCCCTTCCCCAAGCATAGATTTGCCTAAATCGGAACTCAGTATATAACATAATGGTTGTAAATTCATTGATTGTGTTTAACAACACGTCCAGTGATGTAACAAATTATTAGTAATGAGTTTGTTTATTAAACAATATTGTCAAGTCAAGCCGCACGATTATATTTCATTAAACAACATAATAGGAACACTTCATTATCTTATTGCTGGCTATTCATATGTGACGATAGGTTGCTTAATCACTCTTCTAGCGAAGCTAAAGCAGGTTTTCTATCTTTCTTTTAACGAAACAGAATCTCTTTTTGTCAACTGCTTTCTCCAGCGTCTAGGCATTGACTGTCCTGATCTCTCCCCTACGTCGCCTCATTTCCTCACCAGCCTCTTCTCTCTTCCCGGCGGGGGTTACCAATCGCCGCCTGTCACCCTTCATCCTGTTGCATCTTTTCGTCTTCAGGTAGGTGTTTGCATTACTCGATGCTCTCGTGGTTTGTCTCATCTATCTGACACCTGCGTCCTTCCTCGTTGAGAACTTGCCGACCTCAGTCTCTCTAGTGCATCTTCGTGTGGTCTTTTCTGACCAGCGTTCTAATCTAGTTTCTTGGCTTGCCCCCTTATTATGCGTATACATCCGTCGATGTCAAATGTCACAGCTTTGTTTGAATAAACGCACTCGATTCAACTCTCCTAACCCTATTTCACCACAATGGTCTGCCGAGAGTACCGTGTGTAGGCATTAATGGTGTGGCGTGAGCAACGTGTTTAGAGTCGATTTGTTGTTGACTTCAGGTTTCCGGTCACTTTTAAATAGAAAGTTCAAAAATGTTATAGTTTTCTTGAAACGATACTGAAATAACATTCAGGGTTAATAAATAACAAAATAATATTTAAAAAAAAAAAAAAAAAAAAAAAAACGACAGGAAAAAAGGCGACGATATCGTTGCCATGAATGTGTAAAGCCGAACATTTCCAACCCCAAAATCAGCACACTCCATGCGAATACACTTCTAAGCGCGCTCTAGCCTGCGCGCTTACACACACACACACACGAACACGCACACGCACACGCGCGCACACACACACTTATGTATGTTAATGTCAATAAACCAGTAAACAGAACTGACCCCCAGTTGAAGATCCAGCTTGAGCAAATCCTGGAAGAGCAGAAGGGTGAGGTAGAATGCTTGCAGGCTGGCGTTGGCTCCAACTGTGCGGAATATCAGTCTTCTAGAGACGTAATAGGTGCAGATGATGCCGATTCCCGGGATGACCAACACTGGGCAGAAGACAGCAGTAACCGTCAGTCGAGCCTGTGGGAGGATCAGTGACATCTGCTGACAGATCACGACAACAACTGACATAAATCACCCTGTGTCTATTGCTCACCATTGGTACACATTCTCTGAATACGAAGTGACTCGTCATAGATTCTGTGGCAGTCCAAAAACAGAAGACGTTTCTGTCTGACTTCTGTCACACAGAGTTGTTGCACGAGCTTATTAAATGTAGATTGCCAGTTTTACTTCTTCTCCTCCGTGCTGTTATTATGGCTGGAAAAAGTTGAGGAGTTTGACACCATTGTATCGAGGAGTTTGGCACAATGGTATCAAGGAGTTTGACACCATGGTATCGAGCAGTTCGACACCATGGTATCGGGGAGTTCGACACCATGGTATCGGGGAGTTCGACACCATGGTATCGAGGAGTTTGGCACCATGGTATCTAGGAGTTTGGCACCATGGTATCTAGGAGTTTGGCACCATGGTATCTAGGAGTTTGGCACCATGGTATCTAGGAGTTTGGCACCATGGTATCGAGGAGTTTGGCACCATGGTATCTAGGAGTTTGGCACCATGGTATCTAGGAGTTTGGCACCATGGTATCTAGGAGTTTGGCACCATGGTATCTAGGAGTTTGGCACTATGGTATCGAGGAGTTTGGCACCATGGTATCTAGGAGTTTGGCACCATGGTATCTAGGAGTTTGGCACCATGATATCTAGGAGTTCGACACTATGGTATCTAGGAGTTTGGCACCATGGTATCTAGGAGTTTGGCACCATGGTATCGAGGAGTTTGGCACCATGGTATCTAGGAGTTTGGCACCATGGTATCTAGGAGTTTGGCACCTTGGTATCGAGGAGTTTGGCACCATGGTATCGAGGAGTTTGGCACCATGATATCTAGGAGTTCGACACCATGGTATCTAGGAGTTCGACACCATGATATCTAGGAGTTCGACACCATGGTATCTAGGAGTTCGACACCATGATATCGAGGAGTTTGGCACCATGATATCTAGGAGTTCGACACTATGGTATCTAGGAGTTCGACACCATGATATCTAGGAGTTCGACACCATGATATCTAGGAGTTCGACACCATGATATCTAGGAGTTCGACACCATGATATCTAGGAGTTCGACACCATGATATCTAGGAGTTCGACA
>CAJHNH020002789.1:40000-93799 GCA_905116865.2 Candidula unifasciata
AACTCCTCTTGGTCCGAGGAAAGCCGCACCTTTCCCAGATTTACTGTATCTATCATGGAATAAAGGCCGAAGGGTTGCGATATCCATAGTACTGAGCCAGAAAGGGTTTACAACTCATGGTTTCTGGATCAACAAAAGTTATATCTGTCTGTCTGTCTGTCTGTCTGTCTGTCTGTCTGTCTGTCTGTCTGTCTGTCTGTCTGTCTGTCTGTCTGTCTGTCTGTCTGTCTGTCTGTCTGTTCGTCTGTCTTTGCATATGTGTGTGTGTGTGTGTGTGTGTGTGTGTGGGTGTGTGTGTGGGTGCATGTGAATGTAAGAATGAGAACTGAATGCACACGTGTGTGTGCTTAGATGTGAATCTGAGAGTGAATGAATCTACATAAAATATGTATGCATGCATGAGTGTGTGTCTCGGTGTATATATGTATATGAGTGCAATTTTAAGTGTGGATGAATGGTTATATAGGATTGTGTGTGCATGTATGTATGTGTTTGTATGTGTATGTATGTATGTATGTATGTGAGTGTATGTATGTGTGTGTATGTATGTGTGTGAATGTATGTGTGAGTATGTATATGTGTGTATATATGTTTGTGTATGTATATGTGTGTATGAATGTGTGAGTATGTATGTGTGTGAATGTATGTGTATGTATGTGTGTGAATATATGTGTGTGTATGTATGTATGTGTGTGTATATATGTGTGTGAATGTGTGTGTGAGTATGTATGTGTATGTATGTGTGTGTGTATGTATGTGTGTATGTATGTGTGTGTATGTATGTGCGTGTATGTGTGCGTATGTATGTGTGTGTATGTATGCGTGTGTATGTATGTGTGTAGATATATGTATGTGTATGTATGTGTATATGTGTGTATGTATGTTTGTGTATGTATGTGTGTGTATGAATGTGTGTGTATGTTTGTGTGTGTAGGTGTGTGCATGTATGCGTGTTTATGTATGTATGTAGGTGCATGTGTGCATGTATGCGTGTTTATGTATATATGTGTGTGTATGTATGTGTGTGTATGTGTGTGTATGTATGAATGTGTGGCTACACATACATTGTCTCTATACCTGCACGTCACTTGCCTATCCGTTCGTTTATTTGTCTGTGTGTACAGGTATACATGTCAGCCGGTATGTTATCTATCTATCTGTTTATGTCTCATGTGGTTGTAAAAAAAAATTAGTAAAAGTAAGAAAGAAAGAATAAAAGAAGGATGGAAAAGAAAAAAATAAAATAGAAGTAGGAAGATAAGCTTAGAGATATTCATTAAAGAATAATGTGAAGTTAGCGAAGCATCGTCACTATCAACATTAAGTGTCATGTCTTTGTGTTTCTCCTATTCTTAGATTTGTCTCAACTTGTCTGCAGTTCCATATGTACACATGCTTTAAGAAAATAACAGCACCTGTTGGACTGTAAATTACAAAATCATAAGGACATAGGAAATGTAAGGCCAAACGAACACACTCCTTGTTGATCCGTACAGAAGAGTTGGAGATATATGTTAAAGTTTCAGGGCCCGACTTGTGAATCAGATTTATATATATAGGTAATATCAGGGCAAGGGAATAGATGATATGATTCTAGAAAGAAGCCTTACTGTCGGTGGCTCACTGTTTTATTAGCGAGTGTGATTTCTATGGAGACAATACTCACCTTCGTTAATAAGTAGCACCAAACCGAGCGTGTAGTCATCAGAGTGTGCGCCAGACATGGCAAGTTGGCAGACTGTGGGGATGGCAGCGGCAGCCACCGACAGCAGCACGAGGCTGGTGTACACTCGGTCCGTCAACCCGATCTCGCTGCAGGAACGAGTCTGTGGACACATTACAACACAAGTTATTGCAGGAGGCTGGCGTACACTCGGTCTGTCAACCCGATCTGACTACAGGAACGAGTCTGTGGACACATGACAACACAAGTTATTGCAGGAGGCTGATGCATACTCGGTCTGACAACCCGATCTGGCTACAGGAACGAGTCTGTGGACACATGACAACACAAGTTATTGCAGGAGGCTGGCGTACACTCGGTCTGACAACCCGATCTGGCTACAGGAACGAGTCTGTGGACACATGACAACACAAATTATTGCAGGAGGCTGGCGTACACTCGGTCTGACAACCCGATCTGGCTACAGGAACGAGTCTGTGGACACATGACAACACAAATTATTGCAGGAGGCTGGTGTACACTCGGTCTGTCAACCCGCTGCAGGAACGAGTCTGTGGACACATGACAACACAAGTTAGGTGCTCGACGAACAAGAACAAAACTTTTTTCAGTAATGACCTTGACTCTCAGGTCGATCCCGCCTTAAAAAGGCAACAGGTGAAGTCATGGGAAATAAAGGCGGCCAGCATTAGGCTAATCACGTCAAGCATCGTGAGAATTGATCTATAAAATATAGATCAAACCCTATATGCCCATACCCCTGAAGGCGTAGAATCGGGTCTTTTACTTATGGTTTTCTCCATCACGCAAAAGAAAAAAAAATGTTAGGTTTTAACTTAGATATCCTCCTGTGTGTTCTGGGGGTTTTCAGTTTGTTGGAAATAAAACACTATCAGCAAACAGCAGTTATAACAATTAATAACCATTTGGGGACATTTCAGAGCATACAGGGCGTTCGACAAGGATGTGAACTTCACTTGATTTGTTGTCGTTTTACGGTGAATATTTAATGAAATCTATTATGGACAGGGCACCACAGAGAGTAATGTTATACAGATACGGCGGTGACTGATCCAGAGGTCAACCAAGCAGAATATGGACCGCAGAATTATCAGAGACACTGACAATTATTTTATGCAAAGCGAATAAAAGGACCTGTTTCAGCGATCTCTCCCTGAGCTGACGTCGCCAGGCATTCCAGGAGTAGAGAAATCAGAAAAAAGAGTAAGAAGATCTTGGATATGCCAGGAATTGTTGTTGGTGGTGAAAACATAAACAACCTGAGTTATGCGAAACGATTCTTGCCAGCTTTTTATCATGGCATGGAAAGGCTTGAGCACAAGATCTGATACATGTTGTTGAAGATCGTAGATTGTGGAGGGGCAGGATTTCCCAGCCTACAAGGTATTTGATGATATGGTGATGAATGAGATGTGGACATGTTACTAATGGAGTTAGTAGACGTCTATTTTAATGAATATGGACTCAGCCACACTTAGTAATAGTCGATGCTGATAGCTATGTTAACAACGACTTTGAAGGTTGAGAACAAGAAGTCAGCATTGACTCACCTCTCCGATGATGCTAAAGTGCAGTCGACGTGTCGTTGGTATCCCCATGTCCTCGAATGTAATGTTTACTTGTGGCTCGGAGCGGTCCCAGTCGTTGTCCATCAGCAGTGGTTGTCTTTCCTCGTCGCCCATCTTGATGCTGTTGTTGCTTTTGTTGATGATGCGACATGGGGCAGAGATTTAAGCCAGGTGTCTCAGGCGAGCTGGCTGACATGGCAGAGAAGTTCCGGGGAGTGTCAGGGGATAAAGGAAAACATTCGTTAACTGCCACAAAGTGGCTCCGATTTTTTAATATCCAACAGAATTGTAGTTTAAAAAAAACACTGTCGGTCAATGGGCAGACATCGTTACCCTAACAGGACTGGACGTTCATACCAGGCTGGTTTGGCTGTTGGCGGTCAGTGGGCAGACATCGTTACCCTAACAGGACTTGACGTGTCACACCAGGCTGGTTTGGGTCTTGGTGGTCAATGGGCAGACATCGTTACCCTAACAGGACTTGACGTGTCACACCAGGCTGGTTTGGGTCTTGGTGGTCAATGGGCAGACATCGTTACCCTAACAGGACTTGACGTGTCACACCAGGCTGGTTTGGCTGTTGGCGGTCAGTGGGCAGACATCGTTACCCTAACAGGTCTTGACGGGTCACACCAGGCTGGTTGGTTGCTGGCGGTCAATGGGCAGACATCGTTACCCTAACAGGTCTTGGCGGGTCACACCAGGCTGGTTGGTTGCTGGCGGTCAATGGGCAGACATCGTTACCCTAACAGAACTTGGCGTGTCACACCAGGCTGGTTTGGCTCTTGGCGGTCAATGGGCAGACATCGTTACCCTAACAGAACTTGGCGGGTCACACCAGGCTGGTTGGTTGCTGGCGGTCAATGGGCAGACATCGTTACCCTAACAGAACTTGGCGTGTCACACCAGGCTGGTTTGGCTCTTGGCGGTCAATGGGCAGACATCGTTACCCTAACAGGACTTGGCGGGTCACACCAGGCTGGTTGGTTGCTGGCGGTCAATGGACAGACATCGTTACCCTAACAGGTCTTGGTGGGTCACACCAGGCTGGTTTGCCTGCTGGCGGGTGTCCTACAGTCCGTTCCTAAAATGGTACTTACCGTAAAAATCTAAAACTAAGTAACCGTTGTGTGTACATTGATGAATTCTGCATGCAGCTTTTTCATAATCATGTCCTTGTCGGAGAATAATTATAAAATAAACAAATATCTAGTTTTTATTTTACCTTTTTTTTGTGTCATAAGGAAAAAAAAAAAAAAAAAACCAGAGACCGATAAAGTTACAGTTAGCATATTTACAGTAAATGGATTAACATGAGCCTGGTAAAATATCAAATTGTCCACGTTGTTGAGGTAATCTCTACAAAAAACTAAGACGCAAAACGCCCCCCCACCCCCCCCCCCCCAAAAAAAATGGTCAAACAAAAAGTAGTGACAGTTTCAGTGACTGTTTTTCGTTTCGGCGTACACAAATTATTAGTCCAACAAAGATCAAATAAATTCGCAGCTGAAGAAAACAAACAGTAGCTGGGCATTTGTCAGTATTAAATACAATCGCAAGGACACAAGCAAAAGGTAGTGATGAGGCGTCCAAGAGTTTTGGAGACATCTGTTCAAGTGTGCGTGCAGCACTTGTGGAGCAGACTATAATTATAAATTCTAAGATGCTGAACGGGGTATCCGCGATCTGCGGTCTTGGTCTACCATCCCGATTAGGAATTTTTTGCATCTCAGGATGGTAAACCTCAAAGAAGCATTCGGGAGAGGATACAACGATGAATCTTTAGCGGTTATGGGTAGATCAGAAACGACAGTCGGGATATGACATTGATGTGTTGACACTTGATCAAGTGATTGGCGAAGGACCGTCATCACAACACTCCGGACAAATCCAAAAGGGCTTTCCTCGCCTCTCCAGTAGCTAAACAAGCGCATAAATAGCTGACCACACACGTTCTGTGTTGATTAGGTTTCATGCCGCAAATTAAATGTTGGAATCTGGCGGCACCGTCTTGTACCTCCACATCCACCACCATAGACAGGTGTATTTGGGCATGTCTAAAGCCATCAGCATCCTTGCGTTATGCGTCTGCGAGGGCATTGATGATATCTCAGCTACTGACTTGCCGAGCCTACCAACCACTATGTTAAACATGGTCAATTTTTCCAGCCTATGGTTATACAACCTTTATAAATGCATATATCAGTAGTTATTCGTCTCATTGAACGACGATCAAGCAAACAAAGGAAGAGCGAAAGACCAAACACTAACTAACTGATGGATGATTATCCATCTTTTAGATTACAGTGCTCGTCACCGACAAACTACTGTAGCCTTGGAGCCGTAGATCCACACAGAACGATTTTTCACACTTGACCCCTGCTATGTCAGAGTAGAATATTTCTGTAAATCCGTCAATTATCTCCGGTTATAATAAATAAACAGAGGACAAACGAAAGCAGCCCAGCCATGTAATACTTACGGTTCCGGTTCGAAGACAACAGATAAAACATATCAGCCGCTCAAAGTCACGCAGGTGCATTGACGCAGACATCGACTGTACACAGGCCTGAGGCAGTGAGGTTTGATAGAACATTAAATATGCAATAATAGGTCGTGTGTGTGTGTATGTGTGTGTGTGTGTGTGTGTGTGTGTGTGTGTGTGTGTAGGAGGATCGCAGGTGATATTGTTCCGCTAAGAAAGAATACAAGTCATTAAAAAAAAAAAAAAAAAAAAACCAGTTTGTTTAGTAAAACTAGAAATAAAAGTAGGACTATGTATAAACAAGATATGAAACGACTAGTATGCTAAAAATTCACAAAATATCAAGCAGATTAACACTAAAGACATACCGAATATAACTGATCAGTGTACCTGCTTAAGAAGTAATTTTGTCAGGAAAAAGCAAAAACATAACATTATGAAGCGTACTAGTCAGGAAACCAACAATAACTTTCATAAACCTAAGCAAAATTTGCAAATCTCAATGATACAATAGTTATGAAGCCAAGTGACCTATTTTCAGTGACAACAGTATTTCAGTTGAATACATGCCTATGAAAGTCGAGTGACAACAGTATTTCAGTTGAATACATGCCTATGAAAGTCGAGTGACAACAGTATTTCAGTTGAATACATGCCTATGAAAGTCGAGTGACAACAGTATTTCAGTTGAATACATGCCTATGAAAGTCGAGTGACAACAGTATTTCAGTTGAATACATGCCTATGAAAGTCGAGTGACAACAGTATTTCAGTTGAATACATGCCTATGAAAGTCGAGTGACAACAGTATTTCAGTTGAATACATGCCTATGAAAGTCGAGTGACAACAGTATTTCAGTTGAATACATGCCTATGAAAGTCGAGTGACAACAGTATTTCAGTTGAATACATGCCTATGAAAGTCGAGTGACAACAGTATTTCAGTTGAATACATGCCTATGAAAGTCGAGTGACAACAGTATTTCAGTTGAATACATGCCTATGAAAGTCGGAGAACAACTAAAGGCATGAAATGGATGTTCAGTGCATTCAAAAACCAATACCCGCAGAAAATTGGTGAACATTAATAAAAGCGATGAATTTAAGAAAGCCAGAGAAATAAGAGGAATCTTCTGAAAACTTCCGGTATCAATAGTTCAGAAGCAAAGAAGATAGCGCTATACCGGGCACATTCTCAGAAGAACTGTATCCCCAGACAGGCACAGCAATGGGAATTACATCAATTGAGCAAAAGAAGACGTCCCAAAAACAAAAACACACACACACACACACACTGAGACGAACGCTGCTGAGAGAGGGCGACAGACCGATACACAAATACATGGACATGCACAGACAGACAGACACATGCTGACACATACACTCACGCAGACAGACATACAGACACCCACACACAGAGATACATACATACAGCCTCATAGACACACCCGCAGACAAAACACATAAACATACACAGGCAAACATGAAGACAAACACATACGGGGACACACAGAGACGCAAACGAAGATATACACACAGTCACATCAAATATAATAGATAGATAGATAGATAGATAGATAGATAGATAGATAGATAGATAGATAGATAGATAGATAGATAGATAGATAGATAGATAGATAGATAGATAGATAGATAGATAGATAGATAGATATCTCGATAGATCGATAGATCGATAGATCGATAGATCGATAGATCGATAGATAGATAGATAGATAGATAGATAGATAGATAGATAGATAGATAGATAGATAGATAGATAGATAGATAGATAGATAGATAGATAGATAGATAGATAGATAGATAGATAGATAGATAGATAGATAGATAGATAGATAGATAGATAGATAGATAGATAGATAGATAGATAGATAGATAGATAGATAGATAGATAGATAGATAGATAGATAGATAGATAGATAGATAGATAGATAGATAGATAGATAGATAGATAGATAGATAGATCGATCGATATCTCGATAGATCGATAGATCGATATCTCGATAGATCGATAGATCGATAGATCGATAGATCGATAGATCGATAGATCGATAGATAGATAGATCGATAGATAGATCGATAGATAGATAGATCGATAGATCGATAGATAGATAGATAGATAGATAGATAGATAGATAGATAGATAGATAGATAGATAGATAGATAGATAGATAGATAGATAGATAGATAGATAGATAGATAGATAGATAGATAGATAGATAGATAGATAGATAGATAGATAGATAGATAGATAGATAGATAGATAGATAGATAGATAGATAGATAGATAGATAGATAGATAGATAGATAGATAGATAGATAGATAGATAGATAGATAGATTAGATAGATAGATAGATAAATAGATAGAAAGACAGGCCGACAGACATGTGACACAGCTGTTTTTTTTATGCTCCATGTTTTAAGCACGCCTAACGGACAAGTCATCAAATAGTGTTCTTGTGTCTGTCTTGATTGTGTTTAACAACACGGTCCCTCCAACCCCCACTCTTATTCCGCCGCCCATGCCAGGTTCCTCCAACTCCCAGCTGTAGTCCCACCACAGCCGTTGATGTTGCCTTAGCCAGAAAACGACTGGAATCTCTCAGACCAGGTTTTTTGTAGAAAATCATCTAAATCGGTTATGTGACTAGGATACATGGACTGATGAGGTGGACTGAGGTCAGTTGTGGCCCCAATGAAAGGAGGGGAGTGTCAAACAGATAGAGCCAGCCCAACCTCCCACATTTCGGATTTAGTTGAAATGTGCAGCTGGGACACATCTGCTCACACCCTGAACGTCGGACAGGAAGAGCACGGGTTTAGTACAACATACACACTCGCTGGCCACCTGACGAAATCGTACATGACGAAACGCCAGTCCTAACTGAACACAGCAGCTGTTGAACACGTGTCACTGGTGAAGACTAGCAAACACACAACTTACTCAAACTTGATTTGAGAGGTTGTATTGATCTATCTCTTATAGTCAGAAAGTGGAAAAAGGGGTTTGGAGGCAGGGGAAAAGAAGGAGGGGGGTGGAAAGAGATGAGAGAAAGAGAAAAGAACAGGGGAGAGAGATAAGAGACGGGTTTCAAAAGACAGAGGGAAAGAGAGAGAGAGAGAGAGAGAGATAGATAGAGAGAGAGATAGAGATAGAGATAGAGATAGAGATAGAGATAGTGAGAGATAGAGATAGATAGAGAGAGATAGAGAGAGATAGAGAGAGACAGAGAGAGAGATAGAAAGAGAGAGAGAGAGAAAGAAAGAGAGAGAGAGAGAGAGAGAGAGACCTCCAAAAAAAGTTTAATATTTAAGGAAATTTGAAATATTGCAGGTTCCTTACTGTTTGTCCATGTGATGGTATTACTCTATACTGATGATTGTATTACTCTACACTGATGATTGTATTACTCTATACTGATGATTGTATTACTCTATACTCATGATTGTATTACTCTATACTGATGATTGTATTACTCTATACTGATGATTGTTTACTCTATACTGATGATTGTATTACTCTATACTGATGATTGCATTACTCTATAGTGATGATTGTATCAATCTATAGTGATGATTGTATTACTCTATACTGATGATTGTATTACTCTATACTGATGATTGTATTACTCTATACTGATGATTGTTTACTCTATACTGATGATTGTATTACTCTATACTGATGACTGCATTACTCTATACTGATGATTGTATTACTCTATACTGATGATTGTATTACTCTATAATGATGATTGTATTACTCTATATTGATGATTATATTACTCTATACTGATGATTGTATTACTCTATATAGATGATTGTATTACTCTATACTGATGATTGTTTTACTCTATACTGATGATTGTATTACTCTATACTGATGATTGTATTACTCTATACTGATGATTGTCTTACTATATACTAATGATTGTATTACTCTATACTGATGATTGTATCACTCTATACTGATGATTGTATTACTCTATACTGATGATTGTATTACTCTATACTGATGAATGTATTACTCTATATTGATGATTGTATTACTCTATACTGATGATTGTTTACTCTATACTGATGATTGTATTACTCTATACTGATGATTGTATTACTATATACTGATGATTGTATTACTCTATACTGATGATTGTATTACTCTATATTGATGATTGTATTACTCTATACTGATTATTGTTTACTCTATACTGATAATTGTATTACTCTATACTGATGATTTCATTACTCTATACTGATGATTGTATTTTTCTATACTGATGATTGTATTGCTCTATACTGATGATTGTATTACTCTATACTGATGATTGTATTACTCTATACTGATGATTGTATTACTCTATACTGATGATTGTATTACTCTATACTGATTATTGTATTACTCTATACCAAAGGATGTGTACTCGCATCTACTCTAATCAGTATCATGTTCCCAGCTGTACTGTTTGACGCTTTTTAAGAGTGAGATAAAGACATTGATATTTATGATTGCATCTATGGATAATTTTTCAATCTTTGGCGGCTCAAAGCAAAACCAAAGTGAAACCATTTATTATTAGCGATCTTTTGTTTGCTGCTGACTGTGCTCCGAATGCCGGTTCAGAAGCAGATCAGCAGTATAACATGGACAGATTCTTTAGGGTCCGTACTAATTCTGGGCTTACTATTAATACTGAGATTATGTACCAACCAGCCCCAGGCAAAGTCTATTCTGGTAAATGTCTCAGAATGTCACCGTCGACGATGAGGTGAGCACCAGCATCTCTAAAGCCAGCTGCACATTTAGCAGGTTATACACAAATGGCACCAGACTGCACACCACAATGAAGGTATCACAGAGCTGCAGTGCTTTTAGTGCTACTGTATGCTTGTGAAACTTGCACTGTATACAGACGTCAGGCAACAACAAAACTCAACCTCTTCCATACAGTCTGTCAGAGAAAGATAATGAACATCAAGTGGCAAGACATGATCCCAGTCGTACTAGACAGGACAGGCATTCCCAGCACCAATACCATCCTGATGCAGTCACAGATTCTAAGGGCTGGCCATGTTGTTTCGAACGCCTGACCATCGGCTCCCAAAGATAAACTTCAGTGGTGAGATACATGAAGGTCGATATTTGCATGGTGGCCACCAAAACTTCGAAGACACAGTAAAGGCATCGTTGAAAGCCTTCAGAATAAATCCAGTTGTCAAATGGGCTAGTTTTTTTTTAAGGGGTGTCAAGTTGTATTTTCTCAGGTGTTCTATATCACAACATCTAGAAGAGACCTTACCCCCAAACCCCCTAATCAATAGCCTCAGCCTACGTCCCACGAGACTGAAGCCTACGTCCGGTGGTTTCAGAACTCTGAACATTTTGCGAAATAACGTAGGGAGCTTTGCCACGACAATACAACGAGACACTCCTGTATCATAGACCCATGAAAGGCCAACAAGTGTGTATTTGGGCCGGAAAACATAATCATAATAGAATATAAATTAGATTGCAGCGATATCAAAAAGACATTGTTTTTCGCGTAGACTCATTTTACTTTACCATTAACTGGTATTGCTGAATTACGCCGAGACACGCATTTGTGTTATACTGTAAAACAAATTGGCGGCTTTTGAGAAAATTAACATAGAGGAAAAACAACTCGAGTTTCCACATGATCGGAACATCAAGGAGAACTTGCTCATCAACGGCATCCTGTCCCAGGAGCTTAGTTATTTTGTCCATGTTAAATGTCATTGTGGCCTGGAGAAAACGGTGATGGAGGGTATAGTTTGAGAGAGAACGGTGATGGAGGGTATAGTCTGGAGAGAACGGTGATGGAGTGTATAGTTTGGAGAGAATGGTGATGGAGTGTATAGTTTGGAGAGAATGGTGATAAAGGGTATAGTTTGGAGAGAACGGTGATGGAGGGTATAGTTTGGAGAGAACGGTGATGAAGGGTACAGTTTGGAGAGAACGGTGATGTAGGGTATAGTTTGGAGAGAACGGTGATGTAGGGTATAGTTTGGAGAGAACGGTGATGGAGGGTATAGTTTGGAGAGAACAGTGATGGAGGGTATAGTTTGGAGAGAATGGTAATGGAGGGTATAGTTTGGAGAGAATGGTGATGGAGTGTACAGTTTAGAGAGAACGGCGATGGAGGTACAGTTTGGAGAGAACGGTGATGGAGGGTATAGTTTGGAGAGAACGGTGATGGAGGGTATAGTTTAGAGAGAACGGTGATGGAGGGTATAGTTTGGAGAAAACAGTGATGGAGGGTATAGTATGGAGAGAATGGTGATGGAGTGTACAATTTGGAGAGAACGGTGATAGAGGTACAGTATAGAGAGAACGGTGATGGAGGGTATAGTTTGGTGAGAACGGTGACGGAGGGTATAGTTTGGAGAGAATGGTGATGAAGGGTACAGTTTGGAGAGAATGGTGATGGAGGGTATAGTTTGGAGAGAATGGTGATGGAGGGTATAGTTTGGAGAGAACGGTGATGGAGGGTATAGTTTAGAGAGAACGGCGATGGAGGGTATAGTTTGGAGAGAACGGTGATGGAGGGTATAGTTTGGAGAGAATGGTGATGAAGGGTACAGTTTGGAGAGAACGGTGATGGAGGGTATAGTTTGGAGAGAACGGTGATGGAGGGTATAGTTTGGAGAGAACGGTGATGAAGGGTATAGTTTGGAGAGAATGGTGATGAAGGGTATAGTTTGGAGAGAACGGTGATGGAGGGTATAGTTTGGAGAGAACGGTATAGTTTGGAGAGATGGGAGGGTATAGTTTGGAGAGAATGGTGATGGAGGGTACAGTTTGGAGAGAACGGTGATGGAACGGTGAGAGGGGTGATGGAGGGTATAGTTTGGAGAGAACGGTGATGGAGGGTATAGTTTGGAGAGAACGGTGATGGAGGGTATAGTTTGGAGAGAATGGTGATGGAGGGTATAGTTTGGAGAGAACGGTGATGGAGGGTATAGTTTGGAGAGAACGGTGATGGAGGGTACAGTCTGGAGAGAACGGTGATGGAGGGTATAGTTTGGAGAGAACGGTGATGGAGGGTATAGTTTGGAGAGAACGGTGATGGAGGGTATAGTTTGGAGAGAACGGTGATGGAGGTACAGTCTGGAGAGAACGGTGATGGAGGGTATAGTTTGGAGAGAACGGTGATGGAGGGTATAGTTTGGAGAGAACGGTGATGGACGGTGATGGAGTGTAGGGGTACAGTTTGGAGAGAAACGGTGATGGAGGGTACAGTTTGAGAGAGAACGGTGATGGATGGTATAGTTTGGAGAGAACGGTGATGGAGGGTATAGTTTGGAGAGAACGGTGATGGAGGGTATAGTTTGGAGAGAACGGTGATGAAGGAGTTTGGAGAGTACAGTCTGAGAGAGAACGGTGATGGAGGGTATAGTTTGGAGAAGAACGGTGATGGAGGGTATAGTTTGGAGAGAACGGTGATGGAGAGGGTATAGTTTGGAGAGAGACGGTGATGGAGGGTATAGTTTGGAGAGAACGGTGATGGTATAGTTTGGACAGAATTTGATGGAGAGAATGGTGATGTGATGGGGTATAGTTTGGAGAGAACGGTGATGGAGGGTATAGTGATGGAGAGTAACGGTGAAATGGATGGAGGTATAGTTTGGAGAGAACGGTGATGGAGACGGAGAACGGTGATGGAGGGTATAGTTTGGAGAGAACGGTGATGGAGGGTATAGTTTGGAGGAGAGTAACGTTTTGGAGAGAGGAGGGTATTAGTTTGGAGAGAACGGTGATGGAGGGTATAGTTTGGAGAGAATGATGGAGGGTACAGTTGGAGAGAATGGAGAGGGTAGAACGGTGAGTTTGGAGAGAATGGTGATGGAGAGTGAACAGTTTGGAGAGAACGGTGATGGAGGTATAGTTTGGAGAGAACGGTGATGGAGGGTATAGTTTGGAGAGAACGGTGATGGAGGAACAGTGTGGAGAGAACGGGATGGAGGGTACAGTTTGGAGAAATGGTGAATGGTGATGGAGGGTGATGGATATAGTCGTGAGAGAATGGTGATGGAGGGTATAGTTTGGAGAGAACGGTGATGGAGGGTATAGTTTGGAGAGAATGGTAATAGAGGGTATAGTTTGGAGAGAATGGTGATGGAGTGTACAGTTTAGAGAGAACGGTGATGGAGGTACAGTTTGGAGAGAACGGTGATGGAGGGTATAGTTTGGAGAGAACGGTGATGGAGGGTATAGTTTGGAGAGAATGGTGATAGAGGGTATAGTTTGGAGAGAATGGTGATGGAGTGTACAGTTTGGAGAGAACGGTGATGGAGGTACAGTTTAGAGAGAACGGTGATGGAGTGTATAGTTTGGTGAGAACGGTGATGGAGGGTATAGTTTGGAGAGAATGGTGATGGAGTGTACAGTTTGGAGAGAATGGTGATGAAGTGTACAGTTTGGAGAGAATGGTGATGAAGTGTACAGTTTGGAGAGAACAGTGATGGAGGTACAGTTTAGAGAGAACGGTGATGGAGGGTATAGTTTGGTGAGAACGGTGATGGAGGGTACAGTTTGGAGAGAACGGTGATGGAGGGTATAGTTTGGAGAGAACGGTGATGGAGGTACAGTCTGGAGAGAACGGTGATGGAGGGTATAGTTTGGAGAGAACGGTGATGGAGGGTATAGTTTGGAGAGAACAAGGCAAACAGTCTGCTGCAAAGGTTAAAACAAAACACTGAAAAGGCATTGGTTATGATCGCACATAGGGCTGGAGATTGACTACAGACTGAGAGACACTCAAACGTGCTGGGAATAGAGCGACGTTCTGTAAACCGCAAAGGACTTGCTGACAGATGTTGAACCTAAGAAAAGTTGCGCACCAAACATTTGCTGAAACACACATGTTGGAAGCCTACCACCCAACCGGTGTCAACACAACATGTGAACGCCGATGTAACGCACAGTTGTGTTCCTGCCGGTTTGATTGTTTGTAAGATATTCATCAGACACCGTCAGATTACAGAGATATTGTGTGTGTGTGTGGACAGTGTCACCGTTCTGTTGATAGGGTCAACTTTCTGTAGACAACGTGAACGCTCTGTGGACAGTGACACCGTTCTGTCGATAATGTCCACGTTCTGCTGACAACGTGAACGCTCTGTCGAGAGAGTCACCGTTCTGTCGACAGGGTCAACTTTCTGTTGACAACGTGAACGTTCTGTGGACGTTGTCATTGTTCTGTGGACGTTGTCATTGTTCTGTGGACAGTGTCAATGTTCCGTGGACAGTGTCAACGTTATGTGGACAGTGTCAACGTTCTGTGGACAGTGTCAACGTTCTGTGGACAGTGTTAACGTCCCAACAAAAATGGGCTTCGGTTGAGCATACCTCATCCTCTAATATTTTAGTAAGGCGGTTATGTAGCCCCCTGTAGCCAAACGTAGAAATGCTCGTGAAAGTATGTAAATGCACACTTCGTATCGTTTTAAATGTATTATATTTATTAAGTTTTTGACACATTATTATTATTTTCTTAAACTAGATTGCACTTCTTGAGGCTTTTGTTGTGCCTAAAACATGCCTGTTGTCGGTAGAACTATGATATTACCAAAGTTGATCACCAGATTGTCCAAGTGTGTGGGGCCCATTGCATGGAGGTCAAGTGAGGGCCCCATTGTTTGGAAATTGAAAGAAGGGGCCATTGCACCGCGGTCGGGTGAGGGTGCTTTTGGATGGGGGTCAAGTGTGGGCCCAACTGCTAGGATGTTCACTAGGGCCCCCACTCTGCGAGTCTGCGCTGGCAGCGTCAGTCTCGAGCAGAGGCGATACAACAGTACCGCGGCCTTGACCCCGTTTATGGGCACCTGGGTGCAGGATTCATATAAAGGGTATGAGGAAGTGCTGAAGGCTTTTGGTAAGTCTTCTATCTATCTATCTATCTATCTATCTATCTATCTATCTATCTATCTATCTATCTATCTATCTATCTATCTATCTATCTATCTATCTATCTATCTATCTATCTATCTATCTATCTATCTATCTATCTATCTATCTATCTATCTATCTATATCTATCTATCTATCTATCTATCTATCTATCTATCTATCTATCTATCTATCTATCTATCTATCTATCTATCTATCTATCTATCTATCTATCTATCTATCTATCTATCTATCTATCTATCTATCTATCTATCTATCTATCTATCTATCTATCTATCTATCTATCTATCTATCTATCTATCTATCTATCTATCTATCTATCTATCTATCTATCTATCTATCTATCTATCTATCTATCTATCTATCTATCTATCTATCTATCTATCTATCTATCTATCTATCTATCTATCTATCTATCTATCTATCTATCTATCTATCTATCTATCTATCTATCTATCTATTACATGAATATAGCATGCTTTATTGATGAAATACAACTGCTGTGTGAAAGATGGAAGTTTGGAAGGGCCGAATTTAAGAGAGGCCTGCGTGCCTAATTTGTAACCCTTTGAAAATAATGTTCGTTCGTTCGTTCGTTCTATCTATCTATCTATCTAATCTCTCTATCTGTCTGTCGGTCGGTCGATCGGTCCGTCGTTGTGTCCCGATCCCAACCCCCTCCCCGGTCGTCGTCCGTCGTCTGTCGGTCCGTCCTTTTCTGTGCCCCGATCACCCGTCCGTCGTCTGTCGTCCGTCGTCCGTCCCTCTTCTGTCTAAGTGTCTATAGATAACAAAGAAAACTGATCTTGATCTTCAATGGCTGAAGCAAATGGTTCATCTTGATCATCATCCGTTGTTGGTGCAGAGCCACCTGGGGGTAGGAAACCGTTGACTGGCCCTGGACGGAATAATTCCGTCCACGTAATCCGGGTCTCAAATGCCAAGGTCATGAAGGGTCCTTGGCTTTCATCTGTTAGATCTTCTTGGACTCAGTATCTCTGTTGGTAACTGCTGCTGCTCTATCTGAACCACATACACAAACCATATGACATTCTGTTTGTCGGCGTATTTTGCATAAGACCACAACCTGTCTGGTAGTTTCGTTTCCCACTCGGTTGTTTTCAGATTCATGTTTTTATTTGGATCTACACATGTGTCTGTTTGTTTGAGCCGGTCTGCCCAGTTCCCGCCCCTCCCCCTTCTCCCAGTCTTATAGTGTCCGATGTCCTATAGCATATTTTGCATCTGCCTAGTCCCCACCCACTGTTGTAGTGTCCAATGTCCGTCTGTGGCGTCCATCCATCCAGCATCTCCTCCACGGACTGCATGTACCCGGCAACCTTCTCTTGTGTTACATCCTTTGATTATTGCCCTTCGTCCTGTCTCCGTTGCCCACGCCCTCCCCGGCGACGTTCTTCCGTAGACAATCAACACTCATAAACATATTATCTGTTGCAGGTGTCAGTCCTCAGGTGGTGGATTCTCTCCTGAAAAGAAAAACGGTGTACAAGTATGACAGGGACGGAGACACGCTGCTGGTGTCCCAGGGGGCGAGGACAGCGATGAGTTCTTGACATACAAGGTCATCTTAGGAGAGTACTTCGTGTCCACGTTTTACGATGGCAGGCCACTAAATGTAACATTGTCTCCTGTCTGTAATAACGCCTTGTTACAAGTGTTTGAACTGTTTCAGCTAGACTCTTGTGTCTGTTTACATGTAGATGTCTGCATTGTTATGTCGTATCTTGTCTGTTTACATGTAGATGACTGCATTGTTATGTTGTTCCTTTGTTTGTTGTTGGATTAAAAAGACAATGTTATGAAGATCGACATTACTACACGCTGAGCATTCCCATGCTTGCATAATCCCTCCCGATGCAGCGGTCACCTAAAGGTACCTCTCCTGACTGACACCCATACACAATTGATTATATCTTCATTTTTTTTTTTTTTGACATCAGAAACAGCATAGACATTTTTCGCCAGCAGCATTCTACATAATTTATTGCAGCTGGCTATAAAAGTGATACAATTTTTCAGAGAAATACTAGAGAAATGATAGTTACTGAGAGATGTGTTAGAGAACCGATACAGTTGTTGAGAGATGTGCTAGAGAAGGGATACAGTTGTTGAGAGATGTGCGAGAGAACAGATACAGTTGTGGAGAGATGTGTTAGAGAACAGATACAGTTGTTGAGAGATGTGTTAGAGAACCGATACAGTTGTTGAGAGATGTGTTAGAGAACCGATACAGTTGTTGAGAGATGTGCTAGAGAACCGATACAGTTGTTGAGAGATGTGCTAGAGAAGTGATACGGTTACTGAGAGATGTGTTAGAGAACCGATACAGTTGTTGAGAGATGTGTTAGAAAAGTGATACAGTTGTTGAGAGATGTGTTAGAAAAGTGATACAGTTGTTGAGAGATGTGTTAGAGAACAGATACAGTTGTTGAGAGATGTGTTAGAGAACCGATACAGTTGTTGAGAGATATTGTTGAGAGATGTGCTAGAGAAGTGATACAGTTGTTGAGAGATGTGCTAGAGAACTGATACAGTTGTTGAGAGATGTGCTAGAGAACTGATACAGTTGTTGAGAGATGTGCTAGAGAACTGATACAGTTGTTGAGAGATGTGTTAGAGAACTGATATAGTTGTTGAGAGATGTGTTAGAGAACTGATATAGTTGTTGAGAGATGTGTTTGAGAACAGATACAGTTGTTGAGAGATATGCTAGAGAAGTGATACAGTTGTTGAGAGATGTGTTAGAGAACCGATACAGTTGTTGAGAGAAGTGTTAGAGAACCAATACAGTTGTTGAGAGATGTGTTAGAGAACCGATACAGTTGTTGAGAGATGTGCTAGAGAAGTGATACAGTTGTTGAGAGATGTGTTAGAGAACCAATACAGTTGTTGAGAGATGTGTTAGAGAACCGATACAGTTGTTGAGAGATGTGTTAGAGAACCGATACAGTTGTTGAGTGATGTACTAGAGAAGTGATACAGATGTTGAGAGATGTGTTAGAGAACCGATACAGTTGTTGAGAGATGTGTTAGAGAACTGATACAGTTGTTGAGAGATGTGCTAGAGAACCGATACAGTTGTTGAGAGATGTGTTAGAGAACCGATACAGTTGTTGAGAGATGTGCTAGAGAAGTGATACAGTTGTTGAGAGATGTGCTAGAGAACCGATACAGTTGTTGAGAGATGTGTTAGAGAACCGATACAGTTGTTGAGAGATGTGCTAGAGAACCGATACAGTTGTTGAGAGATGTGTTAGAGAACCGATACAGTTGTTGAGAGATGTGTTAGAAAAGTGATACAGTTGTTGAGAGATGTGCTAGAGAACTGATACAGTTGTTGAGAGTTTTGCTAGAGAACTGATACAGTTGTTGAAAGATGTGCTAGAGAAGTGATACAGTTGTTGAGAGATGTGTTAGAGAACCGATACAGTTGTTGAGAGATGTGTTAGAGAACCGATACAGTTGTTGAGAGTTGTGCTAGAGAACTGATACAGTTGTTGAGAGATGTGTTAGAGAAGTGATACAGTTGTTGAGAGATGTGCTAGAGAACCGATACAGTTGTTGAGAGATGTGCTAGAGAACAGATACAGTTGTTGAGAGATGTGTTAGAGAACAGATACAGTTGTTGAGAGATGTGTTAGAAAACTGAAACAGTTGTTGAGAGATGTGCTACAGAACCGATACAGTTGTTGAGAGATGTGTTAGAGAACCGATACAGTTGTTGAGAGATGTGCTAGAGAACAGATACAGTTGTTGAGAGATGTGCTAGAGAAGTGATATAGTTGTTGAGAGATGTGTTAGAGAAGTGATACAGTTGTTGAGAGACGTGTTAGAGAACCGATACAGTTGTTGAGAGATGTGCTAGAGAACTGATACAGTTGTTGAGAGATGTGCTAGAGAAGTGATACAGTTGTTGAGAGATGTGTTAGAGAAGTGATACAGTTGTTGAGAGATGTGTTAGAGAAGTGATACAGTTGTTGAGAGATGTGTTAGAGAAGCGATACAGTTGTTGAGAGATGTGCTAGAGAAGTGATACAGTTGTTGAGAGATGTGCTAGAGAACTGATACAGTTGTTGAGAGATGTGTTAGAGAACCGATACAGTTGTTGAGAGATGTGCTAGAGAACCGATACAGTTGTTGAGAGATGTGCTAGAGAACCGATACAGTTGTTGAGAGATGTGCTAGAGAACCGATACAGTTGTTGAGAGATGTGTTAGAGAAGTGATACAGTTGTTGAGAGATGTGCTAGAGAACTGATACAGTTGTTGAGAGATGTGCTAGAGAACTGATACAGTTGTTGAGAGATGTGCTAGAGAAGTGATACAGTTGTTGAGAGATGTGCTAGAGAAGTGATACGGTTGTTGAGAGATGTGCTAGAGAAGTGATACAGTTGTTGAGAGATGTGCTAGAGAAGTGATACAGTTGTTGAGAGATGTGCTAGAGAACTGATACGGTTGTGAGAGATGTGCTAGAGAACTGATACAGTTGTTGAGAGATGTGTTAGAGAAGTGATAAAGATGGGTAGAGATGTGTCAGAGAAGTGATTTAGTTGAGATATGTGCTAGAGAAGTGAGACAACTGTTGAGTGATGTGTCAGAAAAGTGATACAGTTAGGGAGATATTTGTCAGAGAAGTGAAACAGTTGTTGAGAGATGTGTTAGAGAAGTGATGCAGTTGGGGAGAGATGTGTTAGAGAACCGATACAGTTGTTGAGAGATGTGTTAGAGAACAGATACAGTTGTTGAGAGTTGTGCTAGAGAACTGATACAGTTGTTGAGAGATGTGTTAGAGAAGTGATACAGTTGTTGAGAGATGTGCTAGAGAACCGATACAGTTGTTGAGAGATGTGCTAGAGAACAGATACAGTTGTTGAGAGATGTGTTAGAGAACAGATACAGTTGTTGAGAGATGTGTTAGAAAACTGAAACAGTTGTTGAGAGATGTGCTACAGAAGTGATACAGTTGTTGAGAGATGTGTTAGAGAAGTGAGACTTTGCAGACTGGCACATAGAAACCCAGATCCACACACACACACGCACGCATGAACACACACACACACACACACACACAGAGTAACGTATAACAGACAACACATTCACTCATAAAAAGATATCAAACCAAACAACGACTAGAGCTAGCAAGATTCACAATATCACAAAGATAAGCCGACGCTGCGGCCAGAGTGTCTTCATCAGGACATGTATAAATCTACAATAAATAAAAATAGACGAAATCACTTAAATGACGTATTTCTGATAGGAGTCACATTTCTGTTTGGCCAGTAGAATGAACCTTTGGTTTCAAGACCTCCGATGAGCCAAATATTGCTCTAATTATTCACCAGAGTCTAATATCTGATGCGAGAATGTTGCTGCCTCTCTCTGTTCCCTAGAGTGTGATCTTCGAGTACGAGGGCTGTCTGACGGAGCAGCACGAGACTGTCTATATGCCCACACTGTTCATGAAACTGGTCAGGGAGGTCGAGCCCAGCGGCAACAGAATGATCTGTGTAAGTACACTGGGTATCAGTCTCACCGGCTGTTTGTTGTACTGACTGAATGTGTGACACTCTCATCATCATCATCATTATCATCATTATCATCTTTGTCGTAGTCCTGTAAAACTGCCTGTTGTTTGGTCACCAGTTTCTGTTGAGTATCTGATCAGCTCCCTCCACCTTTGACCAACAGATAGGATGAACATCAACGTTGCTTTCCTCAGGCCTGTCCAGTCGGTCAAGTTCTGTACCCAGGTCTTTGTCTGCTTTTTGTCGATGATCCCTCTACTGAGCCCTGCAGTACTGAGTCCTGTTTCTGACAAGGTCGTTAGATCTTGTTGAAACCCCTGTAGTTTCAGCTTTGTCACTGCAGTTAAAAGCTGAAGACAGTTGCCATGCTACTCTCACAGCTATGATTTTGATAAGGATTTTAGACAGTCCGGGTAAAATCTTGGGCTGTAATGCTGGAAACCTGGGTTCGAATCCACGGAGGTGACTGCGGTTTTGCCCCTCTGTCACAGGCAAAAATATTAACATCATAACATGCAACTTTTATGGCCAGAGCAATTGCGATGCATCCTACTTCATGATTCTTAAAGCCCTTTCGTCCTACATCATGATTCTCATGACCCGTCCGTCCTACATCATGATTCTCAAGGCCCTTCCGTCCTACATCATGATTCTCAAGGCCCTTCCGTCCTACATCGCCCAACTCCTGACCTGGTGTAAGCACTGTTTTCACCCGACACCGCCCTACTTCTGGCGGCTGCATTATGCATTTAATGCCTGAACATGTTATTGGTTTTGCCGAGACTGAAGTCCATGTCAATATTTTAATAAGGGCCTGTGATGGACGAAATCTGACTTTAAAGATAAGTCTCTACATAATTTTAAAAAAAAAAAATAAAAAAAAAAGGGAAAGGGGGGGGGGGGGGGAAGTGGTATTTAGACACCTTAGATAAATTTTATGGACGAGAGCACCACCTGTAGACAATTATTGCGGAGGAGAGCTCCGAGTGGCCGGGCCCCGATGTTCTGGAAGGTCCCAAGAAAAAGACCTTGAAAACTCAGCTCCACCCTCAATCCGTTCTGACTGTCACGTGTCTCTATTTTCAGACAAAGAAAGTTGGCAAACTGTTCATGGAAAAGACCTACAAAAAGAAATAAACTAGTGGACGTCTCCTGTCGCAAACACAACTGTCTGCAGTTGTTGTCCATTGTTGTAATTTTAGTTCAGCCATTGACACTGGGAAGCACTCGGCTGCTCTGTGGGATATCTGATTTAAAATGATTTGTGTTTACAAAATTTGTGTCCCTGGTGCATGCTATTTTAGTTTCTATCACTAACAAATGTCTGAGTGTGAATGGACTATCAACAGCGCTGTGAGAATGAAGGATTGAAGACGACAACTGGCTAGAGTAGGTGCATGTAACAAATGAATTGGTGTGCGAACGAAAAAACAAATGGACAGACGGAAGAAGGAACTTTATTTTGAAAGGGTCACACTTTGGTTTCTTGAAGTTTATTATTGCGGGGCTAGAGCCGGGCAAAGACTTCGTATTGAATGACTTAAACGTGCACATTTGTAGAAGTTTTTTTGACAGAAATGATAGTCACTTGTCAAAAGAAATACATCATTTGTGAAAAAAAAAAAAAACCTGATACATTTAGACATATTTCTGTTTTTTGTTGTTTGTTGTTGTTGTTGTTGTTGTTGTTGTTAAGAGGTTCATGTCTGATGTGATAGACTATTGTTTTATTTGTAGATAAAACATATTGCCCGAGGCTTTCGCTTTCACCTCTCTCTCTCTCTCTCTCTCTCTCTCTCTCTCTCTCTCTCTCTCTCTCTCTGTATATATATATATTTTTATATTTATATTTTGGACTTCCGGTGTAAACAGCCACAATGGCGGTACGCTTTTTCGTCCTTTGAGGCGAATAGCGCAAATTAGCTATTTTCGCTCACGTATAATGTGAAAGTTTCATCGGAATGGGGTCTGAACCGTGCAATGGAGTACATGCGCGTGAGTTTAGACTTCCCTCAGGGTATCAATGCCCTCAGAGAAATGGGAAGAATAGAGGACTTTGGTGGCAGTGAATCCACATCACTCGCCAGAATGGCAGACATGGGAATTAAGATCGGCACAGCAAAAAACGAGACGCACACCAGCTACGCCAGAAGACTTGTTAATCAACATAGAACTGGTACTATTAGCCATCGGACGTTGGGGTTCATACTGAGGGGAGGATCTGAGCACCTATGGACATGTCCGGAGTGCAATGAGGATAACCCAACTAACTAACTAACTAACTAACTAACTAACTAACTAACTAATTTTTATATTTAAATGCTAGCTGTACCCGGCCACGCGTTGCTGTGGCATAGTTTGGCTAAACTGAAAAGAAAGAAAAAAGAAATATTGCTTCGTGTCACGCCAACGATGTAGGATGTCTTTACTCCTGTAGATTTGTTGACGGTCATTGCAAAGGCGAGTCGCACCGGAAACTAGAGTGTCTGAATTCGAATGGCATGTCTGTTGGAATTGCGTTGCAAATAGTACATCCTGGCCATTAAATGTTCATGTAAAATTGTACTTACGATGATATTAGGCACCATCTTTTTCACTGAAAGCCTGGTACCAGTGCAAATAGTGGCGGATTGATGTTTCTGAGAAGAATGACAGGCACGCCAACTTTCAAGGTTAAAACATGGGGTGGTAAGCCTGGCAAATCAAGCGAATTCAAGAACTCAGTTGGATAATTGACAACCTCGTCTTGAATCATTACAGTATCGATAGACTTATACGTTGTCACTCCGCCTAGTAATTTGTCCTGACTGTTTGTGACGAGCTGGTCTGGACAGCTGTTTCTGTCCTTTTAAAAAGTGCTTTGTTTAGATAATTTTATTACCAAAGTTCTAAACATTTTCCTATTGCTTTTAATTAGCATAATAACACTGGACTAATTAAGAAATTTCTTACCCCTTTCCTAATGCTTCATTGTAGCAAAATTATAATTAAAGAGTTGAAAGGTAATAAAGGCGAAGAGTAGTGCATGGGGTAACAAAGAGTAACTTCCCCCTTGGTAGGACTTCCCATCTTCCATTTTTCATTCCAGGCTCGATTGGGGAGTCAAGATTTTGTTCTCCCCAATTGACACAGTTTCAGTTAGTTCTGTTGTCTTGTTGCCTGAGTTTGAATTCCCTGCCAGGGGTGAGTTAAAAGAATAAGTTTAATTGATGTATTGCTGCTTATTCCTCTGAATTAATTCCACAGGTTAAATTCTGAAATTTAATGCCCACATGGCTCAAAAACTATGATAAATTTCTTTATCCTTACTAACCACGTTTATGATCTAGTATGTACATGTATGCAAACATATTATCTATTTGATGATTAAATTAATGTTTATTTGCTACTAGAAACGTGCATTGGTATTTTTAATAATTATACTTAAATTAATTAAGTGATAATTATGTCCTCATGTGAAATCTCCGCCAGTTCTTGTTTCCAGCTTCGACAATTAAAAATAGGAATGAAGTGTATATTCATTATACCTAATCCCTTCTAAGTTGATTTTACCTCATGGTGATATTAGCTTAATAAATCACTGTCTTGCTTTAATTTAGATTTAGTCCAGATAATTCTGAGACTAGTTTAAGAGCTTGGAAAGTGAATAACACAGTGAGGCTGAATTTAATATTCACACTGTCAGAAAAGAAGAAGAAAGATGTATGGCCCATGCTTGTAATTATTTTTGTTGTAGATATATTTCCCTATTACTAGGAATACATTTCAGTCCTACAGCAGGTGGCCTTACAAATGTAATAATTATATTTCACCCCTCACCACTTCTAAACTCTGCTGAATAAGATTAGCACATGTGTGGATTTAGATTTAAACTGGAGTGAGTGTTGTATATTTTATGTTAATACTGTGACAGATGGAAAGCCCATTGTCATCTATGATTGTATTCTGACATCTATCCCAGCACCCAGTATATTGATGGAGATATGTCAATCCCATTTATTTTCAAACAGTGCAAAGCACCTGTTATGAGTTTCTGGCCTTGGTAAACTCACTCCCTGCTTCTCATTCATTGTGATGTGAACCCATGTGGTTAAAATGAGAATATTGTGAAATATGACTGTATGTCTGTGTGTGTAAGCATGTTAACCCTTCAAAGGAGTACTAGTGTGCAGACATCAAGACAAGAACAATTTACACTGAGGAATGTCCTTTCTTTTTGTGTGCTGTAAACTCTTGTTCTTGAGAGTATTCATGAAACTGGTTTCCTAAATATTTCCCCATCAGGATTATGGACCATGTTCTGTACACATTCCCATTCTATACCAGTAGAATGTGAACACCTGTTACGTATCTACTCCATTTGTATGTGTGTAGTGTAAACAGTTTAAAGACTGGAGGTATTGTTGTCTCCAGTTAGAACCTTCCTGACTGTTTGTATAAGGACTGTTCTATTGTTCTAGTTCCAGATTGTAGTCCAGGTGGGAGATCCATAAGTATAAGCTGACAGATGCCCGATTGTCTGGACTGGACCGGAAGATTCGGCATGCCTGAGGTGTCATCCGAGGCTTAGCTAGAAGCTGAACTAAAAGCTACAGCTAAGATTTAACTTACCTTGTATAACAGGATTTTATATCCACAGCCATTTGTTTTTATTATTTGATATCCAATTCTGAATAAATGTTAGTTTTAATGTTCCTACAGTTTTATGAAGTTTCATTTTAACTGTAAGTGTGTCAGTGAACAAAAGCTAGTATAACTTTAATACATTTAAATATACAATTAATTACAGTAGGGAATAAGATGTGGGCAAACCCCGAATCCTCTCATTTAACCAGCAAGGCTGGGGTTACTATAATACCTTATGATGTTTCACTGTTTGTAATTCTCTCTGTGAACTGCACATAGTGCATTCGCTAGTGTAGAGCGAAGTTACCCGCCACAGAGTGGGGTCTCGTCTCGGAATTTACTCACTTACAAAGTGGAGATCTTGTCTCGGGGTTTGTAACCTCACACACAAAGTGAGATATTGTTCTGTTTTTCCCTAGACAACAGCATATTTTTTTTATATTTTGTGGTCCAAAATGAACAGCATGCACTAGCTAGAGGTATTAAAGATGTCAGCCAGTGGAACCAAAATGGCATTTCCAAGTACAAGTATCAGTCACTGTACATCACTGTAATTGAAGAAAGATCCCTTACCCCACTAGAATCTGGAAATGAAAACCCTGGTAGAGAATGTGAGATCCTTGGCAGCTGTCAAGAGATCAAAAACTAGTGAGCCTGCAACTGCAGTGACCACTAGTGGGCTAGCTACCACAAAACCTGAGTTAACTCAGGGTGGTGATTTTCTGTCAAGATGGTCATTCCTTGGCAGAAATAAAAAGTGTTATTCCCAAAACCAACCCCATTTTAGATAATATTATTGTATCTAGAAGCTTGCACAGCAAGGAAACTTTGAAGAAGGTAGGTGGCGAGACAGAAGACTTCAGCTCCACGCTGCAGATAGTATCTTGTAAAGCGGAGTCTGTTTATGTCCATGCTCCCACTACTTATTCGCACACGCAGTCAGTAGAAAGTCATGTGCTAGTTAAAGACATAGATTTTTCCAGTAAGTCGAGTGATATCCTAGAGTTTACTGAGAGAAGCAAAAATGCATCTCAGTCCTGCTTACAAGTTAGGGAAAAAGAGTCTCAGGCCTTAGATAAGTCCTTGAGGTCTCAAGGTATGTTGTTGTGTCCCCTCAGAATCAAGGGCCAGCACAACTTTGACTACCAAGAAAATGAGTCTCATGCTTCTGATAAGCCACTGAGATCTCAGGGTATGTTGTTGTGTCCCCTCAGAATCAAGGGCCAGCACAACTTTGACAACCCAGGAAATGAGTCTCAAGCTTCTGATAAGCCATTGAGGTCTCATGGTATGTTGTTGTGTCCCCTCAGAACCAAGTGCAAACACAACTTTGACAACCCAACGACTGCAAATAAGCAGGTCATGAGAGACCAAAAGTCTCGCATCTTGGTCCAATCCAAGATGAGCCAACCAAAGCTTTTGTGGACACCTCTTCTGAAAAGAGTTGTGTGTTTCACCAAGACTAGACCGATAGCTAGGCAGGCTGCTAAAAAGCTAACTAGGTCTACTGAGAACCCCTTAAAGAGTAAACTCCTTAAGCTCAGGTCTTTTGCCAGTTTAGTTAGGAACATTATTGATCCCAACCCTAAACCTAGTAAGGCTTATGCCAAATCCTCTGCAACCAGGCCAGAAACTTCAGTCTGTGCCAGTGCAGCCAAGAGGAGGAAGAACCCTTCCTTTACTTCATCTTCAGATGAAACCCACAAGACCCAGTCTACGGTTGAGACTGTAGGGTCTGTACACTGTCGTAAGCAGCGCTTACCTTTTCTTCCATGTAAATCCTCCCAGATAGTTTCATGGATAAGACGCACTCAGACAGGTATTTTGAACATTGAACTGATCTTTCCTTCATGCCATCTTTTCTTTGTTAAGATTGTTTCTATTCAGAGAAGCAGACAGTCCGCCTTGACTTTCTCTGCGAAAAGACTTTGGTATGTTAGTCGCAGTCGGTCATATCCGCTGGGACGGGGCTACAAATCCCAGTCAGTTGTTAAGGAGAAATTTTTTGTTCTGTGGCGGGTAACTTCGCTCTACACTAGCGAATGCACTATGTGCAGTTCACAGAGAGAATTACAAACAGTGAAACATCATAAGGTATTATAGTAACCCCAGCCTTGCTGGTTAAATGAGAGGATTCGGGGTTTGCCCACATCTTATTCCCTACTGTAATTAATTGTATATTTAAATGTATTAAAGTTATACTAGCTTTTGTTCACTGACACACTTACAGTTAAAATGAAACTTCATAAAACTGTAGGAACATTAAAACTAACATTTATTCAGAATTGGATATCAAAATAATAAACAAAATGGCTGTGGATATAAAATCCTGTTATACAAGGTAGGTTAAATCTTAGCTGTAGCTTTAGTTCAGCTTCTAGCTAAGCCTCGGTGACACATCAGGCAGGCCGAATCTTCCGGTCCAGTCCAGACAATCGGGCATCTGCAGCTACTTATGGATCTCCCACCTGGACTACAATCTGGAACTAGAACAATAGAACAGTCCTTATACAAACAGCCAGGAAGGTTCTAACTGGAGACAACAATACCTCCAGTCTTTAAACTGTTACACTACACACATATATATGGAGTAGGATAGTAACAGGTGTTCACATTCTACTGGTATAGAATGGGAATGTGTACAGAACATGGTCCATAATCCTGATGGGGAAATATTTAGGAAACCAGTTTCATGAATACTCTCAAGAACAAGAGTTTACAGCACACAAAAAGAAAGGACATTCCTCAGTGTAAATTTGTTCTGATGTCTGCACACTAGTACTCCTTTGAAGGGTTAACATGCTTACACACACACAGACATACAGTCATATTTCACAATATTCTCATTTTAACCACATGGGTTTTCACATCACAATGAATGAGAAGCAGGGAGTGAGTTTACCAAGGCCAGAAACTCATAACAGGTGCTTTGCACTGTTTGAAAATAAATGGGATTGACATATCTCCATCAATATACTGGGTGCTGGGATAGATGTCAAAATACAGTCATAGATGACAATGGGCTTTCCATCTGTCACAGTATTAACATAAAATATACAACACTCACTCCAGTTTAAATCTAAATCCACACATGTGCTAATCTTATTCAGCAGAGTTTAGAAGTGGTGAGGGGTGAAATATAATTATTACATTTGTAAGGCCACCTGCTGTAGGACTGAAATGTATTCCTAGTAATAGGGAAATATATCTACAACAATAATAATTACAAGCATGGGCCATACATCTTTCTTCTTCTTTTCTGACAGTGTGAATATTAAATTCAGCCTCACTGTGTTATTCACTTTCCAAGCTCTTAAACTAGTCTCAGAATTATCTGGACTAAATCTAAATTAAAGCAAGACAGTGATTTATTAAGCTAATATCACCATGAGGTAAAATCAACTTAGAAGGGATTAGGTATAATGAATATACACTTCATTCCTATTTTTAATTGTCGAAGCTGGAAACAGGAACTGGCTGAGATTTCACATGAGGACATAATTATCACTTAATTAATTTAAGTATAATTATTAAAAATACCATGCACGTTTCTAGTAGCAAATAAACATTAATTCAATCATCAAATAGATAATATGTTTGCATACATGTACATACTAGATCATAAACGTGGTTAGTAAGGATAAAGAAATTTATCATAGTTTTTGAGCCATGTGGGCATTAAATTTCAGAATTTAACCTGTGGAATTAATTCAGAGGAATAAGCAGCAATACATCAAATTAAACTTATTCTTTTAACTCACCCCTGGCAGGGAATTCAAACTCAGGCAACAAAAAAAAACAGAACTAACTGAACTGTGTCAATTGGGGAGAACAAAATCTTGACTCCCCCAATCGAGCCTGGAATGAAAAATGGAAGATGGGAAGTCCTACCAAGGGGGAAGTTACTCTTTGTTACCCCTTGCACTACTCTTCGCCTTTATTACCTTTCAACTCTTTAATTATAATTTTGCTACAATGAAGCATTAGGAAAGGGGTAAGAAATTTCTTAATTAGTCCAGTGTTATTATGCTAATTAAAAGCAATAGGAAAATGTTTAGAACTTTGGTAATAAAATTATCTAAACAAAGCACTTTTTAAAAGGACAGAAACAGCTGTCCAGACCAGCTCGTCACACTGTTCGGATTCATGGCATACATATCCTTGTTGTTAGCTGCTAATATAGCACGTTCACTGAGCCACTGATGATTTTTGTAAGTCTGTGTGATATTAGGGAAAACTTTATGAATCAGTTCGTCTGTGGTAGCTGTAAGTTTACAGAAGTCTGTTGGCAATGTGATAGATCGTGTGGATTCATCGGTTGGCATTGCCCATTCTCGGTATCCAAGAACTGTTTTGCAAAACGTTCAGCGGTTGCATCATGTTGTGGTTGTATACACATATTGGTCTTCAAAGTCAATATATGTATGTGTCGCCACACAATTTCTGCAATGAAGAATTATATCGCGCTAGTTAAAGTCTTTGCCATCCATAACAATCGCCACTTCATCAATTGTTGGTGCATTGTACTGTCTGTCGTGTTGGTTCATGGGGGAGAACGTGAATTTAGTGAACGTTGATCGTCAATAGCTTGTTCGTCCTCACGCACTGATTGAAATGTGACTTGAAGTATCGCTGAAAAAAAAAAAAATGAAAATATGAGCATGAGATAACAATCTATTTCAACTCAGGAGGAAATGCATAGAAACTGTGCAGCAAATATTAGGAAAAGTTGGTAAACAATATGAATAGTTGTCCAGTGTAGCAGTGAGATTTGTGGTGTATATGTCTGGCGACTGAAATAATCGACTTAACTACACTCTACAGACAACCTGCAGTTGATCTGCGACGGAATTTGATGTAAATGTATAGAATTCTTTTGAATAACGGAAGAAAGCCAACCGAAATTGTGTAGACATGTAAACATGTAGACATGTAACAATCATAAAAGTACGTTAGACAGTACGAGAAAGCCAACAGATAATGTGTATACATTTATCATTGCGTGATTTAAGGAGTGGTCCACACATGTTTGAAGTTGACAAAAAAAATGTACATACTGACTGATGGTAGTGAAGTAAATGCGCTTACCTTTTGAGATATTTTTAGATTCCGCAGGCAATTATTTTCCTTGTTTCTTTTCATCCGCGGGCGGATGTTGACGATGGAGAGTCACAACTGCGCATGTACGGTGAAATTCGATCGCTCATGCGCATTTACTAAAATGGCTACAATTAAATGTCACTAAAAATAGAAATATTAGTTTCCAAGATTTTCCCAACAATTTTCGCACACTATCTCTAACAATGACAGATAGAATTTCAAACCATAATTGTTCAACATCCGGTATCAAAACAAACATATCCTGAAAATTTCAGCTAAATCGGTTCAGTAGTTTCTGAGTCTATAGGTTATAAACAAACTCACAAACATACATATATATTGAATGTTGAATTAATAATCGACATTACAGCAATCAGGACACTCCCATAGACTTAGACCTCATCATGCTATTCTGCGCCTCCGCACTGTTCACTAGCTACCAAAGGGCACTCACAATATGTAACTTGTCATTCAAGAATTTACCACAAAGTGGTGCAGAGCCAGCCAGTCTATCTGCCTGCTCATTTCCCAATACACCGGCATACCTGGAGAAAATATCCAAAGGATGCTAACTACCCGGGACCTTTGAAGTGATGCTTGCCACTCTGCACGAAGCAGGCCTGTTATCAACGTTCTCAACATACTTTGTGAGTCAGTTACAATGACGGCATGTGTGTACAGCAGATTCTGAAGCCAGCAGAAGGCAGCAGAGTCTGCCTTTATCTCCATTTTTAAACTAGACGTTGTGATAAGCAATATATATATATATATATATATATATATATATATATATATATATATATATATATATATATAAGCGTGTGTGTGTGCGTGGGTGGGTTTCTCTCTCTCTCTCTCTCTCTCTCTCTCTCCCTCTGTGTGTGTGTGTGTGTGTGTGTGTGTGTGTGTGTGTGTGTGTGTGTGAGATCCTGTCCCCTGACTGGAATTTCTATGTACTGTTTTTCCACATCATGTCTCTTATCATCTGTGTGTCTGTCTGTTGTCTGTCTGTCTGTCTACCAGTTTCGTACCCATGTAATTACCCTGTTAACTCAGTGACCGTATATATCGACCCATTAACCCACATTTCGTAAAGTCTGCTGGCATAAATTGCTAGACATTTATCTGTATTGTCTAATCGGCACTTACCAGGTGGTAAAGTCCTCAATATTTTATAGCTTTTGCCCGTAGAAAAACCCCTGGAAGAAATGTTAGACTAGATCGACCTAAGAGACAAGGTTAATTATGAAACTGGTACCGCGCCGAGAACAAGACCTATGGCTGACCGACTACAGGGGTATCACAACAGGTTATCGCTATCACAACAGGATATCGCTATCACAACAGGATATCGCTATCACAACAGGATATCGCTATCACAACGGGATATCGCTATCACAACAGGATATCGCTATCACAACAGGATATCGCTATCACAACATGATAACGCTATCACAACAGGATATCGCTATCACAACAGGATATCGCTATCATTTGAATACTAAGACCACCACCAACACTACTTCTACTGATAATGCTACTGCTACTACTACAACTTCTGCCACTACTATACTACTTCTGCTGCTGCTGCTGCTGCTGCTACTACTGCTGCTACTGCTGCTGCTACTACTGCTGCTACTACTGCTGCTACCTAATACCTGCCGGGGTGACTATTACATCAATGCATTCTTTCTGGTCTTTCTATCCACTGACCACCAAGCTGGACATGTTCCGCCATCCAGGACTGGACAAACTGGTTTATGGTATTCTCTGCTTCCGCCATCCAGGACTGGACAAACTGGGTTATGGTATTCTCTGCTTCCGCCATCCAGGACTGGACAAACTGGTTTATGGTATTCTCTGCTTCCGCCATCCAGGACTGGACAAACTGGTTTATGGTATTCTCTGCTTCCGCCATCCAGGACTGGACAAACTGGTTTATGGTATTCTCTGCTTCCGCCATCCAGGACTGGACAAACTGGTTTATGGTATTCTCTGCTTCCGCCATCCAGGACTGGACAAACTGTTTTATGGTATTCTCTGCTTTCGCCATCCAGGACTGGACAAACTGGTTTATGGTATTCTCTGCTTCCGCCATCCAGGACTGGACAAACTGGTTTATGGTATTCTCTGCTTCCGCCATCCAGGACTGGACAAACTGGTTTATGGTATTCTCTGCTTCCGCCATCCAGGACTGGACAAACTGTTTTATGGTATTCTCTGCTTTCGCCATCCAGGACTGGACAAACTGGTTTATGGTATTCTCTGCTTCCGCCATCCAGGACTGGACAAACTGGTTTCTGGTATTCTCTGCTTCCGCCATCCAGGACTACCTTCTTTTTAGGGGCTTATCTTTATTCAGCTGTTGGCTTCTGTACAGAGGATGTTTTATGTCTGCAGTAACACCCAGGCACACCTTGTCTGGGCCCAACTTCCGTCTATTAGCTATGTCTGGCAGGTGGATGATGATGTGCATGAGGTGACATGCGGTGTCTCTTCTGCATCCGGAGGAACAGTCTCTCATGGATTCACCTGGCACTTTCTCCAGTCGTTGCAGCTGATGCCTGCTGACCGTGAGGAGACCAAGCCGATAGTCAGAGAGCAGAGAGCAGCAAACTCAGACAAAGCTTCAGCGGAAGTCTTTGTTCCATCTTAGCTGCCGCCATTACACTGAGAGCCACCAGGTCTTCAGCAGTTTTTTTGACAACATCGACATGACATCGTAGGGACGGACAAAGTGGAGACCAAGATATTGAAGGTCTTGTGACCTTTCGAAATAATCTCTCCACAAACTGACACTAGGCATGGCCGTCTTGACAGTAGAGTAGTTTAGTGCGAACTATGTCCCTGTATTTTCAACTGGTTGCATATTATATTTTAATAGACAAACACAAAAGTTGATGTTCTCTGGAAGCAGATCTGTGTGTACCTACCAGGTTCTGGGAATGTTTGTGTACCTACCAGGTTCTGGGAATCTCTGGAATACAGGTTCAGAATCTGTGTGTACCTAAGGTTCTGGGTGTGTACCTACCAGGTTCTGGGAATCTCTGTGTACCTACCAGGTTCTGGGAATGTTTGTGTACCTACCAGGTTCTGAAAATCTCTGTGTACCTACCAGGGGAATCTCTGTTTATCTCTTGTTTACCTACCATGAATATTTGTGTACCTACCTTGTGTTTTTTCCTGGTGACTGTTTGTTCGTGGACCTGTATACCTTGTGAAACAGAAGGGTCATTTTCTGTGAAGCAGAAGGTTTTCATGTGAAATAGAATGGGGTTTCCTATGAAACAGAAAGGGGATTTCCTAGGAAACAGAAGAGTGATTACCTGTGAGGAAAAAAGAAGGATGATTTCCTGTTAAAAAGAAGGAGACTACCTGTGAAACGAAAGAGTGATTTTCAATGAAAAAGAAGGTTATTTCCTGTGAAACAGAAGAGTGTTTTTCTTCTGTTAGT
The DNA here is from genome assembly GCA_905116865.2 of Candidula unifasciata. NCBI lineage: Eukaryota > Metazoa > Mollusca > Gastropoda > Stylommatophora > Geomitridae > Candidula > Candidula unifasciata. Next base: position 74,430 of record CAJHNH020002789.1, read on the forward strand.
TATCCAGTGCCGAACACACCAGACTGTCCTGGACGATAGTGGCAGTTATTATTTACCATGCTTATCATTAACTCTACACCCAGCCAGATCGACTTATCATTGACTCTACACCCAGCCAGATCGACTTATCATTGACTCTACACCCAGCCAGATCGACTTATCCTTGACTCTACACCCAGCCAGATCGACTTATCATTGACTCTACACCCAGCCAGATCCACTTATCTTTGACTCTAAACCCAGCCAGATCGACTTATCATTGACTCTACACCCAGCCAGATCCACTTATCTTTGACTCTAAACCCAGCCAGATCCACTTATCCTTGACTCTACACCCAGCCAGATCGACTTATTCTTGACTCTACACCCAGCCAGATCGACTTATCATTGACTCTACACCCAGCCAGATCGACTTATCATTGACTCTACACCCAGCCAGATCCACTTATCTTTGACTCTAAACCCAGCCAGATCCACTTATCCTTGACTCTACACCCAGCCAGATCGACTTATTCTTGACTCTACACCCAGCCAGATCGACTTATCATTGACTCTACACCCAGCCAGATCGACTTATCATTGACTCTACACCCAGCCAGATCCACTTATCTTTGACTCTAAACCCAGCCAGATCCACTTATCCTTGACTCTACACCCAGCCAGATCGACTTGTCCTTGACTCTACACCCAGCCAGCTCGACTTATCCTTGACTCTACACCCAGCCAGATCGACTTATCCTTGACTCTACACCCAGCCAGATCGACTTATCCTTGACTCTACACCCAACCAGATCGACTCTGTGCTGAGACTTTCTAGTATCACAATCGAATATGAAGAATTAGGAAATGTCACAGATTTCGAATACCTGGGCTTTTTAGTGGACAACAGTAGAGACTGCTGGAAAGAAGTCAGAAGAAGACTTGTATTAGCAATGCAGAGATTAAACAGCATAAAGAACATATGGCAAAGCACCTGTAAATTGGTTACAGTAAAAATCTTGAAATAGTGCATTTTCTTTGGTTGTAATTTACAGTTGTGAGTCCTAGACTCTCACTCAATCACTGAAGAAAAAGAGTTTAGCTTCTGATAAATAGAAGAACTTCACACGGGAGTATCTATCAATCATCAATAGAAAGGTCCTTCGTCGACGAATGTTTCGGCCCATTATCTCCCTAGGCAATCTCAGAAGGTGGGCTAACCTGGTTTATTACGCCAGGTTGTTTAGGCAGGAAGACACGGTGGGTGTCGACTAACACGGTCGGTGTGGACTAACACGGTGGGTGTCGACTAACACGGTGGGTGTCGATCAACACGGTGGGTGTCGACTAACACGGTGAGTATCGACCAACACGGTGGGTGTCGATCAACACGGTGGGTATCGACTAACACGGTGGGTGTCGACCAGCACGGTGGGTGTCGACTAACACGGTCGGTGTGGACTAACACGGTGGGTGTCGACTAACACGGTGGGTGTCGACTAACACGGTGGGTGTCGACTAACACGGTGGGTGTCGACCAACACGGTGGGTGTGGACTAACACGGTGGGTGTGGACTAACACGGTGGGTGTGGACTAACACGGTGGGTGTCGACCAACACGGTGGGTGAGGACTAACACGGTGGGTGTGGACTAACACGGTGGGTGTCGACTAACACGGTGGGTGTCGACCAACACGGTGGGTGTGGACTAACACGGTGGGTGTGGACTAACACGGTGGGTGTGGACTAACACGGTGGGTGTCGACTAACACGGTGGGTGTCGACTAACACGGTCGGTGTGGACTAACACGGTGGGTGTCGACTAACACGGTGGGTGTCGACTAACACGGTGGGTGTCGACTAACACGGTGGGTGTCGACTAACACGGTGGGTGTCGACTAACACGGTGGGTGTGGACTAACACGGTGGGTGTCGACTAACACGGTGGGTGTCGACCAACACTGTCGGTGTCGACCAACACGGTGGGTGTCGACTAACACGGTGAGTATCGACCAACACGGTGGGTGTCGACTAACACGGTGAGTATCGACCAACACGGTGGGTGTCGACTAACACGGTGAGTATCGACCAACACGGTGGGTGTCGACTAACACGGTGAGTATCGACCAACACGGTGGGTGTCGATCAACACGGTGGGTATCGACTAACACGGTGGGTGTCGACCAGCACGGTGGGTGTCGACTAACACGGTGGGTGTCGACTAACACGGTGGGTGTCGACTAACACGGTGAGTATCGACTAACACGGTGGGTGTCGACTAACACGGTGGGTGTGGACTAACACGGTGAGTATCGACTAACACGGTGGGTGTGGACTAACACGGTGGGTGTCGACTAACACGGTGGGTGTCGACCAACACGGTCGGTGTCGACCAACACGGTGGGTGTCGACTATCACGGTGGGTGTCGACCAGCACGGTGGGTGTCGACTAACACGGTGGGTGTCGACTAACACGGTGGGTGTCGACTAACACGGTGTGTGTCGACTAACACGGTGGGTGTCGACTAACACGGTGGGTGTCGACTAACACGGTGGGTGTCGACTAACACGGTGGGTGTCGACTAACACGGTGGGTGTCGACCAGCACGGTGGGTGTGGACTAACACGGTGGGTGTCGACTAACACGGTGGGTGTGGACTAACACGGTGGGTGTCGACCAGCACGGTGGGTGTGGACTAACACGGTGGGTGTCGACTAACACGGTCAGTGTCGATCAACACGTTGTGATTCCTGAAAGAAAAAACCAGAGACAACTGAAAAAAGAGGATATAATCAACCGGCAGGTGAGTTAGAGAACGTAGCTCTCTTCACGGTAAGCCTGAAGCTCTCTCTTTCTCTAGATAATTCTTCTCTAGCCAATAACATTCTTGTAAACACCACACACGAGGGAAAGGTCAAGGGTATGTGAGCAAAAGGTAGACAACGATACAACATGAAGAGATGGACGGAAAGCAGTCTTAGAGTGTGTTACAACCAAGACAGCGTGTGTTGGAGATCCCTTGTAGTCAGCCTTTACTATGAAGACGGCACCTGATTGATTGACTGAAGTTATGGTTATAGCAACGTTTAGTCCGGATTTACAAACATGATGGCGGTGATTTGCGCATCATAAACTTGTGCAGCAAACTGTGCGTTCCACACTGGTGCTTGTACAGTGCTCCGCCATCTACTGAGAGAACACAAGACGATGTCTCAACGATGAACGCTCCACGACTGATTTCGGGGTTTCCTCGCAGGCTCTTGTCTTTAATCTCTGCTCGACAATGGCCATGTAGACATGTCTCAACAGAAAACCGGCAGGTGATTGTGGGACAGCCTGTCGGTAGAGGGGTGGTCATGGGTAGCCAGGCCTCTCAGTTAGAATCTAACTTAGATGCCTTCCTGGGCAGGTGGCAGTTGGAGAAGATGACGTACTACCGGAGTCAACAGACATCTCAAAGTTGGTCCCTGACTGTTGAGCACATTTTTTTCGGATTACTTCTTTTCTGTTCACCATTTTACAATGCGTTTTATTCTAATCTCATTTCATATCTCAACATCATCATCATCGTCATCCCAATAATCACGTTTACTGTTTAGCGACGTGGGGAGGGACAAATCGTGATCCATTGCTAAATGGGCAGAAATGGCTATTGCCATTGCGTGTCCGTTCAGAAGGTCGTGAATATAATTTATCCATGTTCTCCTGCGGCACTTTCTTGCTGTCACGCCACATCTTCTTGCTGTCACGCCACATCTTCTTGCTGTCACGCCACATCTTTTTGCTGTCACGCCACATCTTCTTGCTGTCACGCCACATCTTCGTGCTGTCACGCCACATCTTCTTGCTGTCACGCCACATCTTCTTGCTGTCACGCCACATCTTCTTGCTGTCACGCCGCATCTTCTTGCTGTCACGCCACATCTTCTTGCTGTCACGCCACATCTTCTTGCTGTCACGCCACATTTTCTTGCTGTCACGCCACATCTTCTTGTTGTCACGCCACATCTTCTTGCTGTCACGCCACATCTTCTTGCTGTTACGCCACATCTTCTTGCTGTCACGCCGCATCTTCTTGCTGTCACGCCGCATCTTCTTGCTGTCACGCCACATCTTCTTGCTGTCACGCCACATCTTCTTGCTGTCACGCCGCATCTTCTTGCTGTCACGCCACATCTTCTTGCGTGTAGCGCCTGTGGTGGTTGTTGTTGTAACAAGATGACTCAACAACCGGATCTTCTGCTTCCCACTGAATGTAATGCACGGTACCGTTTCCACCGTCTGACTGACATTATCCTTTCTCACCTTGATCGTAGTCAAAGGCCAAGAAGCGATGCATCATTTCTCACTCGATCTCGGATGGTTATATTGGTGGCTTACCTCAGTTCTTACCTCGAATGTTTGAATGTTACCTAAGTTAGCCTTTGATAACGTTCAGGTCTGACACTGACAGCACCATGTTGGTGTAAATATGTTTTTGAAACACTTTGTTTCCAGACAGTCATACGTATGACTAACTGTTTCAATAGACGCATCGGTTTGTGTCTAGGAAGACATCCAAACACAATTTTCTCCTTTCTCAGATGTTCTAATATTAGAAGAGCCAATCAACCCCCTCGGCCGAAAGGAACAGACCACTAAGTTTAGGTTGCATACTGAGCACAAGAGACTCGGCAGCCATATGTAGAAGAAATCCAAGACTAGACGTTCAGAACTGTGCCCAGGGGGACAGGTGCCCAGGAGGACATGTGCCCAGGTGGACAGGTGCCCAGGTGGACAGGTGCCCAGGTGGACAGGTGCCCAGGTGGACAGACGCCAGAGAATACCGAACATGTGCCTCAGACAGGATCTCTACATGCCGCAGAGAGGTCCCAGGGCTGGCCGGTTGGCACTCCAGTAGAAACCAAATTGTTTGGAACAGTGAAAGATATGCATCACACCACAGACTTTGTAGAGACCGGTGTCGTTTTCATGATAAAATCACTGGCAAGAGAACGGAAGAAAACAGAAGAAAAATGATACCGCCCTCCCCTTTCTTCCCAAGTATATTTTATTTGATGCCCTGAAGACTCAAAGATCCGGTTCTACATATGAATGCTGTCCAAATCTTTTACAACAAAGATGGGCAATCGAAGTTGGGGGTGGGGGGTAGAAGGCAAGATATAACAAACATCAGAAAGAGCTACTCTTCTGTCACAGAAAAAGATATTCTTCTGGCAGAAAGAGACAGTCCTCGGTATCTGGTTGTGTAATCGAAAGAAGGCAACTGGAACAAGGGTAACTTGATGTCTTTAAGAAGACAAACAGAATAAAACGGTGTGAGAATATTGGGGACAAACTGCTACAGAGGCTACAGATGTCCTAATGTAGGAAACATAATGAATCCTGGAACACAAACTGCTACAGAGGCTACAGATGTCCTAATGTAGGAAACATAATGAATCCTGGAACACAAACTGCTACAGAGGCTACAGATGTCCTAATGTAGGAAACATAATGAATCCTGGAACACAAACTGCTACAGAGGCTACAGATGTCCTAATGTAGGAAACATAATGAATCCTGGAACACAAAACTGCTACAGAGGCTACAGATGTCCTAATGTAGGAAACATAATGAATCCTGGAACACAAACTGCTACAGAGGCTACAGATGTCCTAATGTAGGAAACATAATGAATCCTGGAACACAAACTGCTACAGAGGCTACAGATGTCCTAATGTAGGAAACATAATGAATCCTGGCACACAAACTGCTACAGAGGCTACAGATGTCCTAATGTAGGAAACATGATGAATCGACACCGTCATCACAACCAGCACAATCATCATCACCACCAGCGCTGTCAACAACAAGTTCTGTTGTGGCTTGGCGTGTCTGCAAGTGGTTCTAGTTGAAATATCACCTTCCTCCTCTCACCATGGCCGTATACAGCAACCACCACCACAGTACCCATCATCAGCATTTCCAGCATCACCACTATCAAAACCATCATTGTCATCATCAACTTGTCTCTCTACCAGAAACTGCTACGAAATCGCTCTCGAAAGTGAGTCCTAGCCCGAGAACGTCTCTGGTGTTTAAGAAGAATGGTGGAGTGTGGACGTTTCAGATGGGTGACCTGGACACAGACAACAGTATGTGCTACCACTTCTACCTCGGCCAGCCCTTCATGATGATTTACCCCAACGGGAAGTTGATGCAGGTACTAGTGGCATGTCCTGGTTCATTTTGTGTGTGTTAGGTCTCTGTGATCACAGCCGGACATGCTGCCAGAGATATGGTTGCGGTCCATTGTCCAGGGTCTTGGGTCCAGTGTCCAGGGTCCATTGTCCAGGGTCTTGGGTCCAGTGTCCGGGGTCCATTGTCCAGGGTCCATTGTCCAGGGTCTTAGGTCCAGTGTCCAGGGTCCATTGTCCAGGGTCCATTGTCCAGGGTCTTGGGTCCAGTGTCCAGGGTCCAGTGTCTAGTCTAGTCAAAAGGGACATACTAAACTACTGTTGGGAACTGTGTCAGGTCTAAAGGATCACAGCTGGACATACTAATAGAGAGATGGTTGCAGTTGGTCAGTCAAAGTTGGAGTACTGTGTCAGGTCTCAGGGATCGCAGCCGGACATACTTCTAGAGAGATGGTTGCAGTTGGTCAGTCAAATGTGGAGTACTGTGTGAGGTCTCAGAGATCGCAGCCGGACATACTTCTAGAGAGATGGTTGCAGTTGGTCATTCAAAGTTGGAGTTCTGTGTGAGGTCTCAGAGATCGCAGCCGGACATACTTCAAGAGAGATGGTTGCAGTTGGTCTGTCAGAGTTGGAGTACCGTGTCAGGAGTCAGGAAGCAATAGCGGATCACGGCTCTACATAGCATCTCTGTAAGATCTTAGGAGAAACAGAGTCACCGTGAAGTGACGTGAAGTGATATGAAGTGATGTGGAGTGTCGCGAGATTGTCAGTGACCTTACTGAGCCACGATTGGCGTGTGATTGCGTCTTTCAGAACAAATGCACTCTCGCAGGCAGAAATGAGAGGAGATTGTAGAAAACATGTTCACTGGTATACAGACAGAAAGGAGAGGAGATTGTAGAAAACATGTTCACTGGTATACAGACAGAAAGGAGAGGAGATTGTAGAAAACATGTTCACTGGTATACAGACAGAAAGGAGAGGAGATTGTAGAAAACATGTTCACTGGTATACAGACAGAAAGGAGTGGTCTGGCTATTAGGATAGGAACCAAAGCCAGAGACATGGCGCACACAACTAAATCTTAGACGCAAATGGCGCAAATAAACCAGACAATAAATATGACCGGAGACTGTTGGCAGCTCGTTGTCAACAGAAGGTTAAACGTGGTCCAGTTTTTGTTTTCTAGAAGGAAGTGGGATGGAATGAAACCGATTATACCGGCGGGGGTTTCTAATGAAGAAATAAGGATCAGAGATCAAAGTTTTGACAAATGTGCAAGGAGTTAAATACTTTGGACGCATCTTGACATGGTACAGAGAGATAGAAACGAGAATCCGACAGGCACACAATATCACGTACCAACTTGCTCCAATTTTAAAACATCCTGGGTTCCCAATAGAGACCCCCCAAAAAAAAAATATTTATACCGACTTGAGGTTACCAGTGTCAGTCTGGTCTGGTCTGGTCTGGTAGTCTTAGTTTCAGCTTCATAGCAAACGGGTCGCCCCATCTTTGCTCCGCTCCTGTGCCAGCGAAAAACACCCAGAATGTTTATCACAGTCCCTTGTGGAAAGATTGACAGACTGCTGTCTCAGCTTATCTAGCATACACTCGCATTAACGCATATGGTAGCCATCCGAAGTGCTAACACAAACAGTCCAACATTAGAAATGCAGTTCATCATTGATGATAGCAGAACTTGTCGTCAACATATCAGCAGTTGCCCGCGCGATCAATTTTGATACGGGTCCCGCCAGCATTGCACGACCGGCATCGCGCTATTTTCTGAATCTACAATTCACACCGCCACGTTGGTCACAGTCGAAAAAACATTCCAAATGCAATCCACAGCTCACAGGGTCACGCCATGCATTCAACTCAGAAGCTGGGCGACGAAACTATATCCAGTCTACAAATGGAGCAAAAATATTTCGGCCACCCTCCGGCAGAAGCAATAAATTTGCCTCTGCTCCGAACATCGCCGCTGTCTAGCGTCCATTTTAACCGGAAGTCTCCTTTCTGTCTGTACACCAGTGTCAGAAGAGGTCAAGTGAGAAACAACGTGTTCACAAGAACTGCTGGAACAACACCCATCGTCAGATTTATTGAAAGACAAAGAATGAAATGGTTTCGCCATCTAATGAGAATGAAATCAACGATTTCAGTATCAAGAGCTTACAACCTAAAAATCGAAACACCAAGAGGCAGGGAAAGACCAAGAGGAAAACGTACTGAGGGAGTCACTGACACCTTAAGACTGCTAAACGTCATGGCATATCAAGCGACCGAGCTCTCCTTGGCTCGACGGCCGACCATTTGATGAACTGTGACGCCTAGAAGCATACGGAGATATTGACAAAAGGAGAATAGAATAGTTGATAGGGATTAAGTTGTTCTTCACCCAATCTTTCTTTCTCTTTTTCCTGATAATTGCTGTTCATATCTCCACGATTTCTGGGCTTTTACTAGTTCCTCAACGGCACGCATTCCTGCATGCAATCTCTGATAAATTCTTGTCTATCCCGTCCTTTGTGACAAAGGTCCGTTTGTAATCAAACGTGCGTGTGTTCTTTGGTTGTACAGACGGTCATCTACCCGGAGGGAGAGCTCATCAAGTGGCAGCAGCAGAACCTGGAGGTCCCCGGCGATATGCTGATGGTCATCGCCGAGGTCAGGGGGCAGAAACTCATCTGGGTAAGCTAAGAGAGTCAGGGGGCAGAAACTCACCTGGGTAAGCTAAGAGAGTCAGGGGCAGAAACTCACCTGGGTAAGCTAAGAGAGTCAGGGGCAGAAACTCACCTGGGTAAGCTAAGAGAGTCAGGGGCGGAAACTCACCTGGGTAAGCTTAGAGAGTCAGGGGCGGAAACTCACCTGGGTAAGCTAAGAGAGTTTAATGCTTTCTAAAGTGTTCTTCTTCCCGAAAAAAGGAGACATCCCAGCTTTATGTGGACAGAACAACGGACGGGAGATACTAACCTCATGTGGACATTAGAACAACAGACGGGAGATCTCGGCCTCATGTGGACATTAGAACAACAGTTCACAGGGGAAGAACAGAGTTAGTGAAAGAACAATACAAATAAACACTAGGAGCAGGAAAAATAACAGGAGAAAGAGAAGAAGAAGAAGAAGAAGAAGAAGAAGAAGAAGAAGAAGAAGAAGAAGAAGAAGAAGAAGAAGAAAAAGAAGAAGAAGAAGATGACGAAGGTGGAGGAGGAGGAGAGGAAGAGGAAGAAATAAGAAGAAAAGAAATGGAAGAAGAGACATAAAAAAGGAGCAGAAGAAGAAGAAGAAGAAGAAGAAGAAGAAGAAGAAGATGAAGAAGAAGATAAAGAAGAAGAAGAAGAAGAAGAAGAAGAAGAAGAAGAAGAAGAAGAAGAAGAGGAAGCAGAAGATAAAGAAGAAGAAGAAGTAAAGTTGCAGTCAAGAATCCCAGTTGAGCAAGGGTGTGTAGAATAGTTGTCATGGTCCACCGTCAGTGCTTTCGGCTGACGAAGGGAGAAAATGAGGCAGCGACTGGAGACAAACAATGCAACACTTCCACGAGTCTCCGAAACTACATCATGGGCAGCTGTGGCAGTGTCTGACCGCATAAGACGAACGTTGGTGAAAAAAGCCAAAGATGCTGAAATGGACTATCAATGATGTCAAGAGGATTGCACAGGATAACAAAACCTTATAGAGGGCCACTGCCAAATCTTGCACAGACCCAAGTTAATGATTATGCTGATGCAAACCTGCCAGAGGAAGTTGACAATAAATTGCTAGGACGTTACGACTGCTGTCACGTGACCTCAATGTACCAGCAGATGGCCTTGACTCAAACCAGGGCAACACTAGAACAGCCAGTGCAACACTAGAACAGTCAGGGCAACACTAGAACAGTCAGGGCAACACTAGAACAGTCAGGGCAACACTAGAACAGCCAGTGCAACACTAGAACAGCCAGGGTAATACTATAACAGCGAGGGCAACACTAGAATAGCCAGGGCAACACTAGAACAGCTAGGGAAACGATGGGCAATACAGACTCCAGCATGCGCTGACGGAGACTGATCACCTGTTAAGTTCTCAGTGCTAAGACGCCAGTGTTCGATTTTTAATCCATGAAATCAGTTTGTGACAACGTTTGGCTTTTGTAGAAGGCTAATTTTCGAGTGGTTAGAACTCGGGGCTTTCTTGCTGGGGACCCGGGTTCAAATCATTGTTAAATTAGCTAGACGTTTTTTTTTACTGTTGGTGCAGTAATAAAAAATCTCACTTGCACAGTTCGTGGCGACAGCACTAGCCATGCGGCCCTTTACCCTCAGTCAAGATCCTCATTGCTACCCCGCCTTAAAAGTGGTGTACACAGCCAGTGCTATGGTAGACGACATCAAGGGCTGGGCTACAAGAAGTATTTTAGCTCCCCCCCACCCTCCGCTCCTCCCCCCCCCCCGCCGCTACCAGAAGATGCAGGACAGAGTGTGCCAGGAACTCTTTACAAAGCACCATATGTTGCTGTCGTTGATGATGGTGAAGATGATAACATTAGTGATGATGATGACGAGGAGAAATCAAGTACTCTAGTTATTAGTATTAGTGCATTGTAGAAACTGGTAACTTGGTCGCACACGTTAATGTTTCATCATCAGTCAGCAAGTTTTTTATGAAACGTCGCTCTCATTACGACACGGCTAAAAAATATCCCTCACCCTAGCCAGCTCTCCAGCCCCATGTGCTTTCAATGCATCTTCAATGTCTTGTATCCATCTTCGTGGTGGTCGACCCCTGCCTCGCTTTTCTTCACAAACCGCACCCTCTATCACCGTCTTCTCCAAGCCGCCATGATGTTTCATGTGGCCAAAATACTTCCACTTTCGGGACAGGCCGATGTTTATGGGCCAGTTCTCCTTGATGGTTAACTCACGTAGAATGTCTTTCTTTTTCCTTTTCTAAATCCCCGGTATTCTGATAATTTTTCTGCCACAAAACAAATGCATGATCTAGAGGTTTTAACTTTAACAAAAAATATACAGGGGCTTTGCTATAAATTCTTCATGCTGTTTAATCTCTGCATTGCTAATGCAAGTCTATGTCTGACTTCTTTCGAGCAGTCTCCACTGTTGTCCACTAAAGAGCCAAAGTATTCGAAATCTGTGACATTTTCTTGTTCTTCATTTTCGTCTGCGATATGTTGTTGGTGTATTGTTATTGATGTTTACTGTTTCAGAAAACAAAGTTCCCGGATGGGACAAAGTTGATGAAAAAATATGCCAGGAAATAGCACCACGAAACTGCAACCAAAATTGATGGCAAATTTTTCCGGACAAGGAAACATCTCATCTCTTTAGTGATCTAGATTTTTTTGTAACTGTTGGAAGTTACTTCAGCCGAAAATTGTTCAACTGTTGAACTCTACTTCAACACCTGGCTGTTTAACTGTTTAAACTTACTTGCACATACGAATTTTTACACTTGAACATTACTGTAGCCAAGATTGTTTAACTGTTGAATGTTACTTCATCATCATCGTCACCATTGTAGCCATCATCATCCTCGCTCAGACTGATTTTAGTGGTACAAGCTCCTGATAATCCTTGACTTCCTCAGTTACTGCCATTATCTGTTCTCAAATGTTTCTGATATAATGGACGGTATATCATCACATGTCACCATGTCACAGTTACCTGCCACCATATGTCACCGTTACCTGTCATTACATGCCACAGTTACCTGCCACCATATGTCACAGTGGCAGCGTTCTCTGTCATCAGATGTCACAATGCCACAGTTACCTGCCACCATATGTCACACTGGCACTGTTTCCTGTCATCACATGTCACAATGCCACAGTTACCTGCCACCATATGTCACAGTGGCACAGTTACCTGCCACCATATGTTACAGCGGCACAGTTACCTGTCACCATATGTCATAGTGGCACAGTTACCTGCCACCATATGTCATAGTGGCACAGTTACCTGCCACCATATGTCATAGTGGCACAGTTACCTGCCACCATAAGTTACAGTGGCACAGTTACCTGCCACCACATGTCACAGTGGCACAGTTACCTGCCTCCATATGTCACAGTGACACTGTTTTCTCCCATCATATGCCAAACAACCATCCCCTGTAGGTGAAAACTTATACATTTGTACACACGTCATCCAATAACATCAATCTGTAAGTGAAATTAACATGCTGTTGTTTTTATTATTTATTGTTGTGTCCTCAAATTATTGTTGTATCCTGCACATTATTGTGGTGTCCTCACATTATTGTTGCGTCCTGAACATTATTGGTCTTGTCTTTCCTCACATTATTGGTGTATCCTGCACATTATTGTTGTGTCCTGCACATCATTGTTGTGTCCTTCACATCATTGTTGTATCCTGCACATTATTGTTGTATCCTGCACATTATTGTTGTGTCCTGCACATCATTGTTGTGTCCTCACATAATTGTTGTATCCTGCACATTATTGTTGTGTACTCACAATATTGTTGTATCCTGCACATTATTGTTGTGTCCTGCACATTATTGTTGTATCCTGCACATTATTGTTGTGTTCTCACAATATTGTTGGGTCCCGAACATTATTGTTATGTCCTCACATTATTGTTGTTTCCTTGTATTATTGTTGTGTCCTGCAAATTATTCTTGTGTCCTCCACATTATTGTTATGTCCTGCACATTATTATTGTGCCCTGCACATTATTGTTGTGTCCTGCAGATTATTGTTGTGCCCTGCACATTATTGTTGTATCCTGCACATTTTTGTTGCCTCCTCACATTATTGTTGTATCCTGCCCATTATTGTTGTATACACACATTATTGTTGCGTCCTCACATTATTGTTGTATCCTGCACATTATTGTTGTGTACTCACATTATTGTTGTATCCTGCACATTATTGTTGCGTCCTCACATTATTGTTGTATCCTGCACATTATTGTTGTGTACTCACAATATTGTTGTATCCTGCACATTACTGTTGTGTCCTGCACATTATTGTTGTGTCCTGCACATTATTGTTGTATCCTGCACATTATTGTTGTGTACTTACAATATTGTTGGGTCCCGAACATTATTGTTCTGTCCTCACATTATTAATGTTTCCTTGTATTATTGTTGTGTCCTGCAAATTATTCTTGTGTCATGCACATTATTGTTGTGTCCTGCACATTATTGTTGTGTCCTGCATATTATTGTTGTGCCCTGAACATTATTGTTGTGTCCTGCACATTATTGTTGTGTTCTGCATATTATTGTTGTGACCTGCACATTATTGTTGTGTTCTGCATATTATTGTTGTGCCCTGCACATTATTGTTATATTCTGCACATTTTTGTTGCCTGCTCACATTATTTTTGTGTCCTGCTTATTATTGTTGTGTCCTGTACATTATTGTTTTGTCCTGCAGATTATCGTTGTGTCCTGCACATTGTTGTTGCCTCCTCACATTATGGTTGTGTTAGGGGTCGTTAAGAGGTCACATAGACTGGCGCGTGTGAAAGGTCATGAATCATACATACAAGACCACTTACGCTCTGTTTGGGGCAGACAACGTAGAAGGAACCAAACGGTTTTTATGACCAAGCCATGTCGTTTCCGTCAGATTAGGATAGCGTCTCGCTGGAGCAAGTGTACACCGAAGCTGGGCCAAGTAGGCCTGCTTCCTGGCACAAGATTCTCCCAGTAAGTTCTACCGGCCCACCGTACAGGGAGAATAGCAGAAAGGTGCATGAACTCCGTACTCCCGGCGTAAATCCACTGTGTGTTCTCAAAAAATCAAATAGTCCTTTCTTTTAACTTGATTTTTGACAACGTTTTCATGATCAGTTGGCAAAGAAATGTGTGAATGTAGAATTTGTGAAAGAATGAATGAATGAGTTCACGATACTGAGGGAATTCCCAAACATTGATTTTCTCCTTTCTTCAGTAGCCAATGGGAACTTCTCGCAGCAAGTAGCGAAATAAATCGAGTCCAATGAAATCTATTGAATAATTTATCTATTCATTCATTTCTTGTGCCATCTTGCCATTTGTTACCAAGTTCTCGAGTCCTATGCGTCTTATAACATGTCAGATATACACTCACTGCCTACGTCTAATTTATCTTAGTTTACGACCTTCATCTGTCTACAAGAGGATTGTCTGGTTCGTTTTTCTATCAATCCATATTATTAACACTATACTACAAAAGCACTTCTCCTCTTTTAATAAATGGTTGTCAGCTTTGCCCAACAGTCTTAAAAAGACACATATTTTATTGAATTTCAGTTGAACGTGCAGGGAATTCAAGCGAGCTGACCCAGTGAATGTCTATACAGCACTAGGTACATTCGCACGTCGGCTATCATCATCTTCCATTTCCAGCAGAAAGTTGCAGCTCCGATGGCGTAGCACACTCACCACACTGACGTGGCACACTCACCACACACTGGCGTGATACACTCACCACACTGACGTGACACACTCACCACACTGGCGTGGCACACTGACCACACTGGCGTGGCAAACTCACCACACTGGCGCGGCACACTTACCACACACTGGCGCGGCACACTTACCACACACTGGCGCGGCACACTCACCCCACTGACGTGGCACACTCACCACACACTAGCGTGGCACACTCACCACACTGACGTGACACACTCACCACACACAGGCGTGGTACACTCACCCCACTGGCGTGGCACACTCACCACACTGGCGTGGGACCCCCACCACACACTGGCGTGGCACACTCACCACACACTGGCGCCGCACACTCACCACACTGGCGTGGCACACTCGCCACACTGGCGTGGCACACTCGCCACACACTTGCGTGGCATATTCACCAAACACTGGCGTGGCACACTCACCACACTGGCGTGGCACACTCACCACACTGGCGTGGCACACTCACCACACTGGTGTGGCACACTCACCACACACTGGCGTGGTACACTCACCACACACTAACGTGGCACACTCACCACACACTGGCGGGACACACTTACCACACACTGGCGTGGCACACTCACCACACTGGCGTGGCACACTCACCACACTGGCGTGGCACACTCACCACACTGGTGTGACACACTCACCACACACTGGCGTGGCACACTCAACACACACTAACGTGGCACACTCACCACACACTGGCGCGGCACACTTACCACACACTGGCGTGGCACACTCACCACACTGGCGTGGCACACTCACCACACTGGCGTGGTACACTCACCACACTGGCATGGCACACTCACCACACTGGCGTGGCACACTCACCACACTGACGTGGCACACTCACCACACTGGCGTGGCACACTCACCACACTGGCGCGGTACACCCACCACACACTGGCGTGACACACTCACCACACTGACGTGGCATACCCACCACACACTGGCGTGATACACTCACCCCACTGGCGTGGCACACTCACCACACTGGCGTGGGACCCCACCACACATTGGCGTGGCACACTCACCACACACTGGCGTCGCACACTTACCACACTGGTGTGGCACACTCACCACACTGGCGTGGCACACTCACCACACTGGCGTGGCACACTCGCCACACTGGCATGGCACACTCGCCACACTGGCGTGGCACACTCGCCACACTGGCGTGGCATATTCACCAAACACTGGCGTGGAACACTCACCATACTGGCGTGGCACACTCACCACACTGGTGTGGCACACTCACCACACTGGTGTGGCACACTCACCCCACTGGTGTGGCACACTCACCACACACTGGCGTGGCACACTCACCACACACTGGCGCGGAACACTCACCAACTGGCGTGGCACACTCACCACACACTGGCGCGGCACACTCACCACACATTGGCGTGGCACACTCACCACACACTGGCTCGGCACACTCACCACACACTGACGTGGCACACCCACCACACTGACGTGACACACTCACCACACACAGGCGTGGTACACTCACCCCACTGGCTAGGCACACTCACCACATTGGCGTGGGACCCCACCACACACTGGCGTGGCACACTCACTAAACACTGGCGTGGCACACTCACCACACTGGCGTGGCACACTCACCACACTGGTGTGGCACACTCACCACACTGGTGCGGTACACTCACCACACACTGGCGCGGCACACTCACCACACACTGGCGCGGCACACTCACCACACTGGCGTGGCACACTCACCACACACTGGCGCGGCACACTCACCACACACTGGCGTGGCACACTCACCACACTGGTGTGGCACACTCACCACACACTGGCGTGGCACACTCACCACACACTTGCGCGGCACACTCACCACACTGGCGTGGCACACTCAACACACACTAACGTGGCACACTCACCACACACTGGCGCGGCACACTCACCACACATTGGCGTGGCACACTCACCTCACACTGGCGCGGCACACTCACCACACACTGACGTGGCACACTCACCACGCACTGGCGTGGCACACTTACCACACACTGGCGTGGCACACTCACCACACTGGCGTGGCACACTCACCACACACAGGCGCGGCACACTTACCACACACAGGCGCGGCACACTTACCACACACAGGCGCGGCACACTTACCACACACAGGCGTGGCACACTTACTACTCACTGGTGCGGAAATAGCCATTTTGAGTTAAGTTGGGGTGAAGTGAAATAGCACAAGATCAGATGAGGTGAGATGAGGGGAGGTGAGATAGCATGAGATCAGGTGAACGAACGAACGAACAAACTTTATTTTCAAAGGGTTAAGAATTGGGCACGCAGGCCCGTCTAACATTCTGCCCTTCCACTCCGCTCCTTTCATACAATGTTTCATTTGTACCTCATTTCATAGTTAATAATATTAATAATAATAATAAAAGGAATGCACAATTAAAAATTTGAGAAATATAGAAAAGAAACAAAAGAACAAAAAAGATAAGTAAAAAATTACAATATCTCAGTCTTTTTTTTTAAAAAAAAATTTTTTTTTTACAAAATGCTGGAATGTTGCTCTAACTTTATACTGACATTACTTGAACGTTTTGAAAGAGTAAAAAAATAAGCCTATTCCAAAATGATGTAAAGTCTTACAGGTTGCATAATATAAATATCATCAAAACCATTAATATTAGTTACAAACATTGGAATTTATTCGACTGAATCTTCAGTTTTAAACAATTAAATAAGCTTCAGTTTCTAAACAACCCACCCCCCCCCCCACCCCCCCCCCCCCAAAAAAAAAAAAAACGTTAATAGGAAGAATCAAAGGCTTAAATACTATATCTTTTAGGGGGGAATATAGTCTTGTAGCGAGATAATAATCAAAGTTTCCGAAGTATCTGATGGTGTTATTGACATTTTTTATTTCCGTGGAAGATTATTCACAGACGAGCTGAGAGTACGCTAAGTTGTATATATAGGTCTATTCTAGTTTGAGATATGCATATGATAAGGCGTTGCTCATATTCTTTCCATTGTATTTAAATAATGGCCAAAGGTAACATGGAGCATTTTAGATCTGATTCTCTAAATAAGTTGAGGCTTTATTGAATGTAGGCGTCCTCGAGGGGTAATAGCTGAGTTCTTTATATAGGTGCGAACATCATTTTCTGACTTTTTCTTTTAAAACACAGCCTTCTGTGCAGTGTTTTCACCGTTTGGACAAATTTTGCACACCCACCCAATTGTGGGAAAGTCTAGGGGTCGATATGAGAAGATAGAATATTTCCTAATTTTTCATCCGAAATTTTTTAAATTTTTGTATTTTGGTAGATTTTTTTGCATTTTTTGTTTAAAAATGTTTCCATGAAGTTGAGGTAAGATTTCCATCGTGTCAGGCCAAGGTTTTGTGCTCATTACATTTTCTACTGGTTGTTTTAGTAGATTTTTAAGGGGTTCTAGGGAATTTTAGAGTGCACTTTTTTTGTCTTGTTGTTTTTAACTAATTTGTTTTCCCTTTTTTGATTTGTGCGGTTTTGCGAGCTCCAAAACAAACTAATTTTTTAAAATTCTTGTTGCAAAGACAACTTAGTATTTTTAAAATTTCGGCATTTAAATGGAGGTACAGCCTTTCCGCAAAAATGCCGACGACGACAGACTTAAGGCAATCTTTTTATGTAAATTGCAAATAGAAGGGGGCCAGAAAAACCCGAGGAACTCCAGAATTTTAAAATAGTAGTCTGTGATTATTTTTTTATGGAAACAATTTTTTTGTTAATAAAAAAAATGTTAGCATTGTTTAAAGTTGGAACTCACTTTTAGTTCCGCTTTCGGATCAGAATAGTGTGGGCTACAGTCAAAGGGCCCTTTTTTAAGTCATAAACACTGCACCACTATCTTTTTCGTATTCTGATGCCTTTTCTACATTTTTTTAAGGGAGTATACAAATATTTTGGGGCGAAACCCCGACTGGGTTTTCATCATAATTTCGTTGTGATCTAAAGTTTTGGGTTTTTTTTGTGAATGTTTTTCTAGGGTTTCGATAGGGGTATAGTAGAGGATGGGCTATACTACTGGAATACACTGCTAATGATCAGTTTTTTGAGGTAGATTTGGCAATTTTAAAGGTGGTGGAAAAAACCCTTCGATGCATGGTTTTAAATGAGGTTTAATTTCTGGAAACTGTGCGTACAACGAAAGGTCCTATGTCACACCACTGACCCCGAGCATTCGTTTTTTAGATTACGGATTTTAAAAAACTCATTGACTGACATCAAGCAGTCAGTGAAAATTCTGGATCATTTTTTCTCACAAAAATTTTACAGCATGGGTAAAACACATGGAAGCTCGTTATTGTAGCCTTTATCTGCTCTATGCAAACTGAAAATAATTTTCTAAAAACATCAGATGTTAATTAGATAAATGAGAAGCATGAAAACAAATAAGGGGAGGTGAAATCAGGAAGTGATAAGGGAAGGGAGATGGGGATCGATAGGAGGGGAGAAGCGGGGGTCAGATGAGGTGGGTGAAATAGAAAATCGATGAGGTGAGGTGGATAGATGGGATCAATAAGGGGAGGGGAAATAGCAGGAATCATGAGGGGAGTGAGATAGCATGGGGTCGAGAGGAGGGAGATAGCTGGGGTCAGAGAGGGGAGGTGAAATAGCAGGAAATCAATGAGGGGGGTGGAAAGATGGGGTCAGATAGGAGGTAAAGCGGGATCAGAAGGGAGGGGATGCAGGATAGATGAGGGAGTAGCTGGGATCAGATGAGGGAGGGGAAAG
>CAJHNH020002790.1:0-93750 GCA_905116865.2 Candidula unifasciata
GGTCTTGGATGTTTGTTCTCCATGGTTGAGCCTTCCTGAGATGGTTCTATGTATAGTCTCTTTTGTCTTCCCCTTTTCTGTCCCTTTCCGGGCCCATAAGAGGGCTTTAAGGGAAGTCTTGTCCTATCTATTCTGAGTGCATGGCCGACTTAGTTCCAGAAGGCGCTTTTTAAGTATTCCAAAAGCATGAGTTGTTAGACCCTGATGCTCGTATACGGATATCGCAACCCCTTCGGCCTTGATTCCATGATAAATACCGTAAATCTGGGAGAATGTGGCTTTTTTTTTTTTTTTTTTTTCTGCCAACCCCCGGGCGTGAACCCGTACCACAGGATTTCGTTCACCTGGTCAACCGCGCAGTCCCGGTTAGCCAACTAAGCTAGAAATCGGGAGCGGCTTTCTTTTAAAACTATATACACTGTCTTGCGTTGGTCTCTTGTCTCATTTATGTATTGGATCTGAAATATGGTCTAGCGGAGATTTAGCAGTTTTCTAATACGTTTTGTTCTCAAAATTGTCCGACAAAAAATCTACCGAGAGCTTTCCTTCGCGTCCATAAGTTGGCACTGGAATCACACAAGAGGTTACATCTTAAGTTTGTTGTGGATTGCTGATTGCCTTTGACTTCCAGAGACAAGTTTTTTAAAGGCCAATTGCGATATCTTAGGTATGATATTTTTTGATATTTGGTGTTGCCTCGATTAATGTTCCAAAGAGCATCGGTGATAGGACACGCCTTGTTTCACTCCTGTATCCACTAGGAACCAGTCAGAGTTGCCGAAATTCTTCTTACACTGTGATGTCTTTCAATGAGAAAGATTTTTATGACACTGATGAATTTGGTAGAGAAAGCCTAGAATTTAAGTAGTTTCCAAAGTGCATTTGCATAGAACAGTTTATAATGGACACACCTTACGGTTACAAGCAACCTGCTGTCATACGGGCTGACACATAAGATAAAACAGGTTTTTATTGGGGGGGGGGGGTTTCCTTCAGCCACACCCCAACACCCCAAACCCACACACTATACGTTTTTTCTCTGGATAAAATGGCATAGCCCTTTTTCCCCCCCCCCCACCCCAATTATTTTTGTTACGAGACTAAGAACTGTAAAGAAATTATCCTTTAAATATATTTTGGGGCGATTCAATGAAATTTGGAAGTAATATTAATATTGCAGGCAGTGACGGGTGTGTGGCCGAGATGAGCAGTTTCAATGCAGGCGTCGATACACAATTTTTTTAATGGACTGCACTTGTAATTGAATAACAAACCTTTATATTTTGTTAAATGC
The DNA here is from genome assembly GCA_905116865.2 of Candidula unifasciata. Classification (NCBI taxonomy): domain Eukaryota; kingdom Metazoa; phylum Mollusca; class Gastropoda; order Stylommatophora; family Geomitridae; genus Candidula; species Candidula unifasciata. The sequence goes on from CAJHNH020002790.1 coordinate 1,295, forward strand.
TGGGGTGGGGGGGGGGGGCCCATGCCATATGCTGGGGTGGGGGGGGGCATGCCATATACGCTGGGGTCTACTGGGGGGGGGTGCATGCCATATGCTGGGGGGGGCATGCCATATGCTGGGGGGGGGGCATGCCGTATGCTGTCGGGGGGGGGGCATGACATATGCTGGGGGTGAGCATGCCCATATGCTGGGGGGGGGGGGCATGCCATATGCTGTGGTGGCATGCCATATGCTGGGGGGGGGCATGCCCATATGCTTGGGGGGGGGGCATGCCATATGCCTGGGATGGGGGGCCTGCCATATGCTGGGGGGGGGATGCGCATATGCTGGATGGGGGCATGCCATATGCTGGGGGGAGCATGCCATATGCTGGGGGGGGGGCATGCCAATGCTGGGGTGGAGGGGTGATGCCATATGCTGGGGGGGGGGGCATACCATATTCTGGGGTGGGGGACATGCCATATGCTGGGGGCATGGTCATATGCTGGGTGGGGGGGCATGCCATATGCTGGGGGGGGGGGGCATGCCATATGCATATGGGGGGGGCATGCCATATGCTGGGGGGCATGCCATATGCTTGGGGGCATTCATAATGCTGGGGGGCATGCCATTTTCTGGGGGGGGGGGCCATGCCATATGCTGGGTGGGGTTCATGCCATATGGCTGGGGGTGGGGGCATGCATATGTGCTGGGGTGGGGGGCATGCCATATGCTAGGGGGGCATGCCATATTGTGGGTGGGGGGGCATGGCCATATGCTGGGGTGGGGGGCATGCATATTCTAGGGGGGCAATGCCATATGCTAGGGGGGCATGCCATATGCCTCGGGGGGCATGCCATAATGCTAGGTGGGGATGCCATATGCTGGGGTGGAGATAGTGGTTGATGCATTCATTTGCTGGGGGGGGAGGGGGGGGAGGGCGGCCATATGCTGGGGTGGGTGGGGCATTGCCATTTGCTGGGGGGGGGGGCATGCGCATATCATGCTGGGTGGGGGGGATGCCATTCTGCAGGCGTGGGGGCAATGCCATAATGCCTGGGGGGGGGGGGCAGGCCATACTGCTGGGGTGGGGGAAAGCCTGCCATAATGCTGGGGGGGGGGGCATGACCATTAATGCTAGGGGGTGGGGGGGGGGGGGGGCATGCCATATGCTGATGTTGGGGTGGGGCATGCCATAGTGTCTTAGGGGGGCATCCATAATGGTGGGGGGCAATGCCATATGCTGGGGTGGGGGCATGCCATATGCTAGGGGCATGCCATATGCTAGGGGGGCGTGCCATATGCTGGGGTGGGTGGGCATGCCATTTGCTGGGGGGGGCTGCCATATGCTGGGGTGGGGGCATGCCAAATGCATGCTGGGGGGCATGCCATATGCTGGGGTTGGGGGTCCATGCCATAATGTCCGGGGGGGGGGCATGCCATATTGCCTGGGGTGGGGGGGGGGGAATGCTATATGCTGGGGGGATGCCATATGCTGGGTGGGGGAGGCATGCCATATGCTGGGGTTGAGGTGGCATAGCCCATATGCTGGGGGTGGGGGGCATGCCATATGCTGGGGGGGGGGGTTGAAATATGCGGGGGTGGGGGCATGATGCATATGCATGGGTGTGGAGGGGGCTTGACCATATGCTGGGGTGTGGGGCATGTCGCTATTTGCTGAGGGTTGGGGGGCTGGGGAACTTGCAATAAACTCAAGAGGGCGTGGGGTCTTGTCCATATACGTCAAGAAGAAGAGGAAGGGGGGTGGTGGGGGGCTGATTTCGCCATATATCAAGGGGAGGGGGCATGGGGGTCTCTACGTAATACTCAAGGGGGAGGGACGAGGGGGTCTAGCCGTATACTCAAGAAGAAGAGGGGGTGGGGCGCTGGGTTTCGCCATATACTTAAGGAGAGGGGGCATGGGGGTCTCGCTATACACTCAAAGGGATCACGACCTGAAAAAGGTCGCAGACCACTGCTATGCAGGAAACAGTGGTACCTCGGGTCACGAACCTCAATCGTTTTTTGACTTGGTTCGCGAACCGAAATCAGTACCAATTCAATTAATCCGTTCGCCCCGCCCCAGAAACATACTGCTTTTCTACTTTAAAAAAATATGTGTGCCACAAATGTATAATACAAAACATACAATATACCTTTACCCTCTGTGGTTGATAGCTGCTGGCACATGTAGAAGGTAGAGGAGGAGAAGGAGGGAGACTACTACTTCGAAAGAAAGTCCCATTCAATTATAACGTGGGGCAAATGCGTAGGTATTTCTGGTGTCTTCTCTCTCTTGTTTATAGCCTGGGAGGTGGTTCGACTGCTGGATAGGTAGTTAGCAATAACTGTTCTGCTGCTTCTAACACTTGAGACCTTGGTGTCATTAACATAGTCACTCCTTTAGCCACATCAACCGTCTTCAGGAGGTCTGTGTTCTTTAAGACAGCACAGATCGTAGATTTAGCCGTGTCGTACTCGTTGGCCAGATCAGACATAAACAATATTCCCATGTTTGGCTGCTTTTGTCCTTCTTCGTTTCTATTGTAATAAGCTTAGGTTTCTTTACATCACATTAAGAGAAGCTGCGTGGTATCGAGGTATGGTGTCCGCCTCGAGTGCTAGAGGTTCCGGGTTCAATCCCCGCTCCCCGGTTAGGGCTGGAAATTTTTCATGTGGATTTTGACTTCTAGAATTCCCCCTGGTCTCTAGTAGTTATATCGGACGCTCGTGTGCATTGTTGCGCAGGTAAAAAAAAAAAAAATCCCTTGGCAATTGGAAATCGAAAAGAGTAGCCTAACAGCATTGCCCGGGCAAAATTTGGAGTTAAAAATCTACCCAAAGTATTTCAGGATCCTCGTCGGTGCTACAGAGTCTGTGGCACTGTGCTGAGCTGTGATGATTTTTCTTTGACTAGAGCTTGAGTTAAAAGAAAAAACGAAGCTTATGGGTTACTACCTGTATGTCATGATGTTGATTTTTGTTCCGTTGTTCAAAACCTGAAACCTCTAACATCACTAAAACTTTTTCACTTTCTTGGGGAGCCATGAGAGTAATTTAATGGGGGTGGGGAAGAAGGGGGATGAATCAAGAACAACACAACCAAAAATAATATTCAAGCACGAAACACCGAGTACCAAACTTTACGCCGTTTGCCAGCCGACAAGATTGCCTGTAAACCCCGTGTTCGTGCACCGAGGGATTTTTGTTCGCGGGTGAGGTCAACATTTTTTCGGAAACTGTTCGTGGGCCCGATTTGTTTCGTGACCAGATTTGTTCGCGACCAGATGTACAAGATTATTTCCTCATACAAATTTTAGCCTGCGAGCTTTAGGTCATTGAAAAAACCCGAACCCAAGACCATCGGGAAGGATAACTCGGACAACAAATGTGATGCAATGCACGTGTCGGCCAGTCAGATGTGTCGGCCTGAAGAAATACGTAGCCCCGAAGAATTTCATGATGTCGGCCTGAAGAAGACAAATGTTGTCGGCCTGAAGAGTCAGACATATCGGCCTGACATATCGGCCTAAAGTCAGACATATCGGCCGAAGTAAGTCAGACATCGGCCTGAATAAGGTCAGACATATCGGCCTGAAGAAGACAAATGTCGGCCTGAAGAAGTCAGACATATCGGCCGGAGGAATCAGCCTATCGGCCTGAGGAAGTCAGATCAGCCTGAAGAAGTCCAGACATATCGGCCTGAAGAAGACAATGCGTCGGCCTGAAAAAGTCAGACATATCGGCATGAAGAACGTCAAATGTGTCGGCCTGAAGAAGACAACATCGTGTCGAAGTCAAATGTGTCCTGAAGAAGTCCAGTCGGCCTGAAGAAGCAAATGTGTACGGCCCAGTTGACATACCGGCCTGAAAGTCATAATATCGGCCCTGAAGAAGTCAGACAGCTAATCCAGCATGTCGGCCTGAAGAAGACAAATGTGTCGGCTGAAGAAGTCGACATGTCGGCCTGAAAGAAGTTGCACTTGTGTCCATTGACCGGCGCCATTGCTATGCTTGTGAGCAGGCAAAACGCTACTACGTCCACCATTGCAGGAGGAGTAGGAAGTAAAGGGGGAGGGGAAGGAGCAGGATGAGATGAAGAAGAAGAGGAGGAGGAAGAAGAAGAGGGGGATAAAGATGAGGAGGAGGAAAAAGAAAAGAAGAAGAAGAAGAAGAAGAAGAAGAAGAAGAAAAAGAAAATGATGTTGATGACGAAGAGAAGAAGGTGAAAATGATAACCAGATAAGAAAGAAAAGGAAGAAGAATAAGCCAAGACATAGGACTGACAGGCACTATTCCAGTTCACAAAAGTATACACGTATAAGAATTAAAACGGTGCATTTACTCCCCAAAGCAGACAAGGAGGCAATGACCGACTAGCAATAAAATCGCTTTCATTCTCAGCTTGCGGAGTCTGCCGGGTCAATGCTGAAAGCGGAAATTGTTTTCCCCCTTTTTCTTAAAAAAAATAATAATAATTAACGTATTTACTCTAGAGTGAACGCATACCTCGGCATCTCGGGAAGAGAGGGAGAGGACGATACCGAGAGATATGAAGCGCGGAAAATGGGGGAGGGGGGGTGGTAAGCAGTCTCGGGTAAATTTTACGCTAGTCTCCCCATTTACACATCGCTACACACTAGCTTGCTTCTGATTGGACGACCTACTGGCCGCCTCACTTTTGATAGGTCGGTCTCGAGCGATCTGACTTTTACACAAGGTCACAGGGATATTCCGCACTCTCCCTGATACCGCGTGTTGCTGGTATTTCACCATGCCAGAGCTTTTAACACTTCTAAACATTCAGATACTGGGTCTAACATACAACGCCCCAAGAAAGTGACAAAACCCTGTCACAGACCGTCTCTTTCTCGAAAATAAAAACGTAAATGCCAGAAGACAACAGACTGCGACACCCATAACCTCGACCACGGTAGACTAGTCCAACCAACTTATCAATGGAGCTGACCTACAACCGGTGGTGTGTAATTCGGGAAACCATCGTATACATAACCCAGTCTCGATTTTAAAAAAATACTTTTGCAACAACGATGATACTGGTTGCTGTTAGCCTCTAGAAACGTCCAGAGTGAATGACATGTACCCAGAAACTGATGATGTAGCTCATTACTTCCAAGATGTTCCATGGCGTTAGTAGCGTCCTGGGCGTCTTCTCGTTTTTCTGCGTGGGTAGGGTCCCACGTGCAGCACTGGCTTCGTTGGCAACGCCGGGGTAGTGTCGGGTGTTTCACGCGGGGCGGAACCCCAGTATTTCCGTTCATAACTCGGACACTGATTAAGATATGGCAAAGAAATTTGGAGTGGAATTACCGCCGCACATGCGAAGTCGGGTGACATCATAACAGGTGATGGAAATGGCGTCCAGGCAGCAAAAACATCGCTTGACCTTGAGTCGTGGCCGTTTATCAGCTTTCCCCGTTTACCGCCGGTGTGTGGCTCCAGTCTAGCAGTGGCACCTGACGTACTGATGACTTTCCATCACATGGAACGCCGCGTCCAATGCTGCCTGGACGCCAACAGTGGCCATTTCCAGCAATTCCAGCTTCGCATGAGAGGGGGGAGAGTCTACTCGAAACTCCCTTGCCATAACTTTATTAGTGTTTTGAGTTATGAACGAAATACTCGGCTCCGCCCCCAAGTGAAACACTCTATCTATGTAAAAAGATTCTGGGAGAAACATGACAAATCTTTATAATAATTGTCGGCTTCTTTTGCGTTCGCTCATAAAAGGGCGACTGGCGCGTTGTTTTGTGGTTTACAGCCAGGCTGAGATATCTGCGCCTTTCGACACAACTTTTCCGATTCCAGCAAACTCCTAAATAATCGTCTTTTACGAAATGCTTGCTGAAGAGAGGGGTCGCGTGTATTGCTCCCCCCCCCCCCCCCCCCACCTCACCCAACCAGGATCAAGAACCTACACAGGAGTTTCTGGAAAATCACTAGTATCAACAGTTAACAGACACATAATACTGAAACACAATGGGCACATTCTGAGACAACAAGGACACAGATGAACAAAACTGGCACTGCAGTTGCAACAACAACAAAACTGACAGAGGACGCCTGGGCATTGAAGAAAACTGTATGACGAAGTCTGATAAAATAGGCCAGCGAGATATATGCCATACCCGATTTTTAAAAGACTGCACGTGATAGAAAGGAATGGAGGAATCAACAGCAAGTGCTAAGCAGTGGTTCTCAACCTTCCTAATGCCGCGACCCTTTAATACTGTTATGGTGACCCCCAACCATAAAATTATTTTCGTTGCTACTTCAAACTTCAGTGAATAGGTGTTGTCCGATGGTCTTCGGCGACCCCTGTGAAAGGGCTGATCGACCTCCAAAATCGACTCACAGGTTGAGAACCACTGCCCTAAGAGATGTGTATTCGGCAATAGTGAAACATCGCAAGCTAGCCTGGTTCGGACACGTGGGGAGACATGATTCGACTTCAAGGAATATGGGTGGGGGAGGGGGGGGTGTCAAAAAAAGGGGGGAGGGTGTCAAAAAAAAGGGGGGGGGGTGTCAAAAAGACATCGGGGGGAGGGGGGCAAAAAAGAGTCGGGAATAGCAACACCAAGAAAGAACTGGACAAGACTAAAATCGAATACACTTGTTCAACAGGCGGAAGACATGGAAATATTTGTGTGCGCTAGTGCTTCAATCGATACACCCTAACGGGTCAAGGGTTAAGTGATGTATTCGGCACAGCAGTTTGTTAGGATGATGATTACGAATAGGATACCGGCTCACCGACGAATCCCCTCTTGGTTTGGATTCAACCCGCGGATTAGGCTGGCTTCACTGCCAACACGGTTCGACATCATCACCAACAACAAGGGGTCTCCGTGGCGAAGTGGTCAATCCGCCTGCATCGCGCTCTGAAGATCGTGAGTTCGTTTCACGGCGGCACCGTTCACTTTACGGATGCAATTTTTACGGAGACCCCTATGGGTCGTCGCCGGAGCTACGAAGTTCGCGCTCTACGCGACGTTCTCGGCAAGCAGCTGGCTGTTAAGCGGAGACAGACTGAGCCATATAGGTTAAAATCCTCATCACCGTTACCATCAGTAACAAGCCCCCCCCCCCCCCCCCCCCACCCCCCCCCCCCCCCCCCCCCCCCCCCCCCCCCCCAGCCCCCCCCCCCCCCCCCCCCCCCCACACTTTTCGCCAATCGTACAGCACGTGATTCGAACTAAAGATGAGATTTCCCCGGCAACTGTAGAAACATGTTGCCAGTCAACTTCATAGTTCGTAACCCCTTTTCCTTTCAGATTAGATCAACCCGGGACGTGGAGTTGGTCTGGTGTAGGTTTCACACTCGCTGTCCGCGACTCATGTCAACTGGCTGTGATAACTATCAGTACGGTACTACCGTGACTCGTTCACGGTTTGATGTTCTTACTCTAGGCTTCTGTGTCTTACCCTTTTGGGTGAGGAGCATTGTCTCTAGGTTTCTGTGTCTTACCCTTATGATTGAGGAGCATTGTCTCTAGGCTTCTGTGTCTTACCCTTATGATTGAGGAGCATTGTCTCTAGGCTTCTGTGTCTTACCCTTATGGGTGAGGAGCACTGTCCAGAACTTTTCTCCGGTTATGCAAGTGTGTTGGAGAATGAACAGACGGACAGACTGGCTGATGGCCCTGCACAACTTGGTGGAATACTTTTCCATGATAAGGCAGACGGGGTTAGGGCCTTGTGGAAAAACGTGTACAATCCGGAGCAGCAAATGGATCACCACAGTTTGGTGATAGTGATGCAGCACTGGGCGAGGAGGGGATATGGCCGCTACTCGACGTCCAGAGGAAAAGCAAGACAGACGTATAATCAGAATGCTATTTCCTGTGTGGGTTCCGGGCCCCGTTGTGGGGAAAACAAGAACAGACCCACTGCCTCCCAACACGCATGTTGTACAAGTCGACTGATTCGGAGTTTCCTTCAATGTCGAAGTGCATCTGCCAGAGAGGTATTTTTGAAAAAAGAGAGCGGCTGGGAGGGATAAGATGGTGTCCCCCCCCCCTCCCCCCCCCCTAAAAAAAACCTACAATGAAAACCTCAAGAAATGGCAGGACTAAATTCCTATACACTTGTTCAACAAGCTGAAGACACAGAAAGATGTCGAGTTTTGTGTGCTAGTGCTTCAATCGATATATCCGCACCACCCCAACGAGTCAAGGGGTATGGGATGTATTCGGCACAGCAGTATGGTATGGTTGGGTATAGCAATGGGTCGTTTTCTTTCGTTTATTTTGCTTTACATTTTCATTCGTAACTAGAGACGCGACCGCGTCCAAAAAAACCAACCCGAATTGACCGTTATTGAGAAATTATTTTTCCGTGCTCTTTACGTGAAAGATTAAATCGGAACAAATATTAGGAGTTAATGGAGAGATGTTAGGCTTTGACCTGAGATGGTTTTGACGCGTATACAATAAATCGATTTGGGGGGGGGGGGGGGGGTGGGGGCAGCACGCAGTGAATTAACGGTAAGTACTTTCGTTAATATCTTCTTTATTAGACAGATTACCGCAATTTGTGGTGTATTTTTTAATTCTGCGTTAATTTTTATATAAGTATGGGAAATTTCACAAAGACTGGCTGAGCGCAAATGTTTTTAAAAAAATTGTCAGTGGCATCACTGTTTTGGCTTTAAATCCAATTACGGTAAGTAATTTGGTAAAAATCTTCTTAATTAGACAGATTACCGCATTTTGTGGTGTATTTTTTAATTCTGCGTAAAAATTTTTATAAGTATGGGGAATTTCACAAAGATTGGCTGAGCGCAAATGTTTAAAAAAAATTTTTAGTGGCATTACTGTTTTCGCTTTAAATCCAATATGTTTGCACCAGAAGACCGTTTGTCCTGCTTTATAATTAACTTAAAATAATTATTAAATTAGCTAACGTTATTTTAAATCATTTTTTAAAAATCCACAACCATTGTAGCATTTGTTCATGCATCTGTCATTATTTAGAGCTCTTCGTATTTTCTGTTGGAGATATTTTTGCCTAATCACCCCCAAATCCCAATAATTAATTTAGACCATTATTGCTAAGATAATTCTTTGGTAATTAACTTAGGATGCTTAGTAAACTGATAATGTTATGTGAGTTACTTTTTAAACATCCACAAACATTGTACTATTTTTTCATGTGTTTGTCATTATTTAGAGCTTACAGAATTTTATGTTGGAAATATTTTTACCTTCAATCACTGCCGATATCTTGATCGCGAATTTCACAAATTCTAGCACAGAATTCAACATTTTTTTTAGAACAAAGCATATAAAATCTATTCTAAAACAGAGTATAATTGTGTTTATTACAAGTGAAAGCACCTAGTTCCAATATGACATTCCTTATGTATTTTTTTAAATAGTTATATTATATATTTACAGTCATGGCAAGAAGGACAGCTAAGCATCTCAGAGATCATCTCTCAGTTTTTGAAGCTGGATACCCTATGCAGAAAGGTTACATTGCTCGACGGCTGCTAGTGGATGGTTATTCTATACCTGTTGCTTTAAGTGAAGTCCAAAGTATGGTGCAGGCAGCAGAACCCAGCAAGTGTTTGAATGAGGGAAGTCTTACAACTAGTTTGCATAAATATAAAAGATTGATTCTGCATTTTAAAAAATCTTCAACAACAGAATGGCAGTCACTTATTAGACTCTTCCATGAACCATTTCCTATCACATTCAAGAGCCTGCCTGTCATGCCTGATCCACAACCTGGACATACTTTACCAATACAGCACTCTCAATCATGTATGCCAGGAATGCAGCCATTATTAGAACCAGACACCCAACAAAGATCAGCACTCACACCGTTGTCTTCATTAGAAAAATACCTAATTTTTTACCGTCAAGCAGATTGCCATCACCAAAGACTCTTAAAAGAGATTGTGAAAACTGTCATAAAGCAAAGGACAGTTATGAATATGCAACGTGAAAAGAAACGTTTACAACAGTAAATAAGAAAACTGAAAATACAGGTAAGAGAAAAGCAACGATCACAGTTTTCCTTGAAAAGACTGAATGAAAAGATCAAGAGGAAGATACAGTCAAGCAATCTGTGGAGAGTAAAATATGAAACATTGCAGAAAAAGTATGACAAAGAAAAGGCTTTAATTGGATTAATTAACTATTATAAAAAGATAGTGAAAGACTTGAAAGTAACTTTGGAATGCAAAGTGGCTGAAATCAAAGACATAAAATGCAGTCAATGTCAACCTGCAATGTGCCCTTCAGGACACAAACAGTAAAATGAAGTTACTGCAAAAGGAACGTGATGAGATTAGTGTGGAGGCACAGATTACTGAAAGTCGTTTGATTGAAAAACTGCATGAAGTAAACAGATAATATTTGGGGGGAAAAAACAGCAGAATTGGAAAATGAAATTGAAATGTTGAAGGGAAGGGTAGAAGAAAGTAGGGTTATAGAAACAAGGAGGCACGGTAAATATGATGTTTAGTTACGCGGTTGTATTTACGAATTTGTGTTGAATAATGTCAGTGTTGCAAATGTCAGTAATTGGTTGCGTAGTATTGCAGAATTTTTTTTTTTTTTTTGCAGAACTGCCAAGTGTTCGTACCATTGCTCAGGTGGCGATTGAAGTTGGTATCCTGACAGACATACATGCAGGTTATGTCCTAGATAAGTGCATCAGCGCTACACTAGGCTGGGATGGCACGACCAAAGGGGGAAAGTACCTCAATACAGTTAATGTTACTGTCTTTGAAGCAGGTGTGCAAAAGTCTCTCATTTTAAATATAAAGCTCTTTTTCAGGGGAAGCAACTCAGCAGCTTCATGATAATATCATTGAATCGCTGTCTGATGTTTGCAAAACCTACAGTGAAGCATTTAACATCAATGATGCAGATGTCAGACACTGAATTGTTCATAAAATTAAGTGCACTATGTCTGACAGGGCTCCAGTGAACCATTGCGGTTCACCGTGAACTGGAGAAGAAGTTGGGGGAAATTGGAGCTGAAGTGTGGTGTTCATGCTCTGGATGGACTGGCCCAGGCTACCAGAAGGGTGCTACACCGGCTTGATGTAGAACACAACAGGCAATGAGGGTAAGACAGATAATATGTGAAAGAAAGCAAGCCAATGAGAGGGTGGCTTTACATAAAAATTATAAAGCTTGCAGAGATGCTTATGAGAAGGAGCTGAAGGCTGCAGTAGCTCAAATACGGCTAGTTCCTGCACTGCTACAGTTGACAATCTTTAATGATTTAGATAGTAAGTCCAAAATTCATTTAGAGAGGTTTTTAACTGATAATTCTTGTTTATCAAATGTAATACTGCGACATGTTTGGCATCAAGATGGTCAGGACTGTGTTTACTTTGAGATGGTGAGGAATGTGGGAACCACACAAACAACAGATAAATGTAAGAAAGTTATTGATTTGTGGTACTGGAGAGAACATGATGAGCCATCAAGTGACTTTTGTAGTATGAATGTTAAACAGCTTTTAGTGGACTTCGCACTAGGGGCTTTATTAGTTTTGTAAAATTGCATGTACTTGTGGTCTGTGTTTCCATCGTCCATCAGTATGTCTTACATGAATAAGAAGATTATTATTAATGGTTTTGATTTATAATAAAAGAGCTGTTGAGTTTACACTGTCTAACAGGCTGGTATTTTATGAAAAAGGCATTTCAAAAGTGAGCTTAGTTGCTTTACTGGCAAGTTTAACAAATTCTGAAGGTACACCTAATTTTGATATATGGTGTCATTTGTTTTGTGCTGCAACACATCACATGGTTTTGAGTGTTTATCAATGTATCAGTGAGTTAGCTTATTGTATATTGTATTGGTAACTTTATTTTTATATTCATTTTTAGTGTGTGACTTTTTCCTGACTGTTATTCTCTGGGTCACTGCCTCTTTTCATTTTTTACCTGTCTCTGTCTTTCGACTTGTTGCTATCCCCATTGTATGTCCTCTCCTGTGGTATTCCCTGGCCCTGCTGTCTCATGCATTCAATTTGCTCAGATCCCATATAATTTTGAGCCGTCTCTGTGCGATTTTCTATTCACTAAGATCAGTCCTCTGTGTCGACTGGTCATGATGCATACCAGTGTAAATGTTATGCTCTTGGATGCTGGGCAAACATGGATACTACAATAAATGTTTTTTTTAAATTACACAATAGCTGTTGTTTTCCGGAGAAGCTGTGGCGAATGCATAATCACGTCAAATTCCCATGGTACATCAATCATCCATGCTGTCTCTGTTATTAGTGTATGCCTAGGCTTTTGTCGTGTTCACTCCTACACAACAAGAGAGAAGCAGTGATATAAAAATGAAAACAACACTGTATAACAATGATCCTTGTTGTACTATTCCACCTGCCAGATGGATTTTTCCATAGTGGCTTTATAAATATAGCAGCAGCAAGTGTGAAGCTGTGGTGAATGCAAAATCGCATCAAATTCCCACGGTATATCAATCATCCATGCTGTCTCTGTCTGTCTGTCTACCTTTCATATGTTTCTATCTCAATTCCCCCTTTTTTTTCAAATTTAAGTACACCAGTGCTATTTATTGTTATCCCTCACGTATGCACGTTATCATTCATTTCTCACTGTGGCATAAGGACTAGTTGATACTTTTAGGTGCTTCGTGTTGTAAAGACATTCACATTCATACGCTTTCTATGTCAATTTTGTTCAAAAACATATTGCCATTTGATGTTGCCAGGCTCGCTGGCGGACAACCATACAGGTATAATGTTTTGCTTGAAAATAGTGAACTGGCGGCCATTTTCATATGTTAATTAGGTGCATAATGTATCATATGTTTTTAAAACATGCATATACAGTTAGGTCTAACTGTCCCGCTTCCAGCATTATATGGTTGCTAAGAGATTCATTCGTTCAGAAACAAAAAAGTTATGGCCGTATAATGCAAACATTGAGTCGTTTTATCTTACTGGGTCGCAGCCGGGAAGCCATGTTTTGTCAATTTCCACTATAATTTTTCTGTCCTGGTGTCCGCTACTAAAATGTTAATATCTCCGCTTAGAATCGACTTACAGGCTTAAATTAGGTACCATTGGATTTGTAATTTTAATCTTTATCTAGCTGTTATGATTTCGTATGTAAAAACCCAAATTATAAAACTTCACTAGCATCCCTAGCATGGTCTTTGAAGGAAACCATTGATTAGTCGACTTTCACGACATGCTTGTTAGGGAGGCAGTGGGACTAGTCTTGTTCTCCCCCTCTTTCCCCCCCCCCCTCTTCCCTACTTGGACTCTATAACACATACAATGATCTTTTTCATCTGCTGCTACTGCTGCTTCACATTAAACAGGCTTAAGCCACGTTTGTTATGGTTAACAGTGTCCGCGCTTTTCGAAGCAAACTAACACATTTTAGCAAATTCATAGTTAGTCGCCCATTACATGCTTGTTAGTGGACAAGTAGTAGTAGTAGTAGTAGTAGTAGTAGTATAGTAGTAGTAGTAGTAGTAGTAGTAGTAGTAGTAGTAGTAGTAGTAGTAGTAGTAGTAGCAGCAGCAGCAGCCGTAAAATCAGTAGTGGAATCAGCAGTAGCTGCGCAGTAGTCGTTGACTTCTAGCAGCAGTAGTAATAAATGGGACCCCAGAACCTCCAGGAAGACCACCTCGGGGTTTCAACAAGCAATAAACTGATCCTAGACAAGACAAAGTGGCAGTGGTGACCAACATTCCCCGACTAGGACTCCCGATAACTTACCATGACTAACCCGCAGCATCCCCATATTTCACGGGCCAGTCAATGATTTCCGTTTGTGCCGGATGACTCAAGTGCATGGGCGGAAGCATGGCCTTGGCTTCCGCCTCCCTCGCATAATTTAACATTTGTTGCTACCTGACTTCTCCGGTCATAGGCGCCGACGTAAAGGAAAACACTGTTGGATTATACTCCGCCCTTCAAATTTCGGGAAACGCGGTGGGGCTCCCTCGATGAGTCTAAACCTTGTTTAAGCGCTTAATAATAATAATAGTAATAAACTGTGCTGAACAGCAAAGCAATATAATAATAATATCAACATCACCCTTAAGTGCAAGCGGCGTCCGTGGCTTAGACTTTGCGAGTCCGACTCGTAATTCCAACGTACCTCGATCAAACCCACTGCTGGCTGCGTGGATTTTTGTCATGGTATGGGGCGATGCAGGTCGACCCAGCTAAAATAGGTACCAGGATGTATGTCCTGGGGAAGTAAAGACGGCCGGTGTAATGCTGACCACATTACCCACACAGTGCTAACTGGTCTGTAAAAATATGGGTACTCTTCCCATTTGCCCTTCTTTTTTGCGTTCTCCGGCTGTAAATTCCGGTGAAGAGTTCTGGCGCCTCCACCTTTGGACCTTAGTCGTCTTGTTTCAGAACCTGAGCGCTGCGTGCACATCCGTTTTACAGACCCGACTCATCTGTATGCAGACTGCTGCTTTCTTGCATCTAAGGCCGCTGAACCCCGACTTCGACGGTCGCCTTGTGCACATGTTTATGCTATCGATAGACCTGTTCACGTTTCCCCGCCCATGTACACACTTTTTTAGTCCGATCTAGGTCAGAGGGGTGTCAAATTGTACCGCTTTTTTTGTTTTTTTGAAGAAAGTCTCTCGTGTGACCTAGGTTGAGTCTGTGGGTAGAGGGATTTGGGTTAGGGCGGGTTCTACATGTTCTGGGTAGTTGAAAGCTGACGTCATTGTGTAGTATAGAAAACGCGACAGCGACGCTGATGTAATTGGAGGGAAGACAACGTGACACCCCTCAGACATAGAAGAGTCTGAGAAAGTATGCATGAAAAGTCAGTTAGTGTGTAGATGGACCGGAAAACGTGAACAGAACCCTATCTACTTTACAGAAACTGCAGTCTGTTTGAAAAAAAAAAAATATTTTTTTTTTCATACAAGAGACAGTTTGGTTTTCACTAACCCCGAAACAGAGCAATGACAGGTTGACCCGATTTCCGAGAAGTTGGAGCCGCCACAAACTAACGTCCGAATAATTTCATTTATGACATCCGTTAATAAATAGTACATACATACATTTCCGGAGGCGGTATCTGTATACAGGCTGCGACTTGATCAGACGGTATCAAGTTAACAGACGCCTACAGTTGATGAGTAAGCCTCAGAGAATGCGGGCACCACAATGAACGCACAAACAATACATTCAATAATTTATTGAGTACACCACAATCCACCTCGTGATTCTTTGTATCTCCCAATGGCCCACTGATCAAGAACGACATGCACATAACACGTGATATAACAGGCAAGCTAAATGTTGGGGGCGGGGGTGGATGTCGGGAGGAGAGACACAGATACAGCCTAACTTCACGCTTCGAAAGTAAGTAGAGTAAGTACTAAAGATCCCTTTTCACGCCTTAGGCGAATCGGGCATATGGGAAGAGCGTCCTATATTTTTTTTAGACCGATCGCACTGGCGATAGCATTACGCCGGCCTTCTTTACATTACATGTATACACCAGTCATAGTAGAAGTATGATAATCAATTTGAACAGATGTGGATTCGTTCAGCGTCCAAGTGGTTTGTATACAACAAAACTAGCAAAAGTATGATAATCAAACTGAACAAATGTGAATACGTTCAGCGTCCAAGTGGTTTGTATACAACAGTCATAGTAGAAGTATGATAATCAAACTGAACAGATGTGGATACGTGAAGCGTCCAAGTGGTTTGGATACAACAGTCATAGTAGAAGTATGATAATCAACTGATCAGATGTGAATACGTTCAGCGCCCAAGTGGTTTGGATACAACAGTCCTAGTAGAAGTATGATAATCAACTGATCAGATGTGGATAGGTTCAGCGTCCAAGTGGTTTGGATACAACAGTTCTAGTAGAAGTATGATAATCAACTGATCAGATGTGGATAGGTTCAGCGTCCAAGTGGTTTGGATACAACAGTCATAGTAGAAGTATGATAATCAACTGAACAGATGTGGATAGGTTCAGCGTCCAAGTGGTTTGGATACAACAGTCATAGTAGAAGTATGATAATCAACTGAACAGATGTGGATACGTTTAGCGTCCAAGTGGTTTGTATACAACAAAACTAGTAGAAGTATATTAACCCAACTGTAAGGTACTGTTTAGCCTGTAGAAGACAAATGTAGAGACCAGAGGACACACCAGACAACAGACAATCGAAAGCTACAATTACCACATCACCAATCAAATCTATCGCCTACATGTGACCATGGTGTCTGGCTGGGCTGCAGGAGAATTTATGTCTGCTTCTTTCTTCTGCATCTGTGAGTGTCAATTAGTGCCATTTGTTTACCATTTAGTGCAATGAACCCAAGCGATCATCAGCGTTTTATCACTACTGGATGATTTCTTGAAGAAAAGGCAGGGATCGACCAACGCTACAGTTGTCAGAAGATATTACTGAACGAAGGAACAAGCGAACTTTATTTACAAACGGTCAAAATTGGGGACTTAGGTCCGTCTATGCATGCTGTAAATTTGGGCTAGCAGTCAGCAAAAACAAGACAAAGGTTATGGTGCAAGGTGTTAATGTCAGACCTACAGTCTACATGGACGGTGAAGAGCCTGAGACAGTAAACTATTTTACCTATCTGGGTTCCACAGTGAATAGTAAACTATCGCTGGACCAAGAAATCAACATCAGGATAGGTAAGGCAGCAACAATAATGAGCAGATTGACAAAGAGAGTTTGGTAGAACAGAAAGCTCACAATTAAAACAAAAACCCTTGTCTATCAGGCGTGTGTTCTCAGCACTCTGCTTTATGGCAGTGAAACTTGGTCAACCTATTTGCACCAGGAGAGACGGCTCAACAGCTTTCATATGCGATGCCCAAGAAAAATACTTGGCACTGAGGTACTGGAAAGAGCAGGTACTACAACAGTCTTTTCCATGCTCAGTCTACGAAGGCTCAGGTGGCTGGGTCACACCTGGAGAATGGAGGATGGCACAGTCCCTAAGGACATTCTTTATGGTTAATTAAAGACAGGAAGAAGATGTCGAGGCCGACCTCTACAACGTTATAAGGATGCAAGCAGGACATGAATGATACAGGTATTGAGGTGGACTCATGGGAACAAAATGCCATGGACCGAGTTGTGTGGAAAGGGCATATCAGGAAGGGATTGAGACTGAAGGAAGAAATTATTGCAGAAAGGATGAGAGCTGAGCGTCTGAAGAGAAACGGATTAAACACAAATGTTGTTAACAATGGTCCTGAAATCCCATGCTATCATTGTGGAAGACTTTTCTTGACACAGGGAGGTCTAGCTAGTCACATTCGCCATCGCCATGGGGCTGTGAGTCTTATGCCTCCTCATAGCGCAATATAACACTATCGTCTGGAAAGACGGAAAGATGCCAATCAATCAGGTCCGTCTTAGATTCGGTCCTTCCAAACACTAAACTTTCACACACCTATTGTATTTCATCTATAAAGAAAGTTATGTTCATTCAAATCATTTCCGGGTCGATCCAGCTTTAAATGGGTAGCAGATAAAATCATGGGAAGTAAAGGCAGCAGTCGTGATGCTGACCATATCATCAGTCGAGTGTCGATTTGTCTATTACAGTGATTCTCAAACTGTGCGCCGCGAAAGATTCGAAGATACACGAGCTCTTACATGCGGAATAGTCCTACTTTTACTTAAGTTTAGGCGCCGCGAAAGATTCGAAGATACACGAGCTCTTACATGCGGAATAGTCCTACTTTTACTTAGGTTTGGGTGCCGTCGAAATATTTTAACTGAAAAAAGGCGCCGCCACTAAGAAAAGTGTGGGAAACACTGGTCTATAGAATGAATAGATCTAGCACTATATATGCTGAATATGATCATAGATTTTAGACATTATATAAATAAATAGTAAAAATATAAAACAATGGATGACAAATGTTTCCATTCGATAATGCTTACTAACACAATCCATCCATCATCCATCCATGCATACAGCAATACTGATTTGCACGCATAACCGCACACATGCATGCATAAATACGCACATATACAATACACTTGCGTATATGCATACATTTACGCAAGCAAACACCCATAATATTATATATATATATATATACCACACACACATATATATATATATTATTAACCCCTACCCCTCCTCCCCCCCCCCCCATTTTTTCTAGGTCAACTAGGTTAACAGGTTAATTACTCGCTCGACGATGACATTAAATCACGAAACATTTGCGGCAAGAAATAAACGAAACAATATGCTTTTAATATATATATGCAATCCTACGTATATAGACGCGATGGCGTATACATACGCGCGAATAACACAAATACGTGCACACAGCCCTACTGATCTGCACGCATTAAAAAATACTGAGGAGGCTCTTGGGAACAAAATGCCATGGACCAGGGTGTGTGGACGGGGCACACCACGAAGGGAATGAGGATAAAGGAAGAAATGACTGCAGGAAGGATGAGGTCTGAGCGTCTGAGAAGTTACAAGCAATACAACTGATGGCAACAACGGCTCTGAAATTCTATGCTACAATTGTGAAAGACTTATCTTGACGGGGCGGGTCTTGCTAGTCCCACTCGCCATCGCCATGGGCTGTGAATCGCATGCCCCATCATAGCTCGACCAAAGAACATTCACCTTTAGTTATGTCTGTAGACCTTGTTAGATTTCATAGTTTTAGATACTGTTAATGCCCGAAATGGGTTGATGAGAATGTTCACGGTAGCGTCTTTTTCGTTGCAGTTTAAAAGCATATTGTTTCGTTTATTTCTTGCCGCAAATGTTTCGTGATTTAATGTCATCGTCGAGCGAGTAATTAACCTGTTAACCTAGTTGACCTAGAAAAAAAATGGGGGGGGGGGGGGGTAGGGGTTAAATTGACTTGCTCGGGATGTGACATTTTCCGCTAAAAATGTTAATGGGATGTCCCGTTTTCAGCTCAAAATATTAATGGGATGTCCCGTTTTCAGTTCAAGATATTATGGTCTACCCTTAGTTCATGTCACTCTTTTATATGTATGTTCTTTGCTGCCACAGACCCTTGTCTGCTGACCAAAAGAAAGAAAGAAACTGAAAGAAGAAGGGGGGGGGGGAGGAAGAGCAAAAGAAGAAGTAGAAAAGCAGGAGAAGGAGGTTGAGATTAGGCTCACTTGAATAAAGACAATGTCTCTAGTAAGCCGATTAGTTTTGTACATAAACTGTTTGTGAAAATATGAGTGTATAATTATTTATTAGAAACAGAGTGACTTCCCTTCCCACTGATGCCTCGTTGTAACGCAGGGCTCTTCTATGTTGCAGGGGTGTCAGGTATTCCTTTTTGTCAATGCTTCAAAGCCTCTCTCTTTCATCGTCTTGTCGCCGCTGACTTGCGTGATTATTTCTATTACTCTGTGCTTATTTTAAAAAAACGTTGCTGTTTTTCGACTCAAGTGTAAGATAGCAAAGATACAGAATGCAATTCTCTACGTGTGAGTTCCGGGTCTCCAGGGGAGGGGGCGGAACAGACCATAACAAGTATGTCGTAAAAGGCGACTAATTAGGAATTTTATGGAATCTTATTTGGTGGGTCGAAAGGTGCAGATTTCACAGCCTAGCTTAAACCAAAACACAATGTATCAACCGACATTTTGAGAACGAATTCAGAAACAGATAAAAAAACAAACAAATAATTTTGCTGCTAATACTGCTGCTCCTTTTGCTCCATTTTCTTCTTCTTCAATATTTGTAGGCATGTATGCCTATATATATATATATATATATATATATATATATATATATATATATATATATATATATATATATATATGTGTGTGTGTGTGTGTGTGTGTGTGTGTGTGTGTGCATACACACATACATCTGTGTATGTATATATCTATGTATAAATGTTGATAAATGTGTGTATATGATTGTGTGAGCACATATAAGTGTGATTATGTGTGTGCTTGAATGAGTATCTCGGTATGTACGAGTGTCTGTTTATATGCGTCTAGGTGAGTATGTGTCTGTGTGTGTAAGTAAGAACAGATGTGTGTCTTCAGACACATTTTGGCCGAATTGGACAACACAGACACACTTGTGTAAAAACGGTTATCCTTAAAATGAGGGCAAAGATATCACTGGCGTTGTGTAATTTGCGCCCTGGGCAGTCATTTCGACACGGCAGCATCCTCCATGTCCCTGCGGGGTACAATGGCACCTCATGTCCGTTTAGAACACAAAGAGACCCCTTGTGTCGGTGCACATAAACTGGCGTCTATCTGCTTCGACACCAGCGAATCTCAAACGGTTTCGAAACTTCTGTTTCATAGATCGCATTCCTATACACACGCGCGCACGCACACATTCATGCTTACGCATTCGTATATAACATATATATATATATATATATATATATATATATATATATATATATATATATATATATATATATATATATATATATATATAACAAAATATAGGTAAGTAGGCATGTACATTTTACCTTACCAGGTCATCACACAAGCGATAAACACCCCATGACACAAAGTGCCACTATGCGGATGAGGATCACCAGTGGAGAGGTCACGGAAGCCGCGTTCAGCCATTAGACCATATTTATAGCACGGCTATATTGCGGTTCCTGACAAGAGCCATGGTGGGGCTTCAAAAACAACGAAATATATTGCACTCTACAAGGGGAATGACTAGGTTAAGTATGTATATGTATATATGTATATATATATATATATATATATATATATATATATATATATATATATATATATATATATATATATATATATATATATATATATATATATATATATATATAATATATACTAGAAATTACAAACCCTTCTGTATTTCGTGCGTTTATTATAAATATTTAAAAGGAGGATGGCCATAGCAATGTCTATGGTTAAGCACCAGCAAGGAGATAAAAATTAGAATTTTGAGAGCATGCATCTTTCCTGTGGCCACATAGGGATGTGAGTCGTGGACTATCTCTCAGTCTTTAAGAAAGAGAATAGGTGCTTTTGAGCTGAAATGCTATAGAAAGATTCTCAGAGTATCTTGGACAAAAAAGAGGAGAAATACTGACATCTTGAAAGATCTGAACATCAAGAAAGATAAGCTAATAAACAGCATCCTTTCTAGAGAGAATAAGCCTTCTATCACTATACCGGGCAAAGCTGGGCAATTGCTGCTTGTCGTACATCAGTTCACCACCAAGTAATGCAGAGCCGACCAGCCTATCTGCCTACTCATTTCCCAACACACCGGCAGAACCTGGAGACGATGTGACGCAATACCATACCAAATAAAACTGGCAAAAGACCATGAACCTCTTCGTCTTCTTCTTTGCGTTCGGTTTCGTATACTCAGTTCAGACAAGTAGGTTGCCTCTATCAACTCGCACGTCAGCTGCAGGTCCTTCATGGTTTCCCACAATTTGCTCTGCACACTTTGCTCCTGAGGCCAGGTTAGTTTTCGAAGTTGTAGGTACAGTGGGCAGGTCTGCACATTGTGCTCAGTTGTTTATGGTCTTGTCTGACAGGCACACTGTGGGGGACTGTACAGTCTTTATTTTATGCATGTGGTAGTCTGCAATGTCCTGTTCGTAGACGGAAAACTGTTGTAATGAACAAAACATACTGGAATCTGAAGTTGAAAATGCCCTTAAACAGAGTTTAAAAAAAGAACAAGGTAGCGAGAAAAAATTGTAACTTAAATGCTCTTTGCATGTGAGACAGCAGCAACAGGCTGTTTGACCAGAATCTTTCACATAGCTAGGAAGGCACGGAAGGTCCGAACAGGCTGTTTGACCAGAATCTTTAACACAGCTAGGAAGGCACGGAAGGTCCCAACAGGCTGTTTGACCAGAATCTTTAACATAGCTAGGAAGGCACGGAAGGTCCCAACAGCCTGTTTGACCAGAATCTTTAACATAGCTAGGAAGGCACGGAAGGTCCCAACAGGCTGGCAGGGAACAATTATTGTCCCCATTCAAAAGAATAAAGAAGTCTCTCTCTCTCTCTCCTCTCTCTCTCTCTCTCTCTCTCTCTCTCTCTCTCTCTCTCTCTCTCTCTCTCTCTCTCTCTCTCTCTCTCTCTCTCTCTCTCTCTCTCTCTCTCTCTCTCTCTCTCTCTCTCTCTCTCTCTCTCTCTCTCTCTCTCTCTCTCTCTCTCTCTCTCTCTCTCTCTCTCTCTCTCTCTCTCTCTCTCTCTCTCTCTCTCTCTCTCTCTCTCTCTCTCTCTCTCTCTCTCTCTCTCTCTCTCTCTCTCTCTCTCTCTCTCTCTCTCTCTCTCTCTCTCTCTCTCTCTCTCTCTCTCTCTCTCTCTCTCTCTCTCTCTCTCTCTCTCTCTCTCTCTCTCTCTCTCTCTCTCTCTCTCTCTCTTCTCTCTCTCTCTCTCTCTCTCTCTCTCTCCTCTCTCTCTCTCTCTCTCTCTCTCTCTCTCTCTCTCTCTCTCTCTCTCTCTCTCTCTCTCTCTCTCTCTCATACTCGTTATGCGAAACAATTGTTCTCATATAAATAATTGTAAAAAATATTATGCGTTCCATGTCGAAAAAAATACTAACAGAATGCTATGTATAACGCTTATTAAAAGAAAGTTATATACATATTTAAGGAGAGTGAATCATCTTCATCTTTTTTTTTTTAAAAGCGGAACGAACCCACCTGGAATGCGAATTCGATTTGCCGAAATAAAAGTCGAAATAATTATGATTCATGGCTAATTATTCTTTTACTAGAAAGATGACCAGAGACATTTGTTTTTGCCGACGCTTCAAAATGTGGCGAAAATGCGACACAGCTTTTTCACTAAATAAATTTGCAGTTAGCCACTTATTTATTAGGGTGATGCTTCTCAATGTGAGATGCAACAGTTTCCCATGCTTTTAGCATTTCTCTTATTTCGCCAGAAGATTGTTGCTTTTCTATTACCTTCTCCTCCTCCTCCTCCTCTGACAAACATTCCTCAAAAACGTCTTGCTCTGAAACACAATGCAATTCATAAGCTCTTGGGTGGTCAGCTCTTGGCTGTGCTCTTCCACAAGCTCTTCGATATCACTGTTATCCACCTACAATCCCATGATAGTGGCTAAAGATACAATCTCGTTGACTACAGTTTCCACAGGTACTGTCTCGAACCCCTCAAAGTCACAAATCGACAACACTCTCCGGCCAAAGCTTCTTCCAAGCAGAAGTTGTTATTCTCTTGGTAACCCCTTCCCCCGCCTTGTCGATCATCTTGAGGCAGGCAACGATGTGGAAGTGATTTTTCCAAAACTCTTTGAGAGGTTGGTCCCTTCAGTCACCTGAAAACAATGCTCGAAGAGTGCTTTAGTGTAGAGCTTCTTAAAGTTAGAAATAACTTGCTGGTCCATTAGCTGAAGTAACATAGCGATGTTGGGAGGCAGAAACTGGATCTTGATGTGGTTAATCTTAAATTCTTCACGGAGGTCATCTTGTAGGCCTGGAGGATTTATGTACATATATCACAATACAACACAAGTTTGAGAAAATGTGTGATCACAAGCGACAATACGATGCTACTGGAACGAGTGCTACACACTGATGTAACATGCGCAAAATCCGGGGCTTCCCCTCTCCTCGCCACTCGTTATCCGAAACGTCGCTCGTTAAGCAAGTCATTCTGTTACAATTTGTTTTGCTCGTTATGCGAATTACTCGTTGTGAGAGGTGCTCGTTAAGCGAGGTTCTACTGTACTAAAATTAGGAGCTCGACCAGTAAGTACTATAACCCCATTTACGTAAGAGACAGTTCGGTTTCAGGAAGGAAAAACAGCGGCACAGAAATGATACTTTCACTGACGCAGAATTGTGAGCAATCTACTGAACATGCTAAAAGTCAACATCTCACATTTATAGATCAAGAGAAGGCATTCGATCGGCGGATTCAAACTATTGAAAATTCTAGAATATTATGGTATTCAAGATCAACTGTTGGTAAAATCATAGCTCTTTATCAGCAACTTGACCCTTCTTTGTGCTACAGGTGCCAAACACGGACTATACGTAGGGCACTTGAACAGAAGATAACTATATGTAAAATGCGCTGTCTTCAAAAGAAAAGACAGGGTTAATACCAGCATTAGAGAGAAAGCTGGAACATTGCAGTGTCTGAATTATACTGACAGACAAAGAATGAAATGGTTCGGCCACCTAGTGAGAATGCAGCCAGACCAAAGTGCATATGAGACTTCACAACAGAATACCTGGGAGGAAGGCGAAGGAAAGACTTAGAAAGAGACGGATACATGGTGTAGCTGAAACCTGCAAAATAACGAATGACTCCATCATCCAAGCTACCCGAGAAGCACAAGACATACACAGAAAACCACTAAAGTACAACCTGGTAATAATGAGGAGACAAGAGAAGAAAAATGATTAACATTTAGTAGGTCTTAACATGTTCTGCAGGGACCCTATTTGGACAATCAGATTTTCCATACGCAGGATATTGATAGCTTGTCTAATTTCACTTTAAAATATATTTTCGCGCAAGAGAGATTTGTCGGGGTAAAGGGGGGGGGTGTGAGGGAGGCAAACAGAGCGAGGGGGGGGGGAGATGGAAGGTAATACCGTATTCACTGTACCGACAATCTGAACCTTTACTTCCTCATTAGAAGCTCACATCCTTAATAAAACTGGCCCTACTTTACAAATTTCAGAACCGTTGGAAAGAGCAAATGTATGTGTACTAACCAAATTCTGAAATACACACACATTCACAGATTTCAATGTTTCTTTAAACATGCTCGCAGGAATTCTCGGCCGCTGAGAAAGAGACAGAGAGAAAAAAAATATTAATGACGCAAAGGGTGCTCATTATATTTTAAAAAAAAATAGCGCCGACATAAGCAGGCGTAATGTACACATCCGCTGCCTTAAGTTTACACATAAACGTTTATACGCGTTTGGCAGACTACGAGTAGAAGCAAAAATAGTTCTTTTTCGTTCTCTGCTTTCAGATCACAGCTCGCTGATCGAATTTTTTTTTTATTCCTTTCAGCATTTTTTTTTTCACTCCTAGTGTATCTTCCCGTCTTTCTCTCGTTAAAAAAAAAAAAAATTAACAGCAAGATGCGCCTAGATAGTCCTGGAAAAGGAACAGGAAAGTAGTGGAGCAGATATGATCATTCCTTGCTGTAGATGTAATAAACCCGAACTCAAATAAACCTCTGGTAACGAGCAACAACGGAAATGCCTGGCATGCGGCGGTTATCTGTTGTTCTGTCACTGCTTCTTCACCGGGAGAGCTCGGTTGCGATGTCTGCGTGTGTAGCTGCTGTGTGAGACAGAGTGGAGCTGCTGTGTGTCTGACTGGGTGTAGTTGTAGCTGCTATGTGTGTGTGAGTGTGTGTATATATATATATATATATATATATATATATATATATATATATATATGCGTGGGATAGAAATTACAATAACCAGGCATGTAACCTGTCAAAATTGCTGTTAAGGATGTAAAGAGCGTTAAGCAAGTGACATTACGGTACAGACTAACAAGGTGACGTCACAATGACAGTCTGAGGGTGGTCACTCCACTTTTTACATGCACCAACGAGGAGCAGCTTCTATTCTACTTGTATATGTGTGTGTGTGTAATCAGTAAAGGAGTGAAACATACAGAAATTCATCGGCGAATGAAGGTCCAGTACACACCTGTCAGTTCAGAAAGCGTATGGGTGCAGTAGTAAGTTTCAAAACTTTAAGACTGTCTGTGACAGACTGTTCACGACCAGGTGTCCAGCACGCCGTTCAGTGA
The DNA here is from genome assembly GCA_905116865.2 of Candidula unifasciata. Taxonomy (NCBI): domain Eukaryota; kingdom Metazoa; phylum Mollusca; class Gastropoda; order Stylommatophora; family Geomitridae; genus Candidula; species Candidula unifasciata. The sequence continues at coordinate 27,073 of CAJHNH020002790.1, forward strand.
TCCTACAGTCGACTGTAGCCGTTCAAGGCTCGTATAGGCGCTGACTGTCTGTGGGTAACACTGCCACAGATCTTGACATCAGTCAAGGTTCAGCACACCACATAATCTATGAGGTAGAACTGTACCGCAAAGTGTCTGTTAGGTGGGCGCCACGGCTGCTTACTCAAGAATCGATGCCACGGCAGCTTACTTCAGAATCGATGCCACTGCAGCTAACTCCAGAATCTGAACAAGGGCGCAATGATGCTTGTCAAATGCCATACTCAACTAGAAGGTGATGGCTTCCTATCAAGAATTGCTATTCAAGATTAAACCTAGATTCACTATGAAGAACTGGAAACGAAGACAGCGAACAAAAAAATAGCGCCACCCATCTTCACCGAAACCAGAGAAGTTTTGCACGCAGCCATCTGCAGGGAAAGTTATGATGACTCTTCTGTAAAGAACGGGGTGTTATTTTTAACAATACATGCCGAAGCTGAAAACTGTCACCAGTGATTCTTTTTTTTTTTCAAATTTTCTCATGAATCAACATCGACCCGCAGTCAAACTAAAACCACGTTGACTTTTTGGAAAAGATGTCCTTTTGCAACATGACAATCAATGCTCGACCCCATACTGCCCGTGCAACGGTTGAAACCATCGAAGACCTCCACTTCTACTGTGGACCGCAACCCCCGCCGAACTAGCCCCAAATAATTTCCGTCTGTATGGAGAACTCAAAGAATCATTGAGAGAACAGATTTCTCGCTCAGATGAAACGGTACAGCAGGTGCTGGATGGGTGGCCAAGATATTTTCTTTTCTACAGGAATCCAAGCATTTTATTGGCGCTAAAGGATTTCTATTGAAGGCAGTAGTGACTACATCGGAAAAAAATTCCCCCCCCCCCCCTTTTTTTTTGGTAACATATATACTCATTTTTTTAAGCCCTCTCTTGTGTGTGTATGTATGTGTGTGCGCGCGCGCGTATGTGCGTATACATTCATATGTGCGTGATTGTACGAGTGTGTGTATGCGTGTTTCTACGTGTGTGAGTGCATATGTGTACATGGTTGTTTTTTTTTAAGTCTGCGACGACTGGGATCACGTAACAACCCAATCGTGAAAGAGAGACCAAACTGCACTTTATTTAAAAAAAGGCGCCACCAAACTGGTCAACTGACATCACAAAGCTGTGACGTAGAATGTATAACTTACAGGTTACAAGTGAACACTGCCTATAGAAAATAACGAAATGTGTATTGATATATTCCTGGTGCTTCCAACAACGTTTTCCAATTATCAATTTAAAAATAATTTATAGTCTGCTATATTTCTTCTGCTTCTTCTTCGTGTTCACCAGCTGTAAACTCTGGCGGAAGGTTCTGGTTGCTCGTCCACTACTGAACTGCAGTCCTGCTCCAGAACCTGAGTGTTGCGTGTGCATCAGTTTTACAGATCTCATTCTCTTGAATGCAGACTGTTGGTTCCTTGCCTCTTTGACAGATGCACTCCGACTTTAAAGGAAGCTCCCCAATTAGTCGACTCTTACGACATGCTTTTGGGGAGGCAGTGGGTCTATTCTTGTTTCCCCACAACGGGGCCCCGGAACCCACACGGGGGTCTGCTATATTTCGATGTAGGGAGTCGCCGTGGCGTTGTCGACTAGACGCCCGCCTGCGGCTTGGAAGGTCGTGGGTTCGCGTCCTAACGGAGCCGGACTTCTTGTTTTCAAAAATGACTTTGACTCCCAGGTCGACCCAGCCTTGAGTGAGTACCTTGAATGCGGTCCTGGTGAGTAAAGCCGGCCGGTGTGATGCTGACCACATCACCCATCAAGTGCCCATTGGTCTAGCCCTATATACCCAATACGCACAAAGGCGTGCAAAATGGACCTTTTTTGTGTATACTGCGCAATATACTGTTGTTGTCCTCAATTTAAAAAAAGCGTCTTAGTAAAGTCAACAATCTTCTCCTTCTCTTTGTTCACCGTCTGTAAAAGCTCCTGCAGCAAGTCCTGGCTGTTCATCCATTTGGACTTTGGCTTTGTACCATGGCCTGCGTTTTGCGTGTACATCCGTTTTACTTGTTTATGTGTGTGCAGTTATTTGTTTACAGCCGTTCGGGCAGTTGCACTCCGACTTCGAAGGAAGTTAGTCGACTCCTACGACATGCTTGCTGTGGAGGCAGTGGGTCTATTTTGTTTTCCCCAACACGGCGCCCCGAAACCCACACGGGGAAAAGTAAACGATCATTTTCCCCGCCTCCCCTTAAGATGTATTGCGTATTTATAGCTACATTTATTTTTTATAAATCAATCGGCTCTCGGTGGGTGATGTGGTCAACCTCACACAGGTCGCCTTTACTTTCCAAGACTTTACCTTGTAGCTCAATTGAAGGCTGAGCCGACCTGTGAGCTAAGATCATTTTTTTTTATCATGACCTGAACTCACGACACTCGGATCTGCAGGCAAACGTCTAGCCGCTACAACACGGTGGCTGCCATGATTATAACTTCTTTGGAGGCTTAACGCGGAATCCAATGCCCCAATTATAACTTCTTTGGAGGCTTAACGGGGAATCCAATGCCCTAACTGTAACTTCTTTGGAGGCTGAACGGGGTATCCAATGCCCCAATTATAACTTCTTTGGAGGCTTAACGGGGAATCCAATGCCCTAACTGTAACTTCTCTGGAGGCTGAACGGAGTATCCAATGCCGTAATTACAGTATAACTTCTTTGAAGGCTGAACGGGGTATCCAATGCTCTAATTATAACTTCTTTGAAGGCTTAACGGGGTATCAAATGCCCTAATTATAACTTCTTTGGAGGCTTAACAGGATTTCATATGCCCTAATTATAACTTCTTTGGAGGCTGAACGGGGTATCATATGCCCTAATTATAACTTCTTTGACAGCTAAAAGGGGTCTCCGATGCCCTAATTATAACTTACTTTGCAGGCTGAACGGGGTATCCGATGCCCTAATTATAACTTCTTTGAAAGCTGAAAGGCGTCTCCGATGCCCTAATTATAACTTACTTTGCAGGATCTGCCTTTTTGGCAGGATTTTGTTTATTTCAGCGTGGTACACCACCAGGTAGCGGCCCGGACAGGACAAGCCGATAGACAGATAACCGACAGGAATTTGTTATGGCAGAAAGCGTAGGTAGCCAGCCGCACACATTCAAGGGAGTATGTTCACTCCTTGCGTAGGCGTAACTGCAAACCGGAATCCAAGCCTTCACATGGCGTAGTCACTGCACAGGCAGGAAGCCTCTGTCCTCCAGGACGGGGTGCTGTACGGTCTAGAGTAGCGGACAACCAACAATCCCCGACGCTACCTCGATATTACGTGACCTGGCAGTAAAGCTAGGTTAAGCAGGTCTATGGCGCTGTCCACGCCAAAATAGAACACATCAGAATCCACCTCACATATTTAAAAAAAAAATCAATGGTGCCCTTAGGATAGCAGCTACAATGGAACACCGAGTAGGATCAGGAATGCCCAATATAGAGTGCTGTCAATCAAAGTTAAACTCCATAGAAACAACCTTACTGTACCGTTGTATGTCACACAGCTTGGTCTCTCCCCGCACAACGACTAGCCGCTTGCCGGGAGGCGCACATAAAGCACAAACACCGTAGCTCCAGCGACGATCTCCAGTTATCTCATTAAAAACTACATAACACAACATAACCTTTGCCCCGTTAGGATCGTGGGGGTGTACCGATGGAAGCACTACCCCACAAAACCCGCCATCTTTCTGTCTTCCGCTTGACAAACAAGTGTGTGGTAACTTACTAATGTCCCTATTTTGATGATGTCATCCCAGGTTCTTTTCCCTCTTCTTCTTTAACTCCCCACCTCCCCCTTTTTTCCACCCCAACCTTCTTTGAAGCAGTCTTTGCAATTGAATCATGTCTCACCAGGTACCCGCACCAAAGCTAGCTTGCGACGTTTCACCAGTGCCAAGAGTGACTCCTCATGTCCTGCAAATGTGTATATTTTGTCTTCGACCTATTGTTCTATAACTGGTGCAACCAACCTTTCAGACTTCCTTTCTTCGGCAGTGGTATCACTAACGATTGTGTCCATTCGGTAGGCTACTTCTTTGTGAAACAAATTCTCCGGCACACAGCTGTCATCGCCGTAGTAACGTGTTCTCCTCCGTATTTCAAAAGTTTATCTGGGACATTGTCCAAACAAAAAAGTATTTCTGGGACATTGTCCAAACCTTCTTTTAGTGGGCGATTATAGTGAACTTATCGACTCCTTAACTTCGTCTCTCAATATTTCAGCATCGCCAACTTCTCTATTTCTCCATTCTATATTGTCTGGGGCTGTAGTCCAGCGACCTAAGGAGGCATAAATGGCAATCCTGGGCCTGGAAACGTGAACAGCACCAAAATGTTTTACCGAGCTATGCACGGCTAACGAACGCCACTTAACGAACGGAGACACAAAGTTCGATGCTGCTGTCACCTAATGACACATCTTGAAACCATCAACTACATTTTTCTTCCATCCTATAACAATGTGTGACTTAGTTATTGACCTACCCTCGTATCCCCCCCCCCCCCCACCTTTCTTCCCCTCCCCCACCCCCTAAATGGGGCGTCGGATATGACACGTCAATTTTGAAACGACTCTTGGGGACACTGAAAAAGTATTTAAAAACAGATTATCGAGTGCATAAGACGGGGCTGCGTGCCCAATTTGTGACCCTTCGAGAATAACGTTTGCTCTCTCTCTCTCTCTCTCTCTCTCTCTCTCTCTCTCTCTCTCTCTCTCTCTCTCTCTCTCTCTCTCTCTCTTTCTCTCTCTACTTCCATCAGTGCCTATCAATACATCTAAGCCACAGAAAAGACATTGTAACTACAAGCAACTGGTCACTGGTGCAGATAATCGCAAAGACACAGCTGTTGACACAAACCTGCGATTGCTATGTAACATTGACAGCGATGAGTAATCTACATCGCTCGTTTGGTTTTATAAAACAGCTGATCTGAGCCGAGTTTTAAAAAAAACGGTGGCTTCACAGAAAGCGGGACATTCCCATAATCACTCCGTCCCCATATTCAGCAGCCAGCGATGGGTCCATGGAGAAGTATTGAGTGTTAAGTATTATGATGGGTCGCCTAGCCACTCCCCGTAACTAACCGTGTCTTGTAAAGAATGTGGGTATTTCGATGATACATAAGTTTGTTGTAAGCGTTTGAAGCTTGGGCGCTGCTAACGTGTTTCGGATACCCTTTAATAAACAGGGGGGGGAAACCTTTGAGGCCGTTAAATATTATGAAATAATCAAGTAACAGAAAGTGTATTGATCGGCACTCACAGAAAGAAGTAGATAGATTGAAATGAATTCTGTCCGTATTCCATAGTTGTGGACTTCAAGTTGTACGATTGACATGGCCAATATTAACCTTTATTGGGGGTGCTTAGTTGACCATGTTCTTAGTGCACTTGTATTCATGGCGAGGCGTAGACGCCGTCTGGAGGTGACAGGTTCAATTCCCGGCACAGTAACTATAGCTTTCGATTCTTATGTTGTCTAGTGTGTTCTTCTATCTATCAACTTCTTTCTATGAGTGCCAATCAATACACTTTCTGTTACTTGATTATTTCAGGTACCCTGTTCGATCCCAGCTGCGGGCGATTAGGCAGCAGACCGCCTTTTGTTGATTTCGACAGGGATATCGAGAACCGACCGTTTAGCGCCTTTCTCCTGTTGCGTGTTTGCCAACATTTCACGTGAGTTCGTTAGTTAAAAATGTGTCATCAACAGTCCAGCCTATCGTGCATTTGGACCAATAATTATACAGCACGACCACAAGCGAAAGTTTTACAAAACTTTTTAGCAACGAACAACAACAAACAGAAATATACAGTTGAAAAAAAAAAACATAAAAAGAATTACAGTGGCACCTCGGTATACGTCATAAATCCGTTTCAGATCCTTGGACGTATACCAAACAGGACGTATACCAAACATGACCTATGCCAAACATCACGTATACCAAACATGACGTGTACCAAACAGGACGTATACCAAACGACTTTTTCCACTAGACACAAATGGAGAATGATTCATTAATTTGTTCTCACGGAGAAAAGAAAAAAAAATTCAATTGTAATCAGCATTTTATATATCGATGAGGCTGTATAAAATAACATAAAACTACCTACTAAAGTGTACTTACATAAATAAATACAGAAGCATTTAGACCAAACAAATCAAAATTAACCTTGATCGGAAGAGTCGAGTGCCTACTAGGATGGTGCTGAGAAGGGAGCATCAGGAGATGTTTGGAAAGACAATCTCTTTCCAATAACAATTTTCTTTTGTCTACTTGGACCTGGTTGAGGCACCGCCACTCTTTTGAGTCATGGCAAGTTGTTAGCTTCTGCCAGACGCTGACCGTTGCCTGTTGTAATATTGACGGTGCCATTATGTGTGCAACTGCTGATCTGTTGGTGACTTCTGCTACCATCCATGATGAACTGCATTTCTAATGTCGCACTGTTTGTGTTGGCGCTTCGGATGGCTACCGTATGTTTTTAATGCGTGTGTATGCTAGTGCATATGCTGAGACAGCAGTCTGTCAATCTTTCCACAAGGGACTGTGATAAGTATTTTGTGTGTTTTTCGATGGCACAGGAGCGGAGCAACAATGGGGTGACCCGTTTGCTATGAAACTGACACTAAGATGACCAGATTACACCACGTTTGACTTTTACCAACAATATGTCCGAAAGCACTTTCCCTATGTCCTTTCCCCAGTATGTTTCGAAAATTGGACACTGACAGGTCACTTCAGACAAGTCATCATGAATTATTTGGGCATTGTTGGTGCTGTCATTTTCCGCAAAGTTCTTGACATCTATTCGTTGATTTGGCAAGCATTTTCTTGATCGGAGAGAGAGAGAGAGAGAGAGAGAGGGGGGGGGAGGGAGGGAGAGAGAGAGAGAGAGAGAGTAAACAAAGGTATCGCGCGGTATCCGGACTCATTTGTACTCACACCAGCTCCAGCACGCGAGTCGTATTCCAAAGAAAGGTCGTTTACCATGCAATTTTTTTTCCGTGCGTCTAAACAGGACGAATAACAGGTTGATCGTATGCCAAAACGGACTTATACCGAGGCATCACTATATATAAAAATCTCATATACGTAATCCAAATGCTTAAACCTGACAGAAGGGTTTGATAATTAGTGTGCGTGTCTAATTACATGTTTTGCTTTTTCTTCTTTAAGCATCAATCAGGCTGTACCAACAGGTTCATATTTCTCCAATTACAGAGCAGAGGCCGAAGTACTTCTGGCGGCATGTTCTTTCCTGAATTGATAACAGCATAGCAAATATAGCAGAGTGGTCTTTCTGGCTGATACTATGTCAGTTCTACAAGCAATTGTTAACCCAAAAGACACTCAGTTTGTAGACTTGACGCCACATCTGATTTACTTGGGCTCTTCAGTAGAACAATCTGTACTGCGGTGGATTCCAGGTCGCTGTGGCTTGGAAGGCAATGAAATAGCGGACAGATTGGCCAAAAGTGGCAGTGACATGGTACAACCAAATAGCGACTTAACCCACCAAGATACGAAAACACTAATACAAGTCTAGTATTTAAAAAATGTGGCTGGATATACACACCAGATGTTCTCCCCAAGACTCGCTTCGTCGCCTCTCTAGAAAGGGACAGTGTATTATATTCAGACTAAGGACTGGGCACAACAGATTTCGTCAACATATGTTCACATTTTTCGGGGTAGGAAATACGGAGACGTGACCTTGCAGCGTGGCACCCGAAAATGCTGAACATGTGCTCCAAAACTGTCAACTGTATGCTGACAACAGAGACGCAATCTGGCCTGTTCCAACCACAATGAAGACAACGATGTATGGTACACAAGGAGATATGGATTGCACGATAGCTTTCATAAAGGCTACATGCCTCCTGATATAAGTTTTCGGACAAAAGGATCGAAGAAGAAGATCCCGCCAGTCGACAGTTCTATCCGTATTCCTTTTTCTTCTTCGCGTTCACCAGCTGTAAACTCTGGCGGGAAGTTCTGGTTGTTCATCCACTTCTGGACTGCAGTCCTGTTCCAGAACCTGAGTGTTGCGTGTGCATCCGTTTTAGAGATCTGATTCATTTGTATGCAGACTGCTGGTTCCTTGCCTCTCATACAGATGCATTCCGACTTTGAAGGAAGCTCCCAATTAGTCGACTCTTACGACATGCTTTTTAGTAGACTTTGGGTCTATTCTTTTTTTTTTTCCACACCGGGATTCAGAGTCCAGAATCCCGATAATTCCACAAGGCTCAACTACTACTTCTTGGTGGCTGTCCCGACCTGAGGATATACACTGCCTTGGCACATTCTTGACAATATATAAACTGCCTTGACACATTCTTGACAATATATAAACTGCCTTGACATATTCTCGACAATCATAAAAAAACAACACAGTAGGTGCAGCGTACACAATACTGTATCGACAACAAGACGACACCGCATTTGTTCAAGCAGTAGACACAGCGGCACCTCACTTTCACAGCTGTGACAATCGGCCGCGTAGCTGTTGAGACAATTTTAAGTCCCGACGCACAATGCTACAGGGCTAGCTCTCGTCACATTCCAGCAGTGACTCGCCCAGTGGCGGTTACTTTCCTTCGATGACTAAATACCCAGGTAATTTCCCCTTCAGTCAAACGTATCACTTTACCTCTCAGCCTCTGACTGAACGTTTCAGCCTAAACCCCAGCAGACGACACATCACCAGTAGAGAGCAAATTCCCAAGTTTTTCGGAAGCTGAGTGGTCTCGAGGTATGGTGTCCGCCTCGAGTGCTGGCGGTCCTGGGTTCAAGCCCCGGTGAAGGCTGGAATTTTTTCACGTAGACTTCAAGAAGGTTCCCCTGGTCTCTGGGTAGTAATATCGGACCTCCGTGTGTATAGTTGCGCATGTAAAAAAAAAAAAAAAATCCCTTGGCAGTTGGAAATCGAAAAGAGTAGCCTAAATTTGGAGTTTAAAATATACCCAAAGTATTTCTCGATCCTCGCCGGTGCAACGGAGTTCGTGCACTGTGTGAGATACCTCAGACTCAGGCTTGAGTTAGAAGTAGAACGGGGCACTCATGGGTTGATCCGTCGAATAAACATAAATAAGTGTTTTTCTTCTTTTGGATACATAGTGATTACATGGGAGCCCACATCAAGAAAAAATGGGATGGGGTGGCGCGGTTTAACAGCAGTATCCTATGTCCATCGTATTTTATAAAGGACCCTTTTCCGCACATCCAGGTGTACTAGGCATATGGGGCTAGACCCTATATTTTACAGACCACGTTGGATGATGTGGTCAACACAACGTGGCGCTGCCTTTACTTCCCAGGACTTTACCTAATACAAATGTGAGGCTGGGTCTACTAAGGAGCCAAGGTAATTTTTGGAAAAAAGTCCGGTTCCGTGCGGAACTGAACTCACGACCTTCTGATCCGCAGGCGAGCAACAGACCAAGAGATGAAGAAAAGACGGTGGCGTTGGATAAAACACACCATCAGAATACCTGAGAACAACATAACTAGAATATCTTTGCACTGGAACCCACAGGGGCATAGACATAACAAAGACAAAACACAAATAAAACTCGGAGAAGAGAGCTAGAGATGGAAATTAAAAGGATGGGGAGGACATGGGAAGAGCTGTGTCACGATACGATCTCAGTTATTCCAGAAGTTAGTACTAGTAATAAGTTCTTCTGGTTATTGAGAGACAAGAGACTATGCCCTTAAACCAAATGTTACTTTAAACCGTATTGATTTAAACGTTTCCAGTCCTTAGTCCAGACAAAGCGACCCAACCTTGGGTAATATTACCTAAAACCTTACACTGTAGCTAGGAATTCTATTCTCACGCCAGTGTCAGAATGTTATCTCCTGACCAGACTGTAGAGACTGAGCGGGGCCCTTTTGAACAGGGGAATTGAGTAGACGCTAGACAGTTTGGAGCCGGGAGGTCGGAGTTTAACACGTCAGTGTAATTCTGGAGAGAACAGGTGTTTGGCAATTAGGAATGTTTTATCTTGGTCAAGGTCGTACTGTAGGCCGTTCACTGTGAGTGACAGGCCACTGGTTAGCCAATTTGATTTGATAGGTACTTCAGAGGCGGAGCTTACGCCATCATCTTGAGGGTTGGGTAAAAACTAAGGAAAGGGAGGAGTTTAATTTGGACAATAGATTGATACTTATACTTCGAGCCTGTGGAATTCCCGTCATTAATCGCAGCCTGCCGGCAAACAAACAGGTCGACGTAAAGGTATATTTTACTGTCGTACTCTGGTTTGGCGATAGATGGAAAAGTTCCCAGGTGAGAGAAAATATTAATTTTAATCTTGTATACATAGGTTAGGGAGTTAAGCTTAGTCTATACTACCTTTTCCTAATTTGTCTGCACATTCTGCTTGAAATAGTTCTGTGTGAGTATTCAGTATCTCAAGTTAGGAAACTGCTAAACTATTCCTATTTCCTGTATGTTTGTGTCACATGTTTTTCAGTGTATGTTTTCATGTGTATAAAATAAGATGTGAACAAGGACATTTGCTATAATGAAATGTAATTATATTGTTTCCATGATCAGCCAAATATGAGTTTGGACTGTGGGAAATCATGCCATATGTGCGGGGATGCTGCTACGTTTTGTGTGCCCACCATGTGCTCACTTAATGTGTTCACCTGAACAGGGGATTTATAACCCCAGGGGAAGGATGATGGGTGTATAGAATTCACGGTCACTGAAAGATAATATTCAGGACAGCGTGCACACATAAATTGTTTGCGGGTTCAGCACATAACCTGCGCCACATGTTTATGTCAAATCTATGTCAGCCCATTCGAAGTCTGAGTGAAGACGGACAACAGACTTAGAAAGTCAACTATCATGACATAGCATTTGAGGGAAGGCAGGATATGTGACGCCCATGTAAGACAAAAGACCTTCAGACTAGACTGGAGAGGATGTGGAATATGAGGAGGAGTGATGGGCTATATCTTATTATTATATGTTGTATTAATTTATACATGTATTCTTAGTGTAAGTCAAGATACTACACGTATGTGTTTTGTTTCCATGATTACAGCGCCCATGTGACGATCAGTCCATGAAGTAGCCTACATTGTGTTAGACTCGGCCAGCTGGAAACGAGGTGGAGAACGAGGTGGAGAACGATGTGGAGAACGAGGTGGGGATGAAGTGGAGAATAAGCTGAAACAGGCAGACAACAGGCAAGGAAGAGTTGGACAAGCTTGACAGTTCCTCGCGGCTGTCAGAGGCTTATAAGTTGAGTTAACCCCTTTATGTTAACCTTTTATCATCATTATCATACCACTCTAAACCCCGAGCTGTTTGTCTCGCTGAAGCGTATCACGTTCATTAACCAGTCACTGTTTGTGTAAATCAACAAACTGGGAATTTCATTGTAGTAAATAAAGCTGTATGTCAAGTTTTAAACTACATAGTTTGTTAAATTCCAAATGTCTGTTCTTACATGTTTAATTAAACTGTTAGGATAGAATAACATTTGGTGGGGGCTCAATAAATAATATAATAATTCTTTAATTATTCATAAAAACACCGGGAGAAGGTAGATGACGGAGGAATCACTTGCCCTGTCTAATAATTCATTAAGTATGATAGACATCTAAAATTCCTTGCCTTCTCTTGTGGGTACCAAGTTCAGCTAATGTTAAAGTACTTAACGAGCCAATATGGCTGTTTTCTTGGATATCCAGGACTTTGTCTGAGAGCAACATAGCTCAGATTTTAGTTCGGTTAATCTGGTGGAGGGAATGTGTTGAGAGGAACATCCCTAATCAACATCATAAAACATTTTAAACCACCCGTCACGTCACAAGCTGCATGCATTAGCGAGGGATAGAACGACCTGGTGTGAGTTGGTTGAGGGCCTATGCTCCACTTAGGAATAGACGTTAGAAGAAGTGTACACGAAAGGTAAATATGTTTTTTTTTAAAACAGACTTTGCAATTTTACTACAAAACTGAAAACTAGCTCGCAATTTTATTATCAGACTGTTACAGGCAAATTTTTAATTGCCACACGTGCGGTGTGTGTGTATGTGTGGCGCGCGTCTGTGTTTGAATACAAGTAAATTTAATCAGAACTTTCTGCCAACTCTGTGCTATCACAGTCTGTAACAACTCTATAATAATCAAATGATTTTTTTACATAGTTATTTTATATATATATATATATATATATATATATATATATATATATATATATATATATATATATATATATATATATATATATATATATGGACCAAGAAATCAACATCAGGATAGGTAAGGCAGCAACAACAATGAGCAGATTGACCAAGAGAGTTTGGGCGAACAGAAAGCTCACAATTAAAACAAAAACCCTTGTCTGTCAGGCTTGTGTTCTCAGCACTCTGCTTTATGGCAGTGAAACTTGGTCAACCTACCTGCACTAAGAGAGACGGCTTAATAGCTTTCACATGCGATGCCTAAGAAGAATACTAGGCATTAAGTGGCAGGACAAAATCACAAACACTGAGGTACTGGAAAGAGCAGGTACTACAACAGACTTTTCCATGCTCAGTCTAAGAAGGCTCAGATGGCTGGGTTACACCTGAAGAATGGAGGATGGGAGAGTCCCTAAGGACATCCTTTATGGTGAATTAAAGACAGGAAGAAGATGTCGAGGCCGACCTCTACAAAGTTATAAAAATGTATGCAAGCGGGACATGCATGATACAGGTATTGAGGCGGACTCATGGGAACAAAATACCATGGACCGTGTTGTATGGAAAGGGCATATCAGGAAGGGAATGAGACTGAATGAAGGAAGAAATGACTGCAAAAAAGATGATAGCTGAGCGTCTGAAAAGAAACGGATTAAACACAAATGTTGTTAACAATGGTCCTGAAATCCCATGCTATCATTGCGGAAGACTTTTCCTGACACTGGCGGGTCTTGCTAGTCACATTCGCCATCGCCATGGGCTATGAGTCTCATGCCTTCTCATAGCGCAATATAACACTATCGTCTGCAAAGACGGAAAGGTGCCAATTATATATATATATATATATATATATATATATATATATATATATATATATATATATATATATATATTAGGGCTGTACCGAATATTCGCTTCGTATTCTCTTCGTAGCCGAATAGTGGACCTAATAACTATTTGGTATTCGGCCGAATAGTTGCGGTCGGGTCGAATACGAATAGTGGTTACCTTACACTGGTGGAAAATGAACATATCAAGATTTCCCACCTTGGTTCATTCTGTCAAGCGTTATCTTTGTACACCACTAACGAGCCTACCAAGTGAACGTCTGTTTAGTACAGTTGGAAATACCTTCAGTGAGACAAGAAGCTGCCTTAATGCTGACAACATGGAACGATTGTGTGTTGTTGTTTTTTTTTTTAAGCTAATGCCGCTTTCGTGCATTAACTAAGCTGTCAGTGACAATTTGCAAGTTTAGTTACTTGTTATAAAACTAAAAATACTTTCATTCCTGGGTATTATTTACCACAGACTGACTGACTGAAGAATGCAAAACATGAAATGCTTTTAAATGTTTACTATTCTGTACTACATTTTGTGAAGAAAAATTTCAGCGTACATTTGATATTATGGAAGTGTTTTTTTTTTTTTTTAGATCTATTTTATACACTTTTCGAAAGTGGAAGAATGGGCCTCAGTTTGAATAGTGGGAAGATAGAAGTAATGGTAGAATCAAAGAAAATAATTATTTCTAAATGCGTTATAAAAGCCAATGGTTTTATTTTGGGACAAGTACAGAAATTTGAGTATCTGGGTACATGGATAACATCAGATGGAAGATGCATTACTGGAATAGGAAACAGAATAGGACAGGCAAAAATTTCATTTTATAAAATGAAAAACATCTTATGCAATATAACTTTGTCATTGAAGGTTAGAAAAAGAATTCTTGCTTGCTACATACATCCAGTTTTAACATATAGCTGTAAGTCCTGGACAATCTGTAGGCAGGCCAAACGATTTCTTAAGGCCTCAGAGATGTGGTTTTACAGAACAATGCTTAAAATACCTTAGGTGTGTCAGCACACGAACTAATACATGCTGCAGGAGATCGCAGATTGTGGCAAGGCATAATCGCCCATGCCAGTCGGCAAAGCACATGATGATGATGATTCACTATTCGTATTCGTATTCGGCCGAATAGTTGGTCCAGCTATTCGTATTCGGCCGAATAGTAAAAATCACTATTCGGTACAGCCCTTATATATATATATATATATATATATATATATATATATATATATATATATATATATATATATATATATATATATGAGATATTGATTTTTGGGACACGACATATAGATATATAAAACAAGCGGAGGGACATGAAGATAGGAGGAGGAGGGGGAGGAGGAGGAGAAGAAGAAGAAGAAGAAAAAGAAAATGAAGAAGAAGAAGAAGAAGAAGAAGAAGAAGAAGAAGAAGAAGAAGAAGAAGAAGAAGAAGAAGAAGAAGAAGAAGAAGAGAAGAAGAAGAAGAAGAAGAAGAAGAAGAAGAAGAAGAAGAAGAAGAAGAAGAAGAAGAAGAAGAAGAAGAAGAAAAAGAAGAAAAGGGTAAAGAAGGAAGAAGATGAGGTGAAGAAAAGGAAGATGAATGAAGTGGAAGACGTAAGCAGAAGGAGCACTAAATTAGAGAAAGACAACAAGACATCAACTCCCACTACAGAACTGTAGCACATCAGATTAGGGAAACTTAATGATACGACCAAAGTACACGTGTTATAGAAGTTTACCCCGGGCACATCACCTGAGCCTGGCATACAAATAGTGCGCGAGTACTCATTCAAACATGCGCTTAACCATAACCTCATCACTTGTTAGATCTTCCAACAGGAACTGCTCAGGTCTGACAGATTTTTTCATTCTCTATTTCCCCTCTCTTTATCTATATGTGTCCCTCTCTTTGTGTGTGTGTCTGTCCCTCTCTCTCTCTTTTTGTGTCTGTCTCTCTCTTCCTGTGTCTCTTTCTCCCTCCCTCTCTCTGCCTCTCCCTCCTCCTGTGTCTCTCTCCCTCTCTCTCTTTGCGACTCTCACTTTCTCTGTCTCTCCCTTCCTCTCTCCCCCAATCTCTTTGTATGTGTGTGTCTCTCTTCCTCTCTTTCTCCCTCCTTCCCTCTCTCTATGTGGGTCTCTCTACCACCCTTCTGTCTATCTCTCCACCCTTCTCTGTCTTTCTCTTCCCCTCTCTTTCTCTCTATGTCTTCCATCTGTGTCTCTCTTTTCCTCTCTCCCTTTCTCTGTCTTTCCCTCTCTCTTTGTGCCTCCCCCCCCCCTCTTCCTCCCCTTTCTGTCTCTCTCCCTCTCTTGCTTAGTATGTCTCTTTTCTCCTCTCTCTCTCTCTCTTTGTGGGTCTCTTCCTTTCTATAACTCTCCCTTCCTCTCTCTTTGTGTCTCTCTCCCCCTCTCTCTTGCCCTCACTGCCTCTCTCTCTTTGTATGTCTCTCTCCCTCTTTCTCTCATTGTATCTCTCCCTCCCTCTCTGTATGTGTCTCTGTTTTTCTATCTCTCTTTCTCTGTGTCTCTCACTCTCTCTAGCGTATCTATGTCTCCCTCTTCTATCCTCCTCTCTCACACCACACATACATTCCTCGTCTTGACATTCTTCCTTGTCCTTACCCGCTTAGGACTGCAGGTTACAACTAATTAAAACTTTCCTTTGGAGGCTGAACCGGGTATCCTGTTGCTCTGACATCCAGATTGAGAAGATTTAAATCTCAGAATGGTCTGGTAAACCTTTAGAAGGCAGCCCAGAGGGACTGCCCCCATACCCGCCCCCCCCCCTCCCCAGCCAACCCCTGTCTACATCTCGCGCACAAACGTACAACCTCCATTTCTCCCCACTGCTTCTTTCCTCACCTTCCCCCTGCCCTTAGCCCTGGAACGCCTAGTATTGAAATTACCTGTGTTGCCTAATGCCAGTCTTTCTACCACCCCGATTGACTTTAAGCAGGGTAGAAAAGAAAGAAGGGGGCAGGGAGAGACACAAATGCCTTTAGCCAGGAGCTCAAAGATGCTGACATGGACATGTTCTTGTAGCTGGTACCAGGCTTCGGATTTTTTTTAACAATTTCCTATAGGGAAGGGGGAGCCTGGGATAAAGCATGTAACAACTAGACCTTTAAGCAGACATACGGTTAAAGAAGAGCAGGCAGGCATTCATGCCGACACTCATGAAGACAGACAAGACAATAAACAAAGACGGCAGAAAGAAGGCAGGATACGTGTAGTTTGACAGACAACAACTTGAATTCCAAAAATTAAACCAAAATATTTTCGGATGAACTATTCACTACAATAGCAAATACAATCCAGTTCAGGGCTCAGAGAGAGAGAGCGAGAGAGAGAGAGAGAAAGAGAGGGGAGAGAGAGTGTGTTTATATCTGCTTGTGTGTTGGATATGTGTGTATCAGGGTCTAGTTTGTGTAATCGTGTGTTTTATACTGACCAGAAGTTAACTCTGTTCGCTGAACGTATCGGCGCCAGGAACGTTAAAAAAAATCACTTTAGTTTAATACAGTGTTCCTTGCAGCGGAGAAAAAATCCACCCTGGTAACCTCACCACAAATAACGGATGGCCACATCAATGTGGCTGCTTCGGGATACGTCAGCTAAGTAATTTTGTGTATTCGTGTGGTTTTGGTTTATTTAAGTATGTCCTGATGAAGGCTCTGCCGCTGATACGTTCACTTTTCGTTTGTGTTTTTTTTTTATACTGTGAAGCTCGCAATCTACTTTTCGTTCGTTTTTTTTTTTTTTTAAATCTTTCCACAAATAACGGACAATGGACTTTCTCGGTTGCCATCAGAACGAAATACCTAAGGTCAGCCCAATAAAGAATCGGGTGTCATATTCTCTGAACAGGAGCTTATGTGAGGCTGCCTCAACACAGCCGCGGCTTCCCCGTCAGCTGGGATTACAGTAATCACAGCCCTTGCAGTAAAGATGTTTTGCCGGACAAAAGACTCAACCCGGTAGGAGAGATCGGATCATCTACCTTTTTCACAAGGAAGGTTTACTGCATTGATGCCTCCAGCTTTACAGTCCTGCTGGACTGTCGACTTTAACCAGCTGCAGCATCTTCAGTCTCCCGCCATGACGGCCCAGTCTGACATCTCCCCTCCCACCTGGAGATGTTATCTTCCCAGTTAATCCACTGTCGCCGTCTTGCACGTCTGCCTTCCACCTTTCCCTTAAGTATGGGTATTGTCGGGGTATTATGTCTGTTTATGTGACCCACACTGTGACTTGGTAACCGCCGGTAATTTAAAAAACTCGCAGTTATACTTGGACGCGAAGACATTCAGTGTTGCCACTTCGAATGTTTTACATCCAGATTCAGATGTTTTCCCTTGCATTAAATGGCGTTTTTGACGTTTAGATGGTAGGTGTTTTTCTAGATATTTTCATTTGGAGTGAATCAAATCTATCCTAAGAAACAGGATGAAATTTGACCTCTTAAATGCTGTCTTGACAATAAAATTCGGCCTGATAAGAGTAGAAAAGGTTGTTAAACTTATCACCTCCCTGATTAGGTTTTAAAAGAAATTGGAACAGCTAAAGCATACCAGAGTCATTTTGGATCTGAAGCTTCAACTCTATCATAAAAGCTAAGTTTATCCTGTGGATCTTGTAAGGCAGACTTCAGTAAAGATGAGGACACGATTCTGTAGGGTAAGTCATTTCAATTGCTTTGTAATTTGTGACTCTTTTCATTTTGATGGTTTTTTTTTTTCTAGATGTTTTCCACGTAAATTTAGATGTTTTTTTTAATAGATATTTTTAACTCCGTTTTGGATGTTTTTTGTCAAAGAAAGGTGGCAACACTGAAGACGTTCGAGGTCACCAATAGAGATCTTCTTCATAGCGTTCACTGTTCACCGGCTCTAAACTCCAGCGGACAGTTCTAGCTGTTCGTCCACTTGTGCACTTTGGTCTTGCTCTAGAACTTGAGTTTGTGTGCACATACGTTTTTACAGATCTGGCTTCTTTGTTTGCAGACCGTTGGTTCCTTGCCTCTCAGGCAGATGCACTGCGACTTTAAAGAAACAGCCATAATTAATTGCCTTGTAGGACATATTTGTTGGGGACAGTGGGTCTATTCTCAAACCCCTCCCCCCTCCCAACCCCAAATGGGGAGCCGGAATCTACATGGGGAACCAAAATAAATGCTCCACATTTGACGTCCCATTGTAGGTTTGAGACCATCTTTTCCAAAGCTGTTAATCCATGCCACATACAATACAATACAGTCTCAATACAGAGCACGTTCACTCTATGTTACTAGGGTCTCACAACAGAACAGAAAAAACAAACAGTAATCCCGGAAACAAGATGACTGAACGGGCTCTGCATGAGTGACCAGAAGGGATACAATCAAGAATGAAGCTATAAGAGGAAAAAAGTCACATAGAACCAATATAAAATATCATATGACATTAAATATGACCGCTTAGAGAGAATATCTGAATGAATCAAGAACTAATAAAATTTGGACATTCCCACCCACACTCCGTCCCCTTATAAAAGTCTGCCTATGTTTCCCCTCAGTGTTGAATATCTTCCAGAAAATTTACTCTCCCCACCCCCCCCCCCCCCCCCCCTCAAACTTACTTGAATTACTCTTTCAGTGTATGGATTCTCTGTTCTACTGCACTGCCCAGTTGATCAAAGAAAGCCATCATCACATCTGCATTACCATAAAGTAGATCACCACCCAGAGGAGCAGTAGCATCTTGTAATGCCGTACAAGGACCCTTTACCCTACCTCCAGGTGTGTTGGGTATATTGAGCTAGACCTATATTTGGTAGACCAAGTGGCACTTGGTGAGTGATGTGGTCAGCACCACGCCAGCCACCTTTACTTCCCAGAACTGAACCTGGTACCCACTCAAGGTTAGGTTGACCTGGGTCGACTTGACTTACGATTTAAAAATGGAGTCTGTAAAAGGATTCACAACCAAGCAAAACATAACCAACATCATTACCTCAGTATGCTGTCAGTTAAAAATAAAAATAATTAAAGGACTCTTTTCACACCGGCTGCACACATCGGGCAGGCATATGATGCTAGGTCAGTGGTTCTCAACCTTCCGAATGCCGCGACCCTTTAACACAGTTCCTCATGTTGTGACTGATTTGATTTGATTTGATTCAAGAACCGACATCACAGCACTCGGGGCATTCCCATAAGCGCTCCGTCCCATCTTCAGCAGCCAGCAAAGAGTTCAGATACTAATGGTGCCAGTAGCTTTCTGATTAAATGTCCGTCTTGCCTTTCCTCTGAGCCTCGAGAATCTGCCAGAACCTCTCGACACCCCCAACTGCATCAATCTCACCAGACTGTGGTGATCCATCTGCTCCTCCAAATTGTACACGCTTTCCCACAAGGCACTAACCACGTCTGCCCTATCATGTAGCAGTATTCCACCAAGTTGTGCAGAGCCAGCCAGTCTGTCCGCCTGTTCATTTCCCATCACACCGGGGTGACCCTGTGAAAACATCCAGACAATACTCCTCCGCAGCGAAGCATGCATGTTGTGGTGACCACCATCCATAAAATTATTTTTGTTGTTACTTCATAACTTCAGTGAATATGTGTTTTCCCATGGTTTAAGGTGACCCCTGTGAAAGGGTCGCGACCCACAGGGTGAGAACTACTGTGCTAGGCTAATTTTTGTATAGACTGTTCAGCCCTAGGTCAGCGATGTGTTCAACTTCATGCCGGCAGCCTTTACTTCAAAAGCCATTATTTGATACCCATTTTCATCTGGGTCGACCCGGGAGCCAACAACTGTTCTAAAATTCTGACTCAACACAGATTTTAACCCAAGATCTTCGGGTTTTGCTTTCAGTTACTGTACTTAACTGCTAAACAAATATATGTGGTGTGATAATTAAATAACACTACAACCCTTGAGATAAAACACCCACATACAAAATAAATTTACCTTGACAAATCCAGGTTCCCTCTCTGGAGAATCTGCACAAGAAGCAAGTCTATCCTTATTCCACACAGTTGGCATGGACGATGCATTGACGGTTTCCCCGACAGACAAAAATTCCGGCGTCAGGTTTGCAGAAGACTTGGAATTTACCATGTTGCTGTCGGAGGTAATGCTGCGTTTCCTAAAAAAATCCTTTTCCTTCGTAGGAGATCCCAGGTGTTTCCGACTTTGCAGAACACTTGCAGAACTGGCACTGCGAAATATGTTTACTTTCCTGCTAGATCCTGATGAGGCTGGCACAGAGAGTAAGTTTGAGGGTCTTTGTGGAGAGGGAGCAGGTGATGGGTCACGGGGAATTACAAGAGTAACTGAAGGAGTCACTGGATGAGTCACAACAGAAGACACTGGGGGGGATTTGGATAGTTTAGAAACAGGATGCCCTGTCACTTCACTGTCTGGGGTTATGCTGTCCGAATATTTAGTATCAACGCTTTTACTGTCATCGTCTTCCCCTGCTGAACTATGACTATCCCCTGTGTCGTCGCCCAAGATGTACTGACAACTCTTTGTGTTATCCATGTCAGATTTCAGCTTCTCTTCAGAATGAACTAAGCTATGCTCAACTTTTGCTGACATCGTGATCTCATCAGACAGCAATGGTGCACTCGAAGACTGGGGATTCTCCAAGCGATTAGAAAATTCCAAGTTATCACGAGCTCTATCTCCACTGGGGTCACTTCGGGATTTATGTTTGCCTGCTTTCCCATTCTTCCGGTCGGCACAATCATGAACACACTCTAGGGCAATGCTGGCTGCTACATCCTGGTAGGAGGTGCCATCTGATAATTCACTGGCAAACTGACTGTCTGCAAGAGAAATCTGGCTCAGTTTCTTCTCATCTCCATTCTCGTCAACAGCTCTCAGTGAAACAAACCCATTAGCATCGACAGATCCGGTTTCATTGTGGACAATTTTTATGTGTGGAGGATGAGTGTTGAAACGTGGAGCTGGCTTCTGCATGTTAGACTTAGCTAATTCACTTCTACGCTGAAGCAGATTTTTAGATTGTCCATCTTCTACTAGGCTGACTTCAACAGACTTAGAATCCTCACTTTCAGACTTGCTTATGGCTCTGACCGACCCAAAATCCTCTCCATGCAAACTGTTGACCACAAATGACCCAAGGTCATCACCACTTGTTTTACTAGATACTCCTACTTGCTGGCCTTGAAATTTAAGAACTGTGATGCCTGACCTTCTCTCCGGAGGAAGCCGCTTTGGTGGCTTTGTGGCTGCTAGCTGTAAAAATTTGGAGTTCCTAGGAAATGGATGATAAGTATAAGTGCTGACAAACGGATGTGAGTGCTCGTCACTTTCACCCAATCCCTCATCATCCAATGTTCTTTCTGTAGTTAATTCCATTTTTGTGGAGTCCTCCTGAGATGTAATGCTTGTTATGTCATCGAAATTTAGTTTGTCCTGCTTAGTTAAACTAACATCACCTTCCTGCGTAGTCTTACAGTAATCCTCTGTAGATCCTGGGACTGTTTTGAAACTTCTCTCTGATATAGTTTTAGTTTCTCTTTCTTGAACTATGTCTTCTACAGACTGTGGTGTACAACTGGTTCCTTCTATGTCTTCTGGCTCTGAACTTTCAACAGATTCAGGAATCTGCTCACAGACACGTTCCTCCGACTGTCGATCAGAGTTCCTTGAATAACTCTTCCATAGTTGTTCATAATCCGATGCTGGTTCCCCAAGGTGATGACAGCTTATGTCAGCTGGGTCTGGATTTTCACTTCCAGAAAAATCAACAGAATCCTTTTTTATATCATCACTACTATGTTGTGAATCATCTCCCACTGCCTCTTTTTGGTTCTTATTCATTAGCTTGTGAGTGAGAAGCTTCAGGCTTTGGCTACGATCTCTAGACAACCGTGACTTGGGCTTCCAACTATCCACAGGAGCTTCAAAGCAAGGAGAGACACAAGGCGAAGAGTTCATGGACACCGATTTGACTCTGGGGAGAGTAAACGTGCATGACCGACTGAAAGTCTTCCAATCTTTCTTCTTTAAATTCATGATATCCTCCATAATGGCTCTGAATTCTCCTTTCCCATGATCTGTCTTTGACTGTGACCCAGCAAGCTGCATCTCTGAAGAAGCAAATGAAGGCAATTTTGGCCTCGTGATTTGTGGAGAAAGAGAGCTTAATTTGGAAGTTGACTCTTGTGGAACATCTTTTTCTTCCATGATTTACAATTTAAAACATCTTAGGATGGTGTTTTATGCCAGTTAAAGGCTCTATGTGAAAACTGTTGAAATAACAAAGCCAGGTACACTGTGAGAATAAAGCAAACTGAACATTACAAAATCTGCTCTTTCATCTCACTCGTTATCAGATTTCATTTCTCTTGTCGATTTAGACCACTTTAGATCAAATATATTTAATGTCGCCAAACATCTTATCCAGTCTCAAGTAATTATTTCTCTTTCTTGTCCATGACTGACCATTATAAGACACATTTTACTGTCTTCTGGTGGAAGAAACAAAACAAATGTATCATTTGATGTAAACTTACAAATTAGCACTGTGACCATTATTAACATGCAATAAAAATGTGCCTGAAACAATTTATACTTTTCTTTAAATCTATTAATAATGAGGAGGACCTGAATCTTGAGCTATTAATGGCTTTATCTCCCACATATTGCTAACAAATCTGTAAACTGTCTTGTCCCTTCATAGTTTGTAATTAAATGAGACTTCCCGTGTGGGTTCCGGGGCCCCATTGTGGGGAAAACAAGAATAGACTCACAGCCTCCACAATAAAGAGTAAGAGTGGACTAATTATCACATATATAATTGTCAGTAACTGTTAAAAAAGTAGCGCTTATATAAGTCTGTGTTACTGTTGAATAATTAGTTTCACTAATATCAATTCATATATATATATATATATATATATATATATATATATATATATATATATATATATATATATATATATATATATATATATATATATATATATTACATATAAATATGAATTGATATTAGTAAAACTAGTTACCCACTTTTAAAACTGCTACTTATTTAACAGCTACTCACAATTATATAAGTGCTAATTATTCAACAGTAACACAGACTTATATAAGTGCTACTTATTTAACAGTTACTGACAATTATATAAGTGATAATTATTTAACAGTAACACAGGTTTATATATGTGTTACTTATTTAGCAGTTACTCAGGCCTATTATATAAGTGTGACTTATTTAAGTTTCACTGGCTTACAGATGTCCTACTTATTTAAGTTACACAGGAATAAATGAGCACCACTTATTTAAGTTACTCAGGAATAAATGAGCACTACTTATTTAAGTTACTCCCATTTATATTAGTGCTACTTATTCAAGTTACACAGGATATAAAAGCACTTATTACTAAACAGTTAAAATGAGAATACAAAATATAAACATGAATGGATATCAGTACTTCTTGTACTACCTTAGAGAGCACAGCCATTCCTGGATACTGTTGAAACAATGCACCATGTAAAATAGTTGTCCCAAAAAATGATTACCTGACCTATATCTCAACTACCTCCACACACATAATACAACCTATATCTCAGCTATCTCCACACACATAATACAACCTATATCTCAACCTTCTCCACACACATAATACAACCTATATCTCAACTATCTCCACACACATAACACAACCTATATCTCAACTATCTCCATACACATAACACAACCTATATCTCAACTATCTCCACACACATAATACAACCTATATCTCAACTATCTCCACACACATAACACAACCTATATCTCAACTATCTCCACACACATAACACAACCTATATCTCAACTATCTGAACACACATAATACAACCTATATCTCAACTACCTCCACACACATAATACAACCTATATCTCAACTATCTCCATACACATAATACAACCTATATCTCAACTATCTCCATACACATAACACAACCTATATCTCAACTATCTCCACACACATAATACAACCTATATCTCAACTATCTCCACACACATAACACAACCTATATCTCAACTATCTCTACACACATAACACAACCTATATCTCAACTATCTGAACACACATAATACAACCTATATCTCAACTACCTCCACACACATAATACAACCTATATCTCAACTATCTCCACACACATAACACAACCTATATCTCAACTATCTCCACACACATAACACAACCTATATCTCAACTATCTGAACACACATAACACAACCTATATCTCAACTATCTCCACACACATAACACAACCTATATCTCAACTATCTCCACACACATAACACAACCTATATCTCAACTATTTCCACACACACATAATACAACCTATATCTCAACTATTTCCACACACATAACACAACCTATATCTCAACTATTTCCACACACATAACACAACCTATATCTCAACTATCTCCACACACATAACACAACCTATATCTCAACTATTTCCACACACATAATACAACCTATATCTCAACTATCTCAACACACATAACACAACCTATATCTCAACTATTTCCACACACATAATACAACCTATATCTCAACTATCTCAACACACATAACACAACCTATATCTCAACTATTTCCACACACATAATACAACCTCTATCTCAACTATCTCAACACACATAACACAACCTATATCTCAACTATTTCCACACACATAATACAACCTATATCTCAACTATCTCAACACACATAACACAACCTATATCTCAACTATTTCCACACACATAACACAACCTATATCTCAACTATCTCCACACACATAACACAACCTATATCTCAACTATCTCCACACACATAATACAATCTATATCTCAACTATCTCAACACACATAACACAACCTCTATCTCAACCATCTCCACACACATAATACAAACAATATCTCAACTATCTCCACACTTATTTATAATTATAACACAACCTATATCTCAACTATCTCCACACTTATAATTATAACACAACCTATATCTCAACTATCTCAACACACACAAACACAACCTGTATTCGAACTATCTCAACACATATAACACAACCTGTATCTGAACTATCTCAACACACATTAACACAACCTATATCTCAACTATCTTAGTTAGTTAGTTAGTTAGTTAGTTAGTTGGGTTATCATCATTGCACTCCGGACATGTCCATAGGTGCTCAGATCCTCCCCTCAGTATGAATCCCAACGTCCGATGGCTAATAGTACCAGTTCTATGTTGATTAACAAATCTTCTGACGTGTCCGGTGTGCGTCTCGTTTTTTGCTGTGCCGATCTTAATTCCCAAGTCTGCCATTCTGGCGAGTGATGTGGATTCACTGCCACCAAAGTCCTCTATCCTTCCCATTTCTCTGAGGGCATTGATAATATCAGCATGATCCATAGGCCGACCGTCGGTAGTGATAGCGGATCCAGCCAGCCTGTCAGCTCTTTCATTTCCATCGACGCCTGCGTGTCCCGGAACAAAAATAAAGGTGACTCCTCGCACAGTAGACTTCTGAATTGATTCAAGCCATTGTCTTCGCACTGAACCTGCCTGAACCCTCCGGATCATACTCATTGAATCACTGAGTATACATATGCGGGTGTATTTTTGTGTTTCAAGCCAGGCAAACGCTTGCGTCACTGCCATCACCTCCATCGTCATGCTGCTGGTTGTCATGGAGAAGGCGCCGTTGGCTTCTTTGACTGTTCTGCCCGCTGAGCGTGCTGTAAATGCCCATGCGCTTCTTCTTTGGCGTATAACGGATCCGTCTGTATAGATTAGTGCATCTGCTTCGTCTGAATTTTCACCGATGAGAGCGTTGACCTCTGCATTAACAGCAACAGGATTCTCTTCTCTACATCGCCTGTTGAGTGTGACAATACAGGAAAATGTACAAATAAACGCCTGAGGCACAGGTATCCATTCTGCACCAGGTATGATGTCGGTTAGGCTGCATATTTGCCTAATAACATCTTCTGCCCGACCTAGCCACGATTTTCCCCTCTTCAGTCTGTCGCCCTTTTCACTAAAAAGCGCTTGATGCAGTGGGTGTTTCTTATCAGCACATATTTTGAGGTATGCCCGAGCCCTCCACATCCTGATCCTTTGGTTCATTGTTGGAAAGTCAAGTAGATACCTCATTGCTCCACAGGATGTGTCTCTTGTACATCCCAAAATAATACGCATGGCTTCATTTTGCACCTTCTCGAGTCGTTCAATCTGGGTAGCACTGACAGTGAGGATGGCCAGAGCGTATTCAATGGGGGAAAGGACCAGACCGTAGAATAGAAGCACCAGCAGTCTTTGCTCGATATTGGAAGCAGCCATAATCCTCATTGCAGATAGACCTTTGCGTGCTTTTGTTATCGCATGGTCAACGTGTTCCCTGAATGACAAGCTGCGATCAAACCTCACCCCGAGAAACGTCATAACGTTGGTTCTGATCAATACATTATCACGCATTTTCACTTCTGGTAAGTCCGACTTGACAATGTGATTGTTCAAAGAGAACCATGACACTGCTGCCTTCGAGGGATTGACATAGGCATTGGAACCATCACACCAGGCGGCAATTCGATCGAGTTCTTTGTGCATTGTGCTGGCGATCTCCTGTCTATCACGCCCTCGTCGATAAATCAAAATGTCATCAGCAAATGACAAAGTCCTTCCCTTTCCATTCAACTGCTGCTCAGTGATCATCACCGTATAAACGTTGAATAAGACTGGTGATAGCGGTGATCCCTGTGGCAAGCCTGGACATATCGTTTGCGGTTCTGAGGACCAGCTACCACATCTTAGTGCAATCTTTCTCTGGAACAGGACCGCAGCAATCCAGCGGATCAGAATAGGATTGACTTCTAGTTTAAGCAGTAATTGCATTAAATAATCATATGGTACTTTATTGTAGGCATCTTCTAAGTCCAACACTGCCGCACATGTCTCTTCTTTAATCTGAAATCCCTCGTACACATCGTAGGCGAAAACAGCAGCATTGGACCATGTCTCTTTCTTCAATCTGTACCCTCCAAGTGTTGATGGGAACTTATCATGTAGTTCTAAGTAGGTGGTCAATCTTTGTGCGACAATTTTTTCCAAAAGTTTGCCAACAGTATTCTGCATCGAGATGATTCTGTAGCCGCAGATCTTTGAGTGGTCTTTATTAGGCTTTGGTAGTGGAAACAAATAACTATGGAGCCATTCCTCTTGTATCTGGCCACTCTGGATGCTGATATTGAATTCCTTTGCCACGCTTTTCAAATCAGCATTCGACATCATCAGCATGTCATTGTATCTCAACTATCTCAACACACATAACACAACCTGTATCTGAATTATCTCAACACACATTAACACAACCTATATCTCAACTATCTCAACACACATAACACAACCTGTATCTGAACTATCTCAACACACATTAACACAACCTATATCTCAACTATCTCAACACACATAACACAACCTGTATCTGAACTATCTCACACATTAACACAACCTGTATTCTAACCATAACACAGTGAATTCCCTGGGCTGCCGCCAATTCATAATCCTGATGTCACAGAGACAGGCGGGTGGAAAAGTACGAAAATCATTATTTTAGAAGTATTCCACAAGTTTACAACAAAAACACACTCATTTTAATCCGTTAAGGCGGCGACAGCCAAATATAACGAAAACGTTCTATGTATGTAGATGTGTAAAACCTAGATGAAGATTCGTTACTGGAAATGACAAGTGAATTTACTCCAGTGAAAATGTTCTTGCAATAATACACACGGAGCAAAGAGAAGGGGTAAAACTAAATGTCACTACTAAAAGTTAAAAGTCAAGATAAAGATGGAACGGCGGCATCAAGAAGAGCGGTCTTTAAGAAATCAAGACCACAACTAACACAGCGCATCAGAGAACATACAACCCTTAACATCTCCCTCCAACACTTCACTAACTGGTGGAAAAGAAGAAGAGGCAAAACTTTCCTTCAACGGGGGGAATTGTTAAACTCTGCGCTGACCCAGCTATGAGTGCTAAGTTTAGAAACAACACATTGCAGGGTAATAATTAGGTCGCCAGGTTAAAACTCTGGACACAACATAACAAAGTGTATCAACAGGTTCCACGGTGATATGAACAACGTAGATAAAGTATCAAAAATAAAATGCAGTGTCGGAAAAGTACAATTCTTGCAGGTATCCGCTGTTGGAGACATCAACAACTACTACCTGTGTTGTTTCCCCGTCCGCCATGTTGTGTTACCTCACGTTCCGTCCGTTACGTGAATGGCGCTGCTGGAACCAGGGGAAAGAGGGGAGAAGGGAGCGGGGGCCGGGGCGGGTTATTGCTTCTTTAACTCATTTAGTTCCAGACAGTAGTTCCTCAACGACATCCCATCCCGACCAAAGTACCAAGTTTAGAGCAACAATCGTAGAGTAAGATAAAATACAGTTATGCGACAATAACAAATAAAAGTACCACCTTGACAAAAGGAATTACCACTGTTTTTACACCTCTATAATAATAGCTGTTGATCAATGCACAAATTGTGAAGTAACAATGGTACTTGGAGATTTCAACGCCAAAATAGGAAGTGAAAAAGTGTACGGAAAAACGGGTGGCTATGGCCTAGGAGAAAAGAATGTGAGAGGTGACAGATTAATAGCATGGGCTGAGTCACGCAGCATGACCTAACACCTGGTTTAAACACCATCCTCGAAGATTGTGTGGACTTGGAAAAGTCCTGGTGATAATGTCCGCAATCAGATTGATTATATTTTGATTTCAAGAAGATTCAGGAGCACCTTAGTTCGAGCAAAAACTAGACCAGGAGCAGACTGCTTTAGTGACCATGTTCCAGTTGTAGTAAAAATTAGAATAAAACTAAAGAACAATAGAAAAACACCACAGAACATCAAGTTAAATTTAGGAATTCTTAGAACGGATAAAGAAATTAAGGACCAGTACAATGTCACTGTACAAAACTGGTATAATGCAATGGAAATTATACAGACTATTGATGAACAGTGGGATATGTTGCGTCAGTCAATTCAGCAGACATCTAAAGAGACAATCTCACCAACCCATAGAGTTGCAAAAAAAGAAAACTACAGGAAATGATAAACATTGTGGTGTTAGAAAGTGGAAGAATGGACCTCAGTTTGAATAATGGGAAGACAGAAGTAATGGTGGTATCAAAGAAACGAATTATTGTTAAGTGTGTAATAAAATGTGATGGTGTTATTTTAGGACAAGTACAGAAATTTAAGTGTCTGAGCACATGGATTCATCAGATGGAAGATGAATAACTGAGATAAGAAATAGAATAGGGCAGGCAAAAACTACATTTTATAAAATGAAAAACATCTTGTGCAATATATCCTTGTCATTGAGAGTAAGAAATAGAATTCTTGCTTGCTACATACATCCAGTTTTAAAAAATGGCTGTGAATCCTGGACAATCGGTAGGCAGGCCAAACAATTTCTGGAGGCCTCAGAGATGTGGTTTTACAGAAAAATGCTTAGAATACCTTGGACAGCAAAAAACAGCAACCAAGAGGTTTTGAAAGAGGCGGGAGCCCGAAGACAACTTATCACAGACATCAGAAGGAGACAGTCATCATTTTTCGGCCATGTTATGAGAAGAGGGAAAATAGAACATGTTGTGACCACTGGAAAGATATGTGGAAGGAGAGATAGAGGAAGACAACGAGAGAAGATTATTGGCAGTCTTGTTGCATGGCATGGAGATGTGTCGGCACACGAACTGATACATGCTGCAGGAGATCGCAGATTATGGAGAGGCATGATCGCCCACGCCAGTCGACAAGGCACCTGATAATGATGATGATAATAATCGTGTCGGCTCTGTGGCTAAGTCGATGCGAACGCTTCATAATGTTGAGGTGCCGGGTTCGATCCCAGCTGCGAGTCATGCGCCTTGCGTTGGTTTCGACAGTGGTATCAGAATGCCGATCGTCCAGAAAGCAATGACAAACTACTGGACGTAAATTGCCTAGAGAAACCACACGACAGCCAGGGGCTGCTGGGGTTGGTTCTGCGTTCCTGTAAAGGATGCGCAACTAACCTTCTAATAATCGCTTTCTAATAGGAAAAGAAAAAAAAGGGGGGGGGGGAGGGATGGTCTTTTTTGACGTGGTGTTCTGAGACTGAGGACTTAGAGCTGTGGTCTGCGAGAAAACCAAAGGCCTAGAAGTTGATCCTCTCGACTTTAACTATTAAACAGCTCCTGTGATTGTGGAGCAGAAAGACAGACCCCTGAGCACATACTGCAGTACTGCCCTTACCTCTCCCAGCAAAGACTGTGGATCTGGCCCAGGGGATCCACATTGCGAGAGAAGCTATGGGGGACCGGTGGCGACCTTAAACGCACAATCCTATTTTTGACCCAGACGGGACTCAATGTGTAGCATGACTGATGTCGAACGCAGAAGAAGAAGAAGAAGAAAGCTCATTCTATATATATATATATATATATATATATATATATATATATATATATATATATATATATATATATATATATATATATATAGAATGAGCTGTTTTCTTCTTCTTCATATATATATGTGTGTGTGTGTGTGTGTGTGTGTGTGAATCAATGAAGATTGGCTAATACACAGCATTCTGTCTCGTAAGCTGAAATATTTTGGTCATATCAAGCGCCACGACGGATTGGAAAAAATTATAGCAGAAGGCATGGTACCAGGAAGGAGCGGCAGGGGCCGACCGACACGAAGATGGGCACAGGAAATAAGTGACTCTTTCAGTATGAAAGTGCATGAGGCGGGAGAATTGGCCAGATACCGAGTTTCTTTCAGGCAGACTGTGATGAGAGCAACGTTCTGCAAAGGACCTGCTACATGATGATATATATATATCATAAACCACTTCTGCCGTTAAGCGGCGTGGGGAGGAATAATTTGCGATCCAGCGCACGTTGGCTGCCACTGGCTTTTGTCATGCCGTGAAGGCGTAAAGTGTTTTTAATGTTGTCGATCAAAATTAGAATTTTGAGATCATGCATCTTTCCTGTAGCAACATACGGATGTCTTCTTCTTCTTCTTCGTGTTCACCAGCTGTATACTCTGGCAGAAAGTTCTGGTTGCTCGTCCACTACTGAACTGCAGTCCTGTTCCAGAACCTGAGTGTTGCATGTGCATCAGTTTTACAGATCTCATTCTTTTGAATACAGGCTGTTGGTTCCTTGCCTCTCCGGCAGATGCACTCTGACTTCAAAGGAAGCTCCCCAATTAGTCGACTATTACGACATGCTTTTGGGGAGGCAGTGGGTCTATTCTTGTGCTGGTGACAGAAGGTAGATTTCTGGCCTGTTTATTTTAGTTTAACAACCTATAGCTGCTGGCACTGGCCAGGTGGGTCAGTGGAAGCTCTTCAGTATTGTCCAGCACGTCACGTGAGTCGTGGAAGGTGATAAAAGGCCTGATTCTGTTAACAGTTTCCCTTTCCAGCGATAGCGGTAACAGAGGCTAGAAGCCCTTCCGATTTGTCGCCCAAACCGTACACGGTTAAAGCGCAAATTAGGTTCAGACTGCGTGAGTTTTTAGTTTCTGATTTAGTTTTACTATTAATATTTTTAGGTTATTATTTTGTATTCCTTGGTGGGAAGTACAGTAATTTGGGGTTGGCTGTTCCATGACTAATTAATAATCCAATTAGATTTGAGCTGAGGTAATTATTGGAGATGTTTGATTAATACTTTTGTGAATATAATAAGTGTGCGAAAGGTACGCCATAGTTTTGGAGTCACGGTGGACTCTTCATTATAAGAGTTTAATTTGAAGAGGTTTGATGGCGGACAGGGAATGCCCTAGAAGTTTCGCATTATGAAAGTAATAACCCTTATTTTGTACAGGCAAGTAAGGATTAAGTAATTCTATTAGTTTAGGCTAACTTAGTATACGAGTATGATTTTGACACGTGTAACTAGTAAGGGCTTAAGAAATAGTTCTACAAGCCGCGGTTCTACACAAGCCATGTGTACACACAAGGTCTGCTACAAATGGCGGCGTGTGACGTTCTACTGATACTGTACTAAATTAAATAGTACCTTTAAATATAGGGGCATCTCGTAAGGAGTTTCCTTTAATAAATTACTGTCAGGGTTGTAAGTGATGTTTCAGCTGTTGGGTTTTATGTAATATGTAATTTCTTGAGGTTTCAGCAACATGAAAGGGGTTATGTTACAAACAGGAATTAGGGGATTAGAATATAAATAATGCATTGTAATATTTCGTATAGAACGACAGGTGGAGTTAGGAGCATGAGTGCACTCACTATCTATGATTGGTAATAATGATAAGCGGACGATTCATAACTATTGTTGTTTGATACACCTTTGGGCACATAGGGCTAGACCCATATTTTATAGAACCAGCACTTGGTGGGTGAGGTGGTCAACACCATGCCGGCCGCTTTGACTTGATGTGGAGTTTTTGGAGTAATGGCACTCAGGATAATTATTGGGTGTTTATATGTTGTAATCTGACATTATATAGTGTTATGTATTTTTATAGACTATTGCTATTATCGTTAGATGTGTTGCACATCTGCTGTTGTGCATGTTCCCAGCCTGGTAATTAAACCCAGAGCTGATTGTGCTAAATGGCACCGATGAACTCTATCGCAAATGATATTGGACACTAGGTGCCTAGGTCAGAAGAAGCAAAGGTACCTAACTATGAATTATGTGTATGTGTTATATGTTAAAGTGGACAGGGAGTCATAATTCTGTTTTTCCTACAGATAACGGTACTACCTGGTCGTTGGTCTGCTAGTAGTTGTCAGTATTTTGTTATTCATTGATTAACTAGTTGCTTGGTTAGTTCTACTGGTCTGCTTATGTACGTTCAGTTAGTTCTTTAGTATATTTAGTTTTTGGAGTGTTGTCAAGAATTATTGTTATGTCATCAACAAATAAAGTTTCTGTATTCGTCAACTTACATTCGTGTTATTTTAGTTAGTATGTCTAGGTTTTACTGTTAAACTATATTAGACCCCACACAGAAGATTTGCTGCCAGGGTGAGATACTTTGATTTTACCCCCGCCTAAACGAACTTTCTTTTTCTCTTTTCTTTCTTGCTACTGAGGCAGCTTACGGTTGGGTTTAGCTCGCCACGCGACATTGTTGAGAGCTCTTGTAGGTTCGGAGTCGAGATTTTAAGGAGTAGATTTCCATATTATCCTTAGTTATCTCTTCTCTTTTCCCTTCATCACAAGTTATCCCCTCCTCTGCATTTGCCTCTAGTACAAGTGGCGTCGTCGACAAGGATTAGGTGGCCAGTATTTGTTTTGTGCGTTGTCTAGATAGTCGTCCAGTTTGGCGTAGGGTTAGGTTAGGTTGCTTTTGGAATAGTCTGTGCTAGGGTTTGTCTTGTGGTATCGCTAGTGGAGACCAGGTAGATACCCAACATCCGTGCAGTGCTGTACCTGGAGGATTCCCTTTGACGTGTGAGGGAATAGCTGAATCATGAGTCAGCGTTCAACACGGTCTGGTGCCAGAGAGGGGCAGGAAGAACCCCCATCTCTTACATTGGGAACCAATGATTCCCACCCAGTGTACGCTCCCAGTCATGAGCTCGCTGAGACAGTAAGGTATGTTGTGTTACCTACTCGCCGCAACATCAGGACATTTGGCAGTCCAGGTGGTCCATCAATTGAAGAGTATTTAAGGGAGGTGAAGGCTGTCTGGAGAGCGTGCGCAGTGGGGACAGCAGACAAGCTTGATGTCGTTTTTAGACAGCATCACCCCTACTGTGCGACGGGAGGTAAAACTCCATTGTTCAGATGATGACCCAGAGGCCATGCTGGAGGCAATGTTGAAAATCTATGGGGAACACAAATCCCTCCAAGAGCAGATGGCAGTTTTCTATACAACAAAGCAGGGAAGCAAGGAGTCTGTGATGGAATTTTCACACAGGCTCCATGCTGCATTTGAAGCCATAACAGATGCACAGTCAAGTGGCGGTGTGACTGTCATGACCCAGCAGGTCCTGAGGGATCAGTTCATTGCTGAGCTGCGCAATGAGCTGACCAAGCGCATGTTAAAAGAGCGAGTACTCCAAGAACCTTCGCTGACATTTTTGGCTGCTAGGGACTATGCCCTTAGGTGGGCGAATATAAATAATGAACTTCACCTGCAGTCCCGAGGTAGAGACATTAATTGTGCCGTGGTTAGTCAGACAGAGCCCAGTGTATCAGGCCCATCAACTAGAGCGCTGGAAGACAAGATTGACTCGTTGTCTAAAGAACTGTCGCTGTTGCGGGCACATGTCGCTGGCACGAGGTACGACACAAGACCCAGGCAGAGAGTTATCCGTTGTGCCAGATGTGGTGGTCTAGGCCATTTGCAAAGCCGGTGCAGACAGGCAATAAACTAGACCCCGCTATGACTAGGAGTCAGGTTGCAGCCGGGGAGCGTGTTGGCTCACAGGTGAAATTAATAGGCGGTAGACCAGAGTGTAATGTGACTATACGCAACAGATCTGTTAGGTGTATTTTAGACACAGGTTCACAAGTGTCGACCATCTCTGAAACATGCTTTAACGAACTGTTTAGCGGAGTCCAGTTAGAAGTAGAGAATTTTGTCAAGTTAACTGCAGCTAATGGTACTAACATTCCATATTTAGGCTACCTGATCTGTAATGTAAAAATAGGTTCCACTTATATTAAAAATTGTGGTGTATATGTGGTTAAAGATTGTAGAAATAAAATGGTTCCTGGAATTATCGGCACTAATATTTTAGCAGCTGTGCCTGATCTGTGTAGATATTTAAAGTTAAAAGATTGTAAACCGGTTGATCCACAACAAGAAGTCAGCCAGGTTAAAGTGTGGGTTGTGGGAGGCAGCAAGATCCATGTGCCTGCCCATTCAATGGTAGTACTTCAAGTGAAAGGTAGAGTAGGGATGACTGTAGATAGAAATGTCCTTTTCGAACCGGCCAGGGACTTGGAGCACAAGGGTTTGATTTTGTCCCACACTGTTACTGTACTGCGACACGGTGTATGCCTAGTCCAGGCCATCAACATGGGGGACGAAGACTTGTTCTTGGCAAAAGGCACCCAGGTCGGTGCGATTTCAGATGCTACAGTAGACTTAAGCAAGCATTTCAAAGTAGTTGGTGCCCAAGAAGTCCAAATTTTGTCATCACCAGTTAGGGGGCATGATGAACCAACCAAATGTCCCATTGACCTGAGTAATTTTGAGGGTAGCGATAGTGAGAGACAGCAGCTAGAGGCATTGATATTAAAGTATGACAGTCTATTTGCCAAAGATGACTGCGACATTGGGTACACTGACAGGGTCACCCATAATATTTCTTTATCAGATGATACCCCTGTTAAACAACCATATCGGCGGATTCCACCAGCGTTTTACAGGGAAGTACAGGACCATTTACAAGGGTTGTTAGAGAAACAAATTATTAGAGAAAGTTCCAGCCCTTGGGCATCCCCTATTGTGTTAGTAAGAAAGAAAGATGGTACCCTTAGATTGTGTGTTGACTATAGGTCCTTAAATAGCAAAACAAAAAAGGATGCTTATCCACTTCCCCGGGTTGATGAATATCTTGATGCCTTGGGGGGAGCAAAACTGTTTAGCTCTTTAGATTTAGCAAGTGGGTATTATCAAGTCGCCATGGCACCAGAGGATAGAGAGAAAACAGCTTTTACCACACCATTCGGTTTGTTTGAATATAATCGAATGCCGATGGGTCTTGCAAACTCAGCGAGTACCTTCCAACGGCTTATGCAGTGTACGATGCATGACCTTTTTTTCAATGTTCTGCTTGTATATCTTGATGATATTTTAATATTTTCAGGTGATTTTAAGGATCATATTATAAGGTTAGAGAGGGTGTTTAACAGATTGTCCTCACTGGGTCTTAAGTTGAATCCAAATAAATGTAATTTTTGTAAACCTAAGATAGAATTTTTAGGACATACCATTTCGGCTGAGGGGATTGGAGCTGTAGAAGAGAAAATAGCAGCCATCCAGCAAGCACCCATTCCGAGAACCCAGACTGAATTAAGAGCTTTCCTAGGCCTTGCAAGCTATTACAGGAGGTTTGTTCCAAAATTTTCCACAGTTGCACGCCCATTGCATGAACTGGTTGCCCAGTTAAATTTACAGGTTGACAAGCATAAGAAGAAAAAGAACCCTATTGGCGAGTTGTGGTCTCCTGAATGTGATGATGCATTTAACCAGCTAAAAGGGGCACTAACATCTACGCCGCTGCTGGGCTTTCCAGATTTTTCCCAACCCTTTATTTTAGAAGTTGATGCCTCATACCAGGGTTTAGGGGCAGTGTTATCACAGATTCAAGGAGATGCAAAAAAAGTTTTAGCTTATGCTAGCCGAACCTTACGTCCCTCCGAGCGTAATGCTAAGAGTAGTCTAAAACTTGAACTTTTAAGTCTGAAGTGGGCGATGACGGAGAAATTTAGAAGTTACCTCTTAGGTTCTCAAGTCGAAGTTTATACTGATAATATGGGTTTGTCATTATGGAAGAAGGCAAGCTTGGGTGCTATAGAGCAAAGATGGTTAGCACAAATGTCTGTTTTTAACTACAAAATTCAACATAAACCTGGTCGAGCCAACGGAAATGCTGATTATTTGTCACGCTATCCGATTGGTGAACCAGAAGATTCGGATGAGGGAGGTGATGTTTCTATAAACCATGTTGCTTCATCACCGATTCCTCCAGAGTTAGGTTTGAGATCTTTAGATAGAGAAGCTAATTTGAATGTAATTGAAGTTATTCCAGATGGAATATCTGATGTAAACCTTAACATAAATCATAATGATTGCTCATCACTACCATCTTATTCTATGGTTGAGTTAGTCAAATTGCAAGAAGAAGATACAAATATTAGCAGAGTTATGGAAATAATCCTTAACAGTGTGAGAGTGTCCAAGGGAGAGATAAGGAAGTTACCACTTAGTGTTAAAAAGCTGCTTAGGCAGCGCAAAAGATTACATATTGTAAAAAAATTGTTGTATAGAAGAATTAAGGGGCATAGTGGTGCAGATGTTTTGCAGCTTGTAATACCAGATGCTTTGAAGCAAAGAGTTTTAGAATCTGTCCACAGTGCTGGTCACCAGGGTAGAGATAGGATGTTGCATATTCTTAAAGACAGATGTTTTTGGGTTGGTATTACCGACGATGTAGAGAAGTTTTGTAAACGATGTGCTAGATGTAACATTGCTAAACCACCTCACATAAAAATACAAGGTCCCACTGGTAACTTGTTAGCATCAAAACCATTTGAGATTGTTGCAATTGATTTTACCCTACTTGAAAAAGACACCAAGGGGTTTGAAAATGTTTTAGTAATTACTGATGTTTTTTAGTAAATTCACCATTGCTGTTCCTACCAGGGATCAGAAGGCATCAACAGTTGCCAAGGCACTTGTTGAAAAGTGGTTTTTGTATTTTGGGGTGCCGCAGAGATTGCACTCTGATCAAGGCAGAAATTTTGAATCTACTATTATTTCACAGCTGTGTCGAATGTATGATATTAAAAAAAGTCACACAACGGCATACAATCCAAAAGGTAATGGCCAGTGTGAAAGAATTTAACCGCACTTTGCATGATTTGCTGAGACCACTAGCGGCCAGTGAGAAAAGGAGATGGTCCGACCATTTAGCTGAAGTCCTGTTAGCGTATAATTCGACACCTCACGCATCAACAGGGTACTCTCCATATTATTTAGTGTTTGGTAAGGAGCCTAATTTGCCCATTGATTTTATGCTTAGTTTAACAACTGATGAGGGTGGAACAGAGAGTGTAGATGGGTGGTTGCAAGAACATTTGGCACGCTTGCATGAAGCTCACTGTAAGGCAAACGCTCATCTCAAGCAGGCGGCAGCTGTTAGAAAAGATAGATGTGACAAGTTTGCCCATGGCATACCACTACAGGTGGGTGAAGTGGTTAGAAAGAGACTACACTATAATGAGAGGGCAAAAATCAAAGATATGTGGTCTGTAGAGAAATATGTAGTGACTCGGGCACCAGCAATGTCTGGGGGCCCTTATGTAATAAAGAAAATTGGTGTAGAAGCTCCAGTGATCAGAGTAGCTGGTCATGAGTTAAAGCGCTGTGAAGAAGATGCTGCTGAAGAGATACCTGTGACACTTGGATTGCCTGAGCATCCTGTGGTCACAGCCGATGAAGATTCACAGTCAGAGTCAGGATGGTATATTTTCCAACCAGGGGATTTAGGTGTTCGGCGTTCAAGTAGAGCTCGCCACTCTGAGAACAGGCGGAAGTGGGGTGAGGATTTTATATATTTGTAGTTGCATTTTTTTGTAAAAATGAGTTGAATAGAGGTAAAGAGGAGGTGTTGAATTACTGAACTTGTTTTGGGACTCCCATATTTTCATGGTTTTTCAATTATTTACAATATTGATGTAATTTTTCTGTGTATGTCCATTGTACGATTTTTTGTTTGCTTTGATTTCAGTGGCATCCACTGATGTACTATACATTTTTTTGTTTTGACTTCAGTGACATCCACTGATGCATTTTTAATTGCATATTGATAATGTTGCAGATGTATTGTGCAAATGTATACTAGGTCATGGAATTTTTGCCATTGGTTATGACCCCTAATTTGGTGGGATGTAGGATAGTTCAGAGGGTTCAATAGGCAGTGATCTATTTTTATTACTTGGTTGTCGGGACGTCAACAGATTTAGTATGGGAATGTGTAACAGGCTGGTGACAGAAGGTAGATTTCTGGCCTGTTTATTTTAGTTTAACAACCTATAGCTGCTGGCACTGGCCAGGTGGGTCAGTGGAACTCTTCAGTATTGTCCAGCACGTCACGTGAGTCGTGGAAGGTGATAAAAGGCCTGATTCTGTTAACAGTTTCCCTTTCCAGCGATAGCGGTAACAGAGGCTAGAAGCCCTTCCGATTTGTCGCCCAAACCGTACACGGTTAAAGCGCAAATTAGGTTCAGACTGCGTGAGTTTTTAGTTTTTCTGATTTAGTTTTACTATTAATATTTTTAGGTTATTATTTTGTATTCCTTGGTGGGAAGTACAGTAATTTGGGGTTGGCTGTTCCATGACTAATTAATAATCCAATTAGATTTGAGCTGAGGTAATTATTGGAGATGTTTGATTAATACTTTTGTGAATATAATAAGTGTGCGAAAGGTACGCCATAGTTTTGGAGTCACGGTGGACTCTTCATTATAAGAGTTTAATTTGAAGAGGTTTGATGGCGGACAGGGAATGCCCTAGAAGTTTCGCATTATGAAAGTAATAACCCTTATTTTGTACAGGCAAGTAAGGATTAAGTAATTCTATTAGTTTAGGCTAACTTAGTATACGAGTATGATTTTGACACGTGTAACTAGTAAGGGCTTAAGAAATAGTTCTACAAGCCGCGGTTCTACACAAGCCATGTGTACACACAAGGTCTGCTACAAATGGCGGCGTGTGACGTTCTACTGATACTGTACTAAATTAAATAGTACCTTTAAATATAGGGGCATCTCGTAAGGAGTTTCCTTTAATAAATTACTGTCAGGGTTGTAAGTGATGTTTCAGCTGTTGGGTTTTATGTAATATGTAATTTCTTGAGGTTTCAGCAACATGAAAGGGGTTATGTTACAAACAGGAATTAGGGGATTAGAATATAAATAATGCATTGTAATATTTCGTATAGAACGACAGGTGGAGTTAGGAGCATGAGTGCACTCACTATCTATGATTGGTAATAATGATAAGCGGACGATTCATAACTATTGTTGTTTGATACACCTTTGGGCACATAGGGCTAGACCCATATTTTATAGAACCAGCACTTGGTGGGTGAGGTGGTCAACACCATGCCGGCCGCTTTGACTTGATGTGGAGTTTTTGGAGTAATGGCACTCAGGATAATTATTGGGTGTTTATATGTTGTAATCTGACATTATATAGTGTTATGTATTTTTATAGACTATTGCTATTATCGTTAGATGTGTTGCACATCTGCTGTTGTGCATGTTCCCAGCCTGGTAATTAAACCCAGAGCTGATTGTGCTAAATGGCACCGATGAACTCTATCGCAAATGATATTGGAACACTAGGTGCCTAGGTCAGAAGAAGCAAAGGTACCTAACTATGAATTATGTGTATGTGTTATATGTTAAAGTGGACAGGGAGTCATAATTCTGTTTTTTCCTACAGATAACGGTACTACCTGGTCGTTGGTCTGCTAGTAGTTGTCAGTATTTTGTTATTCATTGATTAACTAGTTGCTTGGTTAGTTCTACTGGTCTGCTTATGTACGTTCAGTTAGTTCTTTAGTATATTTAGTTTTTGGAGTGTTGTCAAGAATTATTGTTATGTCATCAACAAATAAAGTTTCTGTATTCGTCAACTTACATTCGTGTTATTTTAGTTAGTATGTCTAGGTTTTACTGTTAAACTATATTAGACCCCACACAGAAGATTTGCTGCCAGGGTGAGATACTTTGATTTTACCCCCGCCTAAACGAACTTTCTTTTTCTCTTTTCTTTTCTTGCTACTGAGGCAGCTTACGGTTGGGTTTAGCTCGCCACGCGACATTGTTGAGAGCTCTTGTGTAGGTTCGGAGTCGAGATTTTAAGGAGTAGATTTCCATATTATCCTTAGTTATCTCTTCTCTTTTCCCTTCATCACACATACCACCGCCGCGAAATCAGCCAGACAACCGACCTTTCCCTGCGGTCTAGCCCAATATGCAGAGCTACAACAGCTGGGTTGGTCTCCACAGGGTCTGTCTGGAAGTCAAATAGACCCAAATAGTGAGCTGGCCTTTTTAAAAAAAGTGGCCAGACTTTTCCGCTGTCGTAAACAAGACTAAATAAAGGTATCGGTCAAACAAACCAAAATCGCCAAGCTGCTAAACAGCAGTCTTTGGCGTTCTCCAGTCTAATACAATATCAAGCGCCACGACGGACTGGAGAAAATTATAGCAGATGGCGTAGTACCAGGAAGGAGGGGCAGGAGCCGACTACCACGAAGATGGGCACAGGATATAGGTGACTCCTTGAGTATGAAAGTACATGAGGTGGGAGAGCTGGCGAGAGCCCGAGTTTCTTTCAGGCAGACCGTGATGAAAGCGACATTCTGCAAAGGACCTGATACATGATGATGTTGATATATATATATATATATATATATATATATATATATATATATATATATATATATATATATATATATGTGTGTGTGTGTGTGTTTTGATATGATTTATGTAAAAAAAAGGCCTGGGTGTAAAATGGTTGAGATAATACCATTACAGGGCAACATAAATTTAAGTAACAGGTTTATGTTCAGGTTTAGACGACGGATTAACATCCTGGCACAAGGGTAGCAACCCATAAGTGCTACGTTCTAATTCAGAGTCAAATCTGAGTCCGAAGAATCCCAGCACAGTGCACGAACTCCGCAGCACCGATGAAATACATAGGTAGATTTTTTAAATCAAAATTTTGCCCGGGCAGCGCCGTTACGCTATTCTTTTCAATATCCAACTGCCAATGGATTTATTTTTTACTTGCGCCACAATACAAACGGGAGTCTGATCTTACTACACAGAGATCAGGTGAAATTACTAGAAATCCACGTGAACACATCCTAGCCTTCACCGGGGCTTAAATCCGGGACCTCCAGGAGTCAAGGTGGACGCCTTGACTCGAGACCACAGTTAAAGTAACAAATTGGGAACGATGTATTATCAGTATTACAGCTAGAACGTGACATGGTGTAACGTCTTGACGCTCGCCTGCGGATCAGAAAGTCGTGGGTTCGGGTCATAACACAGGTGGACCCAGCCTTGAATGGGTGTCAGGTATAGTTCTGGTGTGCCAGTTGGTCAATGAAATAATTATCGACCCCTAAACGCCCAATATGCCTGAAGGTGTGGAAAAGGGTCCTTTTTTTAAATTCTACAACTTTAAACGTCATCAAAAGATTTAAAAAAAAAAAAAAAAGTAAAGTTCCCTTTTCACGCCTATTGGCGCATCGGGCAGAGCGTCCCATATTTTTACAGACTCTGTGGGTAATGTGGTCAGCATTACGCCGGCTGTCTTTACTTTCCCAGGACAGCCCATCCTGGTACCCATTTGAGGCTGGGTCGACCTGCGACGTCCCATACCACAACAAAGATCCACGCAGCCTGCAGTGGGTTTCGATCGCGGTATGCTGGCTTACGAGTCGGACTCGCAACGCCTTAGCCACGGACGCCGCCATCAAAAGATAATCAACAAGAATAACGACAAAATACATGTGAAGGAGCATTAATACACAAAAAGGGAATGGCTTAATACTAAATCAGTTCAAAACATCAAAGTTGTCTATTGCTTTTTTCTTCTTTTCCCCTTATTCTTTTACCTCTTCGGGAGTCAAGGTACCTCGGAATACGTCTTTAATTCGCTCCAGATCATTGAATTTATATCACACAGGACGTATACCACACAGGAACTATGCCAAAAAAACGTATACCAAACAGGACGTATACCAAACAGGACGTACACCAAACAGGACGTATACTTAATTTTCGTATGGTAAATAAAGGGAGAATGATTAATTCGTTCCTACCGAAACAAAAATCATATTGATCCTAGCATATTCCACATGTATGGGATATTACAAAATAATGTAAACACTGCTTACTACTAATGTAGCCGTTCGACGACGAAAACCTTGATTTAGTTTGATTGGCAAATGAAAGAAACCTGGCCTCTGGGTATAAAAAGGCGAGGCACACAGAAAACGGCCTTATTTTGGCTTCCAGGGTTCTGACGCCGCAGTCGCTCAGGGCAGGAGACCCACCACTGTTATGGCTCCACATGGTGGGCTCAACAACGTGGGTACGGGCGATTGTGGGGATAACCGGTTGTCTGGCTGATTTTATGGCGGTGGTATGTTTCCATAGGCAAATCTGAATTTGTCTCTAGTAAATAAACTGTGTAGATATATATCAGTGTGTATCATCGCTCGGATATATTTCAGATTATTAGTGAAGTGCTTGGAAAGTTGATAAATTGTTAATGTTTTGTTATTTGTAGGGATGCACCGAATAGTGATTTTTACTATTCGGCCGAATACGAATAGCGGTACCAACTATTCGGCCGAATACGAATAGTGTATCATCATCATCAGGTGCCTTGCCGACTGGCCTGGGCGATTATACCTAGCCACAATCTGGGATCTCCTGCAGCATGTATTAGTTCGTGTGCTGACACACCTCCATGCCATGCAACAAGACTGTCAATAATCTTCTCTCGTTGTCTTCCTTTATCCCTCCTTTCACAGATCTTTCTAGTGGTCACCACATGATCCATTTTCCCTCTTCTCATAACATGGCCAAAAAATGATGACTGTCTCCTTCTGATGTATGTGATTAGTTGTCCTCGGGCTCCCGCCTCTTTCAAAACCTCTCGGTTGCTTTTTTTTTTTTTTTTTTTTTTTTTGCTGTCTAATTTATTTTAAGCATTGTTCTGTAAAATCACATTTCTGAGGCCTCACGAAATTGTTTGGCCGGTCCACTGATTGTCTAGGACTCACAAAGCATTGCCTTTAAATATAAGTGCTTACTTGACGAGGCTAACAGTTACTATTGTACAGACCACATTTTCCACTTTAAAATTTCAGCCAAAATGTAATCACAACCTTACTTATTCGCTTCAACTTTACGAATACAGATGGAGGATCGGTCGCACCTCGAGTTAAATACAAAGACAATTTTTAGTACGCTGCGGTTGGCATTTCATGCAGTATGATAAACTTTGAGTGTGAAACAATGAAGGAAAAAAACTCTTTTCGACAGTGGCGAGGAAAGAAAATTTAAATTTTAACTTTTAAGTATCATTTAAGTGTTTTCTTTAATAATGTCACAATTTATAGCCGACTTTTCTTGATTTTCCAACGTGGCACCCCTGGCATACGCACCCAGTTTGAGAACCTCTGCTGTAATGCCCCGGTCGAGTCAGCAGGCAAAGACGTTGCCAGCTGCTGTACCGGGTCTCAGTTTTCCCCGCTATGACAGACTTAGGCAGCAGCAACTAATGTGTTAATGAGAGAGTTATTTCAGTCCATCGCAGTGTGTTGAGAAACAGGTGTAAGGTAACCACTATTCGTATTCGGCCCGACCGCAAGTATTCGGCCGAATACCGATAGTTATTAGGTCCACTATTCGGCCCCATAGCGAATACGAAGCGAATATTCGATACAGTCCTAGTTATTTGTGAACAACGTTAAGTTGTGTGTTCAGTTCAGTAAAATAAACAGCTGTTAAATGTGGTATACTTACCACAGTTCCAGTTGTTTGATTAAAGATTGTATGACTATCAGCGTAAAAAGCAACTTGTGCCGTAAACGCTGAAAAGAAGACAAATGAATTGGATAGTCGGAAAACAAAACCAAAATGCCGATGTAATCGTCGCTGGAGCTGTATAGGTCATACCGTGTCGACACTCTCACAGGTTGTGTGAAATTGTCAAAACAATCGAAAATTTCAAAGCAGTCGGCAATGATCACGGGGGAAAAGGCACGCATTGGCAGCCCCGGTCAGCAGTCAAAGCTGCGGAACTAAAAACAATTCCGGGCCGGCAAATAAACAAAAACCGATGTGATCGTTGTTGTAGCTATGTGGTTCGTGGAGTGTGCGACACTGTTACATAACACACGCGCGCAGTCGACTGCAACGTTGTGTGAAATGTTGAAAGTTATCGGTGAAGAACTTTCGGAGATTAAATATTACAACCAACAAAACTCTACATTTGTATTAAAATAGACAAGTCCAAAGAACTTTGCTTCTGACTTTCCTA
The DNA here is from genome assembly GCA_905116865.2 of Candidula unifasciata. Taxonomy (NCBI): domain Eukaryota; kingdom Metazoa; phylum Mollusca; class Gastropoda; order Stylommatophora; family Geomitridae; genus Candidula; species Candidula unifasciata. The sequence continues at coordinate 72,043 of CAJHNH020002790.1, forward strand.
ATAATGCTTAGGAAATTTCACATTGTCTAATTAATAAAGACAGTGCTATTGCGATTTGTTTGGGCTTTGTTGGGGTGGCCATTTTCTTTAAAGATTTTGACATCCATCCATTTGGCAAACTTTTCCTTGAATAATGAGAGAGGTAAACATTCCCTCAAATAAAGAAAAAAAGACAAACATTTCTTGCAATAATGAAAGAGGCAAATATGTCCTTGAATAATGAATCAGGTAAATATTTCTTTGAATAATGAATGAGGTAAACATTTCCTTGAATAATGAAAGTGGTAAACATTTCCTTGAATGACGAGAGAGGTAAACGAGAGTAGCGCTCAGTGTCATGGCTCATTTTGACTCGCACGTGTTCTAGCACGCCAGTCGTATCCCAAGCACTGCTCGTATACAAAGCAAACTGTATCGCTTCTAAACAGGAGGTAAACCGAATTGGGTTTATATCAAAGTGGACGTATACCAAGGTACCACTGTAGAAGGTTGTTTGCTAACTACGACCGCAGGTTACATTTGGCTGGCAATAATGTGGGGGTGTTGAATAGGGTATCTGGGACATACCTGGATGGTCTGTCGTCTTTGTGTGTATTTAGAATGGCTTGTGTGCCGATTTCTCTCTCTCTCTCTCTCTCTCTCTCTCTCTCTCTCTCTCTCTCTCTCTCTTATGAATTCGTACATACAAAAATACGTACATGCATACATACATACATGCATGCATACATACATACATACATACATACATACATACATACATACATACATACATGCATGCATGCATACATACATACATACATACATACATACATACATACATACATACATACATACATACATACATACATACATACATACATGCAGGCAGGCAGGCAGGCAGGCAGGCAGGCAGGCAGACAGACAGACAGACAGACAGACAGACAGACAGACAATTATCAGCGTAGCCCACTAGAAGAACTAGAAAGAGTTTTAAAGTCAAATGTATGATCTCTCTCTTTTTGCCTCTTTCTCTCTCCCCCCCCCCCTTTCTTTCTCTCTCTCTATCTTTCCTTCTCTCTCACCCTCTAGCGCGAGGAAAGGGGGGAGGGGGTGTCTTGTTTGCTCCCCTTATGCAATTAATTGACTTTGGCAAGGGCTAACATTCTAACCAACATTCTCGCTGACAGAAATAGTTTACAGGCTCACATGTTGTGTGTGCTGTTGTGTGTGCTGTTGTGTGTGCGTTTGTGTGTGCTGTTGTCTGTGCTTCAAGCTCCACCGCTGCTGCATCACAAATACGCTGTCTAACCCTACTGAACATCATCGGCGATGGAACAGACCTATCTACTTACATGATAGTCTGACTACGTAGCCACCTATAGACCTACCGTAGGCGCAAGAGCCTGAGGGCTCAGGTCCCTTCAGCGACCCCCCCCCCCCCTTCAACACACAGACAGTTTGAAGTGGAGTGGGGCGTAGGTTGGGGGGGGGGGGGGGGGTCTGAGCTCCTCATTATTGTTGTAAGCAGGCTAAGAGGCTTCTTTTAACCAGTTGGCCAGCCACTTTCTGAGAACTGGGGTGCGGTCTTGTCTTTTATGTTATGTTTGTGTGGCGCCCCGGCCCCGAAGTGCCTCACCTTTTCGTGACGGTCGGCTTCGTTTTTTTTTTTTCGTGGCAGCTCGCCTGTCTAGTAGCCATTTTGGACTGGCCCACCTTGAGACCCAAGTCAATTTAGGGGGGGGGGGGGGGGGTGCTTTCGACTGTCGTGGATGTGAACCCAAGACGTTCTGGTCGAGAGGTGAGTATGCGCTCCCTCGCGGCTCAATTCCCGTAAAAACAAAACAAACTGCGACTGTCTCTTTCTAATACAAGAATATTTTATGAGAACATCAAAACCGAAGTGGGGGAAACACCGCCAGACACACTTTTCATAAGACAGATTTAAAACGTCAAACTGTTCTTAAAGTACAAACAAATGCCCGTCATGCGCACGGGAGAAATAACATCCTAGAAGCCATTGGAGTCGAGGTAACTGGCGACAGAGAGTCGCCGAAAACTTGATAGACATGAACGTGTTTTGGATCCCGGGTCTTGGAAAACCGGAAGCAATGCTGTCAGTACAGATTAGGGAAGTCGTTTGTAGTAGAACCTTCAGATAGCGCATCTCTTTCAAATTGTTGTTAGTTGCTTTCGTAGGTAGTTACACGATTTTTTTTTTAATCAATGTATTTACGAGGGTGAGGGGGAATATTATGACAGGACTGTCGTTTTTAAAAAAATTTTTTTTTTTAGCTTTATAGGTTAAAGTAACGTTGATCTCCCCACGCCCCGCCCATATACAGTACTAGCTCATTTCTGATTGTTAGTTCCCGAACCTGTTACCTTGGCACAAGGTGGTGCTGAATGTCATGACGGCAAGTGCAGATTCAGAGTTCGAGAGAAATACATTCTGATATAACATTGCAAGTAGCCGTTGTTCAAAGCTCGCAGACACTATTACTGTTACTGTGAAGAGACCGTTCTAGGCTTTACGTATAATGTGATCTACATGTTGTTTAAATTATACATTGTGATGACGGTGCTTTGCATGTCGACGCACGATCACAGCAAGTGGAGCAGAAAACCTGTGCAAGAGACGACGACATAGGTTATTTGTTGCTGGAGAGATGAACAAGAAAGAGCCAGAGGTTGGCTCTTGGTCAGTTGGGTACCAAAGTTCGAGCATTATGGCTATGATTGAATAAAGTGTGGTTGAACAGAGTCTGAGAATGGGGTGAATAAACTGGCAGAATTTACATTGGAACCTGAGAGCCATTCTGCTTTGTTAATGGTAGATAGTTGTGTTTATTCCCAAGTTGGTAGATGTGAACATGTGCAACAAGGTCACGTGAAACAACAATGCTAATTAGACTGAATATATTTCCATAGCTAGAATGTGAAAATCTTAGAATGGAAGCCAGGATAATCTAGCAATACTGAAAGCAGCCAGAATTATTGCATACATCTATCAAATGCTATAACCAGGTATTTCATGAAAACAGACTCCACGTCATCCCCACAGAGTTTCATTATCTGCACTGGTGTTTTGAACAGGTGATTTATTGAGAACTAGGATTCTGTCGGTTTTGCTGAATTAATGCTGCGAAAGAGATAATGCACTCAGACGATGACAATCTAATTCTGTTGTAGTTCCGAAACTGTCATCTCTGTTCCTACCCTGTCAGTGCACGAGGATATCATCCACATGTGACACAATTCTTCTTCTGCCACTAAGTTTTCCTGTAATCTCGACTGTAAGTCAGAGCTAGTTAACTAAGTTTACCCAGTGGCCGAAATGTTGAAAAAAGGGATCGTCACGGTCCAGATGCTCCAAACTTAGCATAGAAAGATCAGTCAGTCAGTTAGTAGCATGTCTTTTGCAGAACCTTACTCTCATAACAACCCTCTGGAAAACTCCTCAATCACAAGCAAGATGTCCCGCGTCCGATACACCCATCTGGAGATCATCCGCCACACCCTGCACACATATTCTTTTCCTCTCTTCCCAGGCATATACCCCTCCATTACTGTTCTCTCTAAACTACCGTGACATTTCAAGAAAGATCATTAATACAATATCAAATGGCAATGATCAACGGGCCATTTGCTAGACCTCCGCCATCAGTGCTCTGCTCTCCTCCTGAGTATGTCTCCAAATTTTTAGGCTAACAACTCCCATTCTGTTCTCAATGATGTGATGATGAGTGGCTGTCGAATAGTTTAGCGAGGAGAGGAGTGGGTCAAAGTGTCCGAGCAAGAACTTGTGCAGGGTTCTTATCACTTAAGGTCGTGAGTGCAGGGACTGGCCAGCTGGTGCTGCAGAATAAGAAGTTCAACAAATGATTCATGACAGTTCCCGCCCAGATGATCTGATAATCTATACAGATGGCTCTGTGTTTAGGGGGAGACAAAGTGCATGGGGGTTTATAGCAAAGGCGAATGGATGTCGCTTAGTGCAACAAAGCCTGGCATATGTTATTACAACGTCTAGTTTGAGAATGGAGGTGGAGGCAGTTACCGCTGCTTTTGGCTAGCATGAGAATCGGCTGTATACACATGTCGTTATTGTAACTGACTCACAGAGCATGTTGAGAAAGGTGGAGACAGGCATGCTCCGTGCCACAGTGGCAAGCATCACTTCAAAGGATGCGGGTAGTAAGCATCCTTTGAATATTTTATTAAAGGTGTGTTGGGAAATAAGCAGGCAGAAAGACTTGCCAGTTCTGCACCACTTGGTGGTGAATTGCGGTATGACAAGCTAGATGTTGTGAGAGCCCTTTGGGAGCGAGTAAACGATGCAGAGGCACATATAGATCATTAAGGTCTGAGGAGAATGGCGTTGCGAGGAGTTGCCAGAGGATCTGGCCGACGCTCAACACTCAAGGGAAAGACGAGACAGATATACAATCAGACAGTCACTGGTGCCATCGTAATTGGAACTCTTCGCTTGCTGCTGAAGATGGGGATGAAGCGCTTATGGGAGTGTCCTGAGTGATATGATGTTGATTCTTAATTCAACATGCGGTGTTATAGAAGACTTAGAAGAATGCAATCCACATTTTCCAGGTAACAGTAGAGACAAACAGAATCAAACAGAATCAGTGTAACAGATTCATTTATCTATTTTCCCTGTGTGGGTTCTGGGGCCCCACTGTGTGGGGAAAACAAGAATAGACCCACTGCCTGCCAAAAAGCATGTCATAAGAGTCGACTAATTGGGAGCTTCCTTCAAAGTCGCAGTACATCTCCCTGAGGGGCAGGGAACTAACAGTCTGCATGCAAATGAATCAGACCTGTGAAACGGATGTACACGCAACACTCAGGTTCTGGAACAGGACTGGAGTCCAAAAGTGGATGAACAGACAGAACTTTCCGCTAGACTTTGCAGCAGGTGAACGCGAAGAAGAAGAAGGATTGATCTATTTAGGTAGTAATTTTGACAGTCAAGTAAATGCAGTGAAAGAATTGATGACACATACTGGCAAGCCAAGAGCAGCTTTAAAAAGACTGAACAAAAAATATAACTAATTATACAGTTTTAAAACTAAACCGGTGATGATGAACTTAACACAACACAATCAAAAACATAGGAAAACTCTCAACTGTAAATACTTTTAATAGGTGTAACTACAGCTAATCACTTTATTTGCAAGCAAAAGGTTACTTAAATGTATATGAGGATTTCATAAGGCAAACGTTTGCGAACATCAACTCACAATTCTGAAATTCACACACTCAAAATACAAGTACTTTGGCCATTACTGTGTGAACTATCATCCCCCATCCTGGGAGAGATCAGCCTGCAGACTGACTCTTATGGAGGCACACGGTTAAAAACGGACCTCATTTTTGGAAGGAAAAGAAGACCCACTGCCACCCCCTCCCCCCCTCACCCAACCAACCCCACAAGCATGTCATAAAAGTCAACTAATTAGGGGTAATTCCTTCAAAGTGAGTGTATCTGCCTCAGAGACTAGGAACCTATAGTCTGCATACAAATAAGCCAGATCTGTCAAACTGATGTGCAGGAAAAACTCAGTTCTGGAACAAAAACTAAGTCCAGAAGTGGTCAAGCAACCGCCCGAGATCGCAAAAAATTAGACAAAAACAATAATTTCATGTGAATACAAACTACAAGAACATAATAAATGAGGCAATTTAGCTAAAATATTAAATGAACAGCGATGTGATGGCTGTAACATCAAAGGCACTTTGACTATAGCCACAAAGGAGACAGTAAAGTAACAAGAGGACCCTTTTCATACCAGCATCGAACATCTCATGCTGGACTCACAGTTGAAAAGAAAAATCAGCACATGTTGAGCAAAGAGGTCAACATCAGGTCGGCTACTTTTACTTCCCAAGACTCTACCTAGTACTCATTTTCAGCTGAGGCGACCTGGGAGCCAAGATCACATAAAAACCAGTCTGGATGTGGATTCGAGCCCAAGACGAGTATTTATCCGCTGAGCTATGGCTTAGTGGATAAAGAAAGCATTTTTTCCATGCATGCTTTCTAAGTGATTCCATGAGCATGCTTAAGTAGATAGAGACAGGATGGATTTGAAGAAAATGGTTGGACTCACTGAGCAAATCTCGTCTGAAAGGAATTAGTTTCATTTTTGTGCCAGGACACTCTGGGGTGAGAGGGAATGAATGAGCGGATTTTCTTGCTGGCAGCACCACGGTAGGTACCGGGTCGACATTCTTAATGTTCTCATGGAGGCAGGAGGAGAAGATATTTCAAGAGACGACGTTGAATCGGCAACACTCTAAAAGACCACAAGAACTTCGGGTCAAAAGAGGTGTCGCCAAATATTAACATTATACAGGTAGCCACAGAAGAATAGTAATCCAAGACAGAACTGATATTATCAGTCGCCACATGCTGAGGGATATACTGAAGATGGGAACTGAGCATTTATGGACTTGTAGAATGTGCAACAAGGATAATCATTTGATTAACTGATTGAGCGATGGCGGCACAAAAAGGAAACAGACTAAAAAAAAAACCGATTGAGCTAAAAAAAAAAAAAACACCTCCACTAGAGACAGTTCATTAAAAGGTAATTCAAACACACACAGACAACAAGCAAATGTTTGAATCAAAGTGTTTGTCAACAAATAAAATAATCTAAAAATGATTCCACCTTCACAACAGAAAACTGACTGAAAAAAGGAAGAATAATGTCTAAAACATGTCAGCAGTGCCTCATTCTCTAGCCTAGAAAAAACATGTCAGCAGTGCCTTATTCTCTAGCCTAGAAGAAACATGTCAGCAGTGCCTTATTCTCTAGCCTAGAAGTAACATCAGCAGTGCCTTATACTGAGGCTTGAAAGAAACATATCAAAATAATCAAGAAGTACCTTGCCAACAGGAATTAATGATCATACTCCCACACAACTTGCAATCTGCAACATCATGTATCAAATAGTGTGCTGAAACCCTTCCATGCCACACAAAAGAAGCTGTTAAGAATTTTTCTCTTGTCTTCCTCGTCTATAGCATAAACATATTAGTAATGCCTTATTCTCAAGCCTAAAAGAATCATACCTGCAGTGCCTTTTTCTGAGGCATTAAAGAAACACCATTAGTGCCTTATTCTCAAAGCCTGAATAAACATAACAATTATGCCCTATCCTCAAGCAAAGCGAAACCTATAAGTAATGCCTTATTCTCAGACACAGAAAAACACCTAAAGAATATACCTTGTTATCCTCCTTCTTCACTTCTGTTTTACCAATTTGGGTGTCAAGGGAGATATTATAAGGTTCTGCTTCTTGCTCTTCTGACCGCCTCAACCAGAGACAGACTGTGCTGCTGCAGAGTTTCTTTTATGCTATCTTTCTATCTCCTTTTGGGTCTACCTTGTGCTCTACATCCCTCTCCTCTTTAGGTGTATGCCTTGTATGGTACAGCATCAATAGGTATTATATATAATAGGGGGGCTGAGTGGTCTCGAGGTATGGTGTCTGCCTCGAGTGCCGGAGGTCCAGGGTTCAAGCCCCGGTGAAGGCTGGGATTTTTTCATGTGGACTTCCAGTAACTTCCCCTAGTGTCTGGGTAGTAGGATTGGACGACCGTGTGAATTCTTGCACTGGTAAAAAATTCCTTGGCAGTTGGAAATCGAAAAGAGTAGACTAACGGCGCTGCCCGTGCAACATTTGGAGTTAAAAATCTACCTTAAGTATTTCAGGATCCTCGCCGGTGCTAGGGAGTTTGTGCACTGCAATGAGATTTTTCTGACTCAGGCTTGAGTTAGAAGTAGAACGGAGCACTTATGGGTTACACCCGTGTGCCATGATGCTGATCCGTCAATTAAACATAAACAGGTATTATTTCTAAGTCCCCCGTGTGGGTCCCGGGGCCCTATTATAAGGGAAAAAAAATTGACCCAATGCCTACCCAAAAGCATGTCGTAAGAGTCGACTAATTGGGAGCTTCCTTCGAAGTCGGAGTCCATCTGCCTGAGAGGTAAGGAACCAGCAGTCTGCATTCAAATGAGTCAGATCTGTAAAACGTATACACAGGCAACACTCAGGTTCTGGAACAGAACTGCAGTCCAGAAGTGGACGAAAAACCAGAACTTTCCGCCAGAGTTTACAGTTTGTGAACGCGAAGAAGATATCTAAGTGGAGAAAACAAGTTTTATTTGTTGTCTTTTTGTGTAATATAGAATTGGTTCTATGCCAACTTCGTTTTCCTTTTTATGACTTCATTCCTGATTGATCTCTTCTGGTCATTGCGGTGTCCGTGGCTTAGGCTTTGCGAGTTCCAATCGTAATTCCAACATACCGCGATCGAAACCCACTGCTGGCTGCGTGGATTTTTATCATGGTATGGGGCGTCGCAGGTCGACCCTGGCTAAAATGGGTGCCAGGATGGCTGTCCTGGGGAAGTACAGACAGCCAGCGTAATGCTGACCACATTACCCACTTAGTGCCAATGGTCTGTAAAAAATATGGGCGCTCCTCCCCATATGCCCGATACGCCTAAAAGCATGAAAAGGAATCTATGACCTCTTCTGATCACTGCAGCCTTTCTCTAACATCTCATGTTCATGGTTACAACTTTCATTTCCTGCTTTGCTATAAGCGACCAGGTCTGGCACTGGTAGCGCCAAGAAAAACAAAGACCTCATCTCATAGTCAGGGAGATAATCCACATATAAAATCTAAATGTGGAATACCACTATGAGTTTGTTACATGTTGGTAAAAATAATATATGATTACAAATTTAAAAAAAAACAAAAAACCCCAGGATAAGTAAACACTGCATTCAAATGTACAGCTAAACACAAAAAGTGCAATAAGCAGTCTTGTACTTGAACATTCAAAATAATAAATAATAATATAATGCTGGCCATGACAACAGATGCATTTGAGATGAAAATACATAAAGTAACATGCTGTAAAAGATATTTTGCATCAGAAAAATAACAATCACATAATGAGTATATGCTAAAATAAAATACAGAATACTTGCCAACAGACAGTGTAAACAGGCAAAATAATAAATAATACACACAAACAATCCAAATAATGAAACAGCAATGCTGACAAAAAAAATAAAAACATTTAAAATAAATGAGCAAATAAAGACATCCCTTTGTTGTGAGCCCAAGCTTGACAAAATCATAATACTGAAATTAAATCATAAAGGACTAGACTTTCTGATAGCTGGTACAAATTTTTTTTTGTTTTGTTTTTTATAGTATTTATAAACCTTTTGGTTGGACCCTTTCGCCCCGACATGTGCTAATCCAGCACTGGCGCAATTCCAGTTCATTTTAATAACTGCTAAACTGGTAGTAACCAGTCCCGATAAGCCTAATTATTAGTATTTGTTCTTTTCAGTGTTTAGGAGGTCCATTTATGATTATATTTACTAAAAATTACACCTGGAGGGGTTTTACTGTTGAAAAAATAAAAAGTGGCCTTTTTAAAGCCATGATGATGTCATAATTCGATTTCAGCCTTTGGCAGTTGCAAGCAATGAGGTCTGGGGGCATGGTAAGAGTAACCATATAAATTATTTGTAAGGCCTAAAAGAATGTAGTCGTTTCATTCTCTGCTCCATTCATATTTACTGATTATTCCCCTTTATATGTTCTTTTAAAATAATTTTAAAATGTACATAAATAAATGTTAAAAAAATGTTTTAGTGACCTGTGTAAAATGGGTCTTTTTCAAGGATTTTTCTTGGGCAAAAATGGTGAGCAGTCTGTATCAGCAATCTTTTGTTCATTAATTATCACTCATATTGTGCATGGAACATTCAAAGATAATTGCCAAAATAAAATGAAACCAAATGAAAGGAGTGAGGGGATCAGAGAAATATCTGGACAAACACCTGTATCGACTGCAATAAGACAAAGAAGGTGGAGATAAACTGGGCACAATCTGAGATGAAATGAGAAATAGGGGGGTAAGACTGGGTTTTCTGATGCCTTTAACGACCCCAACATGTGAAGAACTTGAGTTAACCACGTTCCGTCCCCTGAGAGAGTGCAGCCTAGGTCCCATGACTGTATGCAGCCTATCTACCACCCCCTGAAATATTAGACTGTCCCATGACCTGTGCATATCCCCTGTGTGGGGTAGGATATTAAGAAAGCACCGACTGGACTGAGTACAAAATGAGGCCATGAAACTCACAAAAGACACCTCCTGCCAGGCCAAACAATGCCGCAAACTGATCTCCTGTCATACACAGCCAATGCCGTCCCTATGTAGGATGCAATTTTTTGTTGTTTTAAAGCCCCATCCCGGCTTTTGCCAGGGGCCATATAACATAACAGTTGCACGCTGTTTCTGGGACCTCTCCACGGGTGATCCTCATCCGCATGGTGGCACTTTGTGTCACCGGGTGTTTATTGCTCTGTGTGATGTCCTGGTGGGGTAAAATTTACCTGCGTACTTACTCTCCTGTAATTAACATTGGGCCCACTCTCCTGTAATTAACATTGGGCCCACTCTCCTGTAATTAACATTGGGCCCACACATACACCTGCCTTCTCCCTTTTATGTAAAAAAAAAGTACAACATGTAAGCATTTTATCAGCAGCAGACACAAATTATCACAACTGTTTTTTAGGGATGGGGGGGTGGGGGGTGGGGTGAAATTTTATTTTAATGCACTGCAAACAAACAGTGTAAATGAACAAACTGCATCCAATTAATTACAAATAAATAATTATGGGACCATCCAATTAGTTATAATAAACACAGAGTAAGTAATTCTAAAAAAATATATACATGTTCACGTTCATTTGTGTTTGTTATATTGTGAAGCTCGCTGATCTACTTTTTATTCAGTTTTATATCTTTACGAGTTTGAACAGACATCAAAACACTTAGTAAGAGCACTATAAGTGCTCCATGCTCAACTTCAGAAGTCAGCAAAGAGTTCTAATGTTGAGGTTACAAGCAGCAGTTTGATTCCACGTCTTGTCTTGCTGTTCATCTGAGTATAGAGTGTTGTATACCAAACAGATCATGTTGATGTCATGCTAGAGAAGAAACCAGTTAAAGTAATGGACCATTTGATCTATCTGGGTAGCAATTGTGTCTCTCCAGGAGATATAACAAAGGAAATTATAATACGCATTGACAAAACTACAGTCTTTAAAAATCTTAGCAAAATATGGAGCTCCAAGTCAGCAGCTTTAAGACCAAACTACAAATCTTCAGTTCTGTTATTTCAATTTTAACAAAAGCCAGTGAAAGCTAGAGAAGCTTACAGATATGGGACGGGAGTTAAATGCATTTGAAAGTAAATGTCTGAGAAAAATCATGAACACAAAATGGCATGAATTTGAAAGGAGTGAGTGGATCAGAGGGCTCGAAATGATGAAGAAGAAGAATACAAAGTTCAGTTGTGAAGTCGACTCAGCCTTATAAAAATGGGTATAAGACAACTTCCAGAATTTTCTGTGAATTGTCTAGGAAAGACAGGTGGTAAGAAAGGGAACTTGCCAACCCACCTTAAAAGTTGTGGCTCAGAATGTGTGAAAGTACTTCACACCCTATTTAAAGTATCTGCTACGGGACAACCAATACATTTACAGCGAGGAAAAAAGATACAGACTCTCATTGGCAAAGAAGGATAAATAGTGTTACAGCAGTGCACCAGAACCACTTCCAGATCTCTATATAACATATATATCTGCAGATCAGTGAGGTTAGGAGGAACATAGAAAAAAAGAGAGAAAAAGAGGAAATAGGAACAGAAGAAAGAGGAAGAGAAGAAGAAGAGGAGAAGGAAGATGAGAAGAAGAAAGCGGAAGAGAAGACGCAGAAAGAGGATAGAAGAAAAAGAAGAAATAGAGGGGGAGAAGAAGGAAAAGGAGAAGAAAAAGAAGGAAGAGGCAAGAAGAAAGAGAAGAAGAAAAATAAGAAGCAGAGGGGGAGGAAATGAAGAAGAACAAAGAGGCAAAAAGAAAAAAAAGAAGCAGAAGAGGAGAAGAAGAAGGATTTGAATCTGTGGAAGGCAGATGACGAAGAGAAAGATAAGGATGATGAAGTGAAAATGCATTTAACTAGTGTCTATATATATATATATATATATATATATATATATATATATATATATATATATATATATATATATATATATATATATATATATATATATATATATATATATATATATATATCGACAGCCCCCTGTGTGGGTTCTGGGGCCTCATTGTAGGGAAAACAAGAATAGACCCAATGCCTCCCCATCAAGCATGTTGTGTTGACTAATTGAGGGCTTCCTTTGAAGTCACAGTGCATCTACGTGTGAGGCAAGGAACCAACAGTCTGTAAACAAATAAGCTAAGTAACAATAACGTATATAACAGTAACTAAAAAGGATCTAATAGTAGGAACTAATAATGTATCTAATATTAACTAATAATGCATATAATAGTAACCAATAATTCATATAATGGTAACTTATAATGCATATAAAAGTAACTAATACTGCATCCAGATGTAACTAATAATGCATTTAATATTAGCTATTAATGCATATAATAGAAACTAATAATGCATTTAACATTAAATAATAACGCATATAACAGTAACCAATAATTCATATAATGGTTACTAATAAGGCATATAATATTAACTAATAATGCATTTAATATTCACTAATAATGCATTTAATATTAACTAATAACACATATAATAGTAACTAATAATGCATATAACTGTAACTAATAATGCATATAACTGTAACTAATAATGCATATAACGGTAACTAATAATGCATACAGAGGTAACTAATAATGCATTTAATATTAGCTACTAATGTATAGAATAGTAAAAGTAAAGGACCCTTTCCCACACCTTCAGGCATGTGTTTGGCATGCAGGGCTAGACCTATATTTTATAGACTAAAAGGCATCATGCTGAATGCATTTATTTCCAGTGACTCCACCCGGTATCCGCCCAAGGCTGGGAGCCAAGGTCCTTTTTGAAAAAAAATCTGGTACCATCAGGACATGAACCTACGGCCTTCCCATCTGCAGGCAAGCGTCTAGCTGCTACGCCATAGCAGCTTCCATGCATATAATAGCAAGTAATATTGCATTTAATACTAATAACACATATATAATAGTAATTTATAATGCATATAATAATAACTAATAATGCATTTAACAGTAGTTAATAACACACATTAGTAATTTAAGAGCCATGGTGAATCAGCAACCTTTACAAGACTACAAGAACTTCAGGTTAAAAGAGGATTAGGCAGACTTGAACACACTTTAAACTAACACAAGGTCATTAAACAAACCAAGGTCATTTCTGAAAAAAAGTCAGGTTCCATTTGGGTTTGAATCCACAACCTTTGAACCTGCAGGTGAGCATCAGGCCGCTACACCACAGCGGCTCCTTGTACAAGTATTGGAAACATTTAATTTGAGAAAGAACACAAGAGTCATCTGTGAAACGTCTTTAAATATTCAAATTCCACAAGTATGCATTGATCACAACAAGGTCAAATGATCTCAGCAAAACATGGCCGCCTGCTGCTTGCCCGTGACAACTCATAAAGACATTTTGTTTCTCCTACTACGGCATGCAACAAGGCCTATATTTTGGTAAGAACATGTGATATGTTTACCAGTCACTGGGAATGGCAAAACATGAGAAGCCAAAACTTCACAACCGCGTGGAGGCACATGAAAAGCTGCAAAATGTGAACCAGAATGATGTGTAAGTCTGCCCACTAACAACAAGGAACATTTGCGATGAGGGCTGCCAACGCTGACTGTTTTGTACAAATTTGGCACTATCTGAGCACTATTTGATCCTTCGTGAGCAAAACTGTACCTTCGGTACCACGCAGGATGTTTTGGTACATTTCAGTTTTCTCTCTGGTTAACAATATTTACATTTAACAAAAAAATCTCTCTTCCATGAAAACGTAAACAATAAATGCATTGCTCAAGGATATTAACTACACCATTTAGACTATTTGATCCTTCGTGAGCAAAATTGTACCTTTGGTAAGGATACACTAGATTTAACAAAAAAAAATTAGTGATGAACAATAAATGGTGTGGGCCCACGTGGGTAAATACACTGATTTAGTGAGGGTGTGCTCATTTAACCCCTCCGACTGCTCTCCTCTCCTGGCATTACTTAAAAGCCCCCATCAAGTGATTTAAATATTTGTTAGCTGAAGTAAACTAATATGCACAAAGACACTTGAACCTAAGTACACAATTTAATCAACTATGTGTTAACAACATGAAAAAGATTTATTTGAATAAATCGAAATTAAAATGAACTTGTTTAGGCTAGTAGAGTTGAAATGATGTGGATGATGAGATCATAAAGGTATTGGAAAGTAACAACCTTTGGACAGTTCTCGGCTTGAGACCCTGCCTATCTTTTCCAGTTTGTCGTCCTCACTGCTTTCTGCAGGTCGTTACACTCGACGGTCGGCAAATAATGGATGCCTACTAGTCCCTGCCCAATGTGGGAACTGGAGAATGAAGAAACAAGCGCATATTTGTAGTATCTGCTCTAGATGTACACTAAGCATGTATATTATACTAACATCAAGCATGTTTATTTAAATAAAACATTTCATCTCTCCCTCATGCTCACATTCACTCCTGTCCAATTTGGAAGGGCTTATGTCTCACATTCCAACTGTTACATCTTCTGCCTTCCTCTACACGTCCTGTAATGATAGTCAAGTCTTCTACGTCAGGTGCCAGCTCTCGTACAGACTCAAAATGACAATCAGTCAGACAGAACCAGTTCTGGAATCTATGCTTGGAACCATCGACGCGCCCAGAAAGCTAACAATATTTCTGAGGCGAATCAAATACCAAATCTCAAGGATTTACTCTCCGGGATCAATCTCCGCATTAGCCTCCCGAGAGTTAAACACATTTCAGTGTGTTAGCTGTTAATACAGATTCACATTAACCACACGTGAAAAGATTGCCCAAGTTATCTTCACGCTTGTGATTTCAAAAACATGATAGTTCATTAAATTTCAATGGTAACAACAACATTTAGGTTTTACAACACTGAAACACATGTGCACGAAAAAACATTCATGACACTATGAAATAGGAAATAAAGCAATGTGACAGTGCCCTACGAGAATAAAGAAATGTCCGCCTAGGAGTACTACAAAGTGATGAAGACACACACTTGAGTAAAAAGACAGTTAGATCTCTATCATAAAATATAGATTGGAACCTAATTTAGATCTTACCTGGAAAAATGAAACCACGATGCCAAAAGTTCTGTCTCAAGCTTAGGTTAAGCCCAACAGATGGCATGTGCTAGACAGGATCTCATTTACCAGACCTATAGTTCACCCCTTTATAACTTTTATCAAGCTCCTCCTACATTACGCCTAAAATCATTCTCATTAAGGGATATCATAGCTCCTCCCCTGTGGGTAAGTTTATTCGCTGTCAGTCAGGGCTGTACATTACTTGTTCAAATTCCCACGCTAGGATCTCCTGGTCCAATTAGCTGGTCAAAGCTAATAGGCCAAGTCACACCTCTGGCTACTTCACCTGCCATCACAATAAAATCCGACTTTGTCAATTCTTCTGCCAACACTTTCCGCTCACTGTGTCAATAGTGACCGTCGGACCAGCCTTCGAGTTAGGTAACCTCAGGGGGAGATAATGGCAATTAGCCCTTGTTATCTGTTCCTAAAAGTCTGGCTAGGAGATAAAATTTCTGACACCAACAGATGGTGTGCAAATCTCCAGTCAGTAAGTCTGCTTGGTCAGTCTTATCTCTGTACCTTAACACTTAACATCTGGGAAAAAGTTGTAGTGTTTGATATGACCAACGGTCCAGGAGAATTAAAGGTGTGATGTGGTCGTCATTAAGGATGTATCCAAATCCCTATTTTCCTGTATACTTTCAAAATACAAAGAAATAAAAGTAGGTTGAGGAAAGACATTCTGGAGTCACCGAGCGTATTGTCACAGAGCCTCTCCCTTAAGTTCGGTCACCCTGACCGCACATCAGCACGCTCTGTGGCTTCCAAGAATTTCAAGTCCTCCTTTGCATAACTGCTATAAGTTTTCTGTTTCCAGTATTCTTTATGGCAGTGGGAAGATCTGCACTCGTCTGCAGACATCCCGTGTCCTTTCATCCAGGATAATTCAATACTGTCATTGATCCTGGTATTGAGCGGGTATTCCAAGCAGTCGCTCGGTAATGTCCCTTTGTCCGGAGGTTCCTCCTTCCATCGGATAATCAAAGATCCACGCTTTGTCAACGGGACTCCTCTGCGCCGTTGACTGACAACCTCTGTGCGTTTCCTCACTTCGCCGCGCCCTATCTGCCTAGGGAGAGCCTGAAGTGTTCTACTAAAAGGATTAGTCGCAGTCAGGTTGGATCCTCTTCTCCTCAGTCCACAGATTCTTGAAAAATCTGTTACAAATCTCCTCGTAAAACGAGGGATATCTTCACTCATCGTGATCCCACGAAGTGAGTGCCACTTACCACTAACAATTTCTCTGAAGAGTGTCCATTTGTTGCCTCTTCGGTGCATTCTGTCTTTACCTTGCCAAATTGTCAGGGTGGAATTGTCTTTAACAAAGATCAGTCCAGAGTCAGAGCACGAAATCAAGTCAGGGTATACAGTCAAATCAGTAAAAAACTCAGGGTTTCCTGTAGACTGTAAGGTGGGATTTCTTCGCAATGAAGTTTCCACCACCAGCTGAGATACCCCTGTCACTTCATTCGAAGCAAAGAGTACTACAAGACCAGAATGTTGGGGTTCCCTACTATTCACGGCTTGTTCCGCTTCAGGGTCCTTCATCAGAAGTATCCCTGTCGCCCCAGCTGTACAGGGCAGCAGAGACAAGTTGTCTCCCTGCTCACGAAAAGTATTTTCTTCTTCGATAATGGCAAACACTTCTGTCTGTCCATTATCGACGTGCACAGGCCTAGCAGAATTGTCCTGTTTATGTCGAGTCTCTAAGATCGTCAAGACGTCTAGAGAACTCTCCTCCTCATCTGCTATTCTCACCTTGGTCTGGATTTCATATGCACAGTCCAGTGAAAGCAAATCAGGAGGTGTGTTGCCGCCATCGCAGTCAACTCCTTTTGGTGTAAAGTCAGAACTAACACATTCCATTAGGCATGCGGCCGCATCCAAGGAAATAGGGGACACAGGTTCAGCGTTATTCCCTACATCAGTCTGCTTTAATTCCTCTTCTTGCATGAAGGGACCAAAGGGGATATGGGAGTTGGGTAAGTCTTTGCCCTCGTCCTCATTAATGTCTGGTGTGGCAGTCGAACCGCTATGTCTACGGTTACAACCGTTATCACGCTTGTCACTATTGTCAGGTTCGCTCTCATTTATCTCGTCTGAGGTAATGGGAGTAAGGGGTTCCAGCAATGTAGATCTGGTCCCTTTAGAAGATTTCTGCTTCTTGTTCCATCTTTTCCTTTTAGGCTTAAGAATGGAAGTTAAGGGGTCCAGCAATGTAGATCTGGTTATCCCTAAAGAAGAGTTCTCCTTGTTGCCTCTTTTCTCTGTAGGAATAAGAGGTGTGAGATACTGTCCTCCGGTTTTTATGTTTTCTTCCTTAGCTGTTGAGTTTGGCCAAGGAGTGCTCACCTCAATGGTTAGATAGTGGGCCCCCACCATATCTGCTTGAGTTTCAGCCTGAGGTAATGGTTTTTCCTCGCATATACTCGCAGTTTCCTCAACGCTAATGTTTTCTGCTTGCTGTTTTATCCTATCTTTTTCTGCCCTCTCAAATAGCAGTTTTCGATGAATTTCATCACTCTTACGCCGCATCCTTTCAGCAAATCCTTCCTGAATACACTCTATCTCTCTTTCTAATTCTTCTCTTATATGCTGTATGTCTCTTTCATACTCTACTTTCCTTAGCTGTTCCTCTCTTTCATACTCTTCTTTCCTAAGCTGTTCCTGCCTATTATATTCTTCTAGCTCCAACTGGCGCTTTTTCTCTGCAGCATTACGGGCAACCATATAATCAAAAGTATCCATCTGGCATTTAATATATGTTTCTAACTGTGCCCCTACTCTACCCTCAGCTATCCCGAATTTTCTTACATCTTTTTGGTACTCGGTACGTAAGTCCATTCTATCTATCAGTTCTATCTAGAGATAAATATGATACTTCCTCGAATCAGGATAAGAAGGATATATCAGAGCAAACTACAGTGAACTGGGCACCAGAGTAGACTATGACAGCCGCACAAAGATGTATATGATGCGAATCAGCCTACCAGATTAACAGCCTATAGAATACTATAGCAGCAAAAAGACAAGCCTATCAATGATCAAAGCGATGTTACACTCAGTCACTAATTATTAATCTCAATGATATGATGTCAGCATGTAATATGTTCTACAATCTATATCAAATGAAATATGCAAGCAAAAAAATCATCAATTCATCAACTCTAACTAAGCACTATAGATTACACATTAATCAATGTTCATGAAATGTTCAATGATAGAAAGTTAACTCATATGATTTCATCAATTAATTACTATTACAGTTATAATTTAATCTTCCCAGTTACCAATTACTAAGTATGATTTTAGATTTTAGTCTAAGAACTGGATGAAGAGTTAAAATGAAATCTATGAAATTAAACTTCTTGTTCGTTAGTCTAGGGTCTGCCGGGTTTGATCGCTGGCGGGACGCCACTTGTGTCAGGTTTAAATTCTAGAGAGCGACACAATTGTTACGTGATGTTATAAACCCCGAGACGAGATACCCAATTGTCGCTCGATGTTATAAATTCCCAGACGAGATCTCCAATTGTCGGTGGGATCCCCAATTGCTTGATGTTATAAAATCCCGGACGAGATCCGCAATTGTCGCGCGCCCACGTGGGTAAATACACTGATTTAGTGAGGGTGTGGGTTTGAACCTTAACAATGCCCACCCACGTGAGAAACTGGACTATTATCTAAGCTATGTTGATCCTAGACAGTCCTGGATAGCCAAGAAAACAGCGAGTGGCTCGTTCCATGAAATGAAAGTTGCTGTACTTGTATCCACAGGAGTAGGAGAAGGGATAGATAGATATCTGGATACACCCACTGTGATATAATCCAGGTGCTCATTTAACCCCTCCGACTGCTCTCCTCTCCTGGCATTACTTAAAAGCCCCCATCAAGTGATTTAAATATTTGTTAGCTGAAGTAAACTAATATGCACAAAGACACTTGAACCTAAGTACACAATTTAATCAACTATGTGTTAACAACATGAAAAAGATTTATTTGAATAAATCGAAATTAAAATGAACTTGTTTAGGCTAGTAGAGTTGAAATGATGTGGATGATGAGATCATAAAGGTATTGGAAAGTAACAACCTTTGGACAGTTCTCGGCTTGAGACCCTGCCTATCTTTTCCAGTTTGTCGTCCTCACTGCTTTCTGCAGGTCGTTACACTCGACGGTCGGCAAATAATGGATGCCTACTAGTCCCTGCCCAATGTGGGAACTGGAGAATGAAGAAACAAGCGCATATTTGTAGTATCTGCTCTAGATGTACACTAAGCATGTATATTATACTAACATCAAGCATGTTTATTTAAATAAAACATTTCATCTCTCCCTCATGCTCACATTCACTCCTGTCCAATTTGGAAGGGCTTATGTCTCACATTCCAACTGTTACATCTTCTGCCTTCCTCTACACGTCCTGTAATGATAGTCAAGTCTTCTACGTCAGGTGCCAGCTCTCGTACAGACTCAAAATGACAATCAGTCAGACAGAACCAGTTCTGGAATCTATGCTTGGAACCATCGACGCGCCCAGAAAGCTAACAATATTTCTGAGGCGAATCAAATACCAAATCTCAAGGATTTACTCTCCGGGATCAATCTCCGCATTAGCCTCCCGAGAGTTAAACACATTTCAGTGTGTTAGCTGTTAATACAGATTCACATTAACCACACGTGAAAAGATTGCCCAAGTTATCTTCACGCTTGTGATTTCAAAAACATGATAGTTCATTAAATTTCAATGGTAACAACAACATTTAGGTTTTACAACACTGAAACACATGTGCACGAAAAAACATTCATGACACTATGAAATAGGAAATAAAGCAATGTGACAGTGCCCTACGAGAATAAAGAAATGTCCGCCTAGGAGTACTACAAAGTGATGAAGACACACACTTGAGTAAAAAGACAGTTAGATCTCTATCATAAAATATAGATTGGAACCTAATTTAGATCTTACCTGGAAAAATGAAACCACGATGCCAAAAGTTCTGTCTCAAGCTTAGGTTAAGCCCAACAGATGGCATGTGCTAGACAGGATCTCATTTACCAGACCTATAGTTCACCCCTTTATAACTTTTATCAAGCTCCTCCTACATTACGCCTAAAATCATTCTCATTAAGGGATATCATAGCTCCTCCCCTGTGGGTAAGTTTATTCGCTGTCAGTCAGGGCTGTACATTACTTGTTCAAATTCCCACGCTAGGATCTCCTGGTCCAATTAAGCTGGTCAAAGCTAATAGGCCAAGTCACACCTCTGGCTACTTCACCTGCCATCACAATAAAATCCGACTTTGTCAATTCTTCTGCCAACACTTTCCGCTCACTGTGTCAATAGTGACCGTCGGACCAGCCTTCGAGTTAGGTAACCTCAGGGGGAGATAATGGCAATTAGCCCTTGTTATCTGTTCCTAAAAGTCTGGCTAGGAGATAAAATTTCTGACACCAACAGATGGTGTGCAAATCTCCAGTCAGTAAGTCTGCTTGGTCAGTCTTATCTCTGTACCTTAACACTTAACATCTGGGAAAAAGTTGTAGTGTTTGATATGACCAACGGTCCAGGAGAATTAAAGGTGTGATGTGGCAATGATGTAATGGACAAATAATTTCAAATCCAATGAAATATAAGGTTAGCCAGTTTTAACGGTTTTTAAAAATAAAAAATTTACAGTTGTGTTTTGGCCCTTTTTCAAATAAATTCTGTATTATTCACAAAAAAATATGGTCAGCCCCTGTTTGTGATGTGTGTGCAGGTACAACAGACAAACATATCAATGATTATATAAACATCACCAATAAAGATGTACTATTTAAACATGTGACCATTATATTTTCACTGGAGTATACATGTGGTTTTTACAACAGTGCTGCAACAAGCACATACGAGCAGTGGCAAAGCAAAGTCTAGTGGTATACCTGGTGTAGAACATTTCTGTCACCCCCCCCCCCCCACACTTTAATTTAAAAAAATACACATTAATGAACACCCCCCCCCCCCCTCCCCCCAGTGATGACATTCAGGGTTTACATCTGTGTCTATGTGGGTTGTTAAAACAAACTGCAGAAGTTGTACTACAGTGCTATCCCTGGCGCAGCACACTCAGAATGGAATACTGACTCCGTGAGTCAATACCATAACTCTGTGGAACTAAAAAAAAACAGGCCAATTTTAGCATCCAAACTTTTCAGTCTGTGTAAATCAGGGATGCAACCATAAGAAGAAGAAGAAAATAAGAAAGCCACATATTTTAATGTGGTTAAAATATTTCATCTATCTAGTTTTATTTATTACTTTTATAACTCCATTCTCATTCCCCCACTCTCCTCAGAACAACTGGATTTGACTGTTTCTTGTTTCTATAAAACACAACCCATCCTTGTGTATATTCAAATCTCAAAGGCTTAAATTCAACTTTCTGC
>CAJHNH020002791.1:0-29319 GCA_905116865.2 Candidula unifasciata
ACCACACGATCAAACATGGAAGACAAACGAATGTCTTGGTACACGGGGACAGGTACACACTGACATACAGGTAGATAAACAAACACACCGAGACCTGTGCAACACTTGGCTTGTCAGAGAGATACCTCCAGCTAAACCAATGCTTCTCAAAGTGTGTTCTTAGGCCATGTTTGTGAAGTAAGTTTCATCAATCTGATGTAGCAAGCTATGTTTGTGAAGTTACAGGTTTCATCAATTTAATGTTGTGGGCCATGTTTGTGAAGTTACAAGTTTCATCAATAGGATATAGTGGGCTATGTTTGTGAAGTTACAAGTTTCATCAATATGATATAGTGGGCTATGTTTGTGAAGTTACAAGTTTCATCAATATGATAAAGTGGGCCATGTTTGTGAAGTTACGTTTCATCAATCTGATGTGATAGACCTTGTTTGTGAAGTTACAAGTTTCATCAATATGATAAAGTGGGCCATGTTTGTGAAGTTACGTTTCATCAATCTGATGTAATAGACCTTGTTTGTGAATTTACAAGTTTCATCAATTTGATGTAGTGGACCTTGTTTGTGAAGTTACAAGTTTCATCAATCTGATGTAGTGGGTGGTTAGTGATTGCTGAAGACTATCATCACAGCACTCCAACCCACAGGTGCTCCGATCTCCTTCTCAGTAGCTCCACAAAGTATAATGACTAATCACACCCGTTCTGCTTTGATTAGTCAGACGCCTTGTGCCCTTGGTGAAATATTCATATGTGGCTACCCAAGTCTGTACAGCCATGTCAGCCAAGCTGGAGAAGGATACTGAGTCCTGCTTTTTGTCACGATTTTCTTCACCTCATGCTGTGATATATCTGTTCAGAGATATCTGAACAGAGATATCTGTTCCAGTGCCGAGTCAATGGGTAGTAACCACTTTATCATGGCCAGGTACAAGATAAAGGTTGGGTGAGTAATTCGCGAGCTAGAGATCTCTTCCTGTCCAGACGCAGCGAGGCACTCCAGGAGTAGAGAAAAAAAGATGCAGAAGATGAGAATTAGAAACAGTTTTGAACTGTGATAGGCACTGAATTATCTGGTTCTTGTGTTTACATGCTACGGTCCATCCCGTTATTTGAGAATTATTTGAGAACTGCTATAAAGAAACAAGCCCACCTCTGATAATGTACAGTTTAATCAAGTAGGCACGTCTGCACACCATGGCCTAATTACCGCCAAGAATTAGGAAGATAATCGAGAACACAGTCCCTTCTCTGTCAGTCACCCGACCCTCATAAATGCCTAGTTGTTTGTGACTTGTTAAGTGAACCTCGGCAAACAGGGACAGAGAGGTAAAGCCCGGTTTGAACAATTAAAATCCGGGTTCTGGTTTCCCTCGGATTCGGATTTCCCTCGCCGACTGACTCGGTAAATGTGATAGTGAGACTTCTATGTAATTCAACAAACTTGAGGTATGTCTCTACACTTGAAACATGGTAGCACGGTGTAGTCGTTGACGGCACAGCAGAACGTCGTACCAGGCTTGTTTTGCAGAGTCTTTCAACCTCTCTCTACGTTCAGAAACAAGCGGGAGTGTGCAAACCGGTTCTGTAACTTCTGCAAAGAGGCATGAGCATTTAGGTCATCCGGTAATCACAGTGCCGACTTCATAGCAAACGGGTCACCCCATAGTTGCTCCGTTCCTGTGCCAATGAAAACCAGACAGAATGTCCATCTTTGTCCTTTGTGAAACAGAACTGACACAGACTACAGTCTTAGTTAAGGCTAACAGCATATATGCGCTTTAAATGCATAAGGCAGCTATCAGAAGTGTCAACACAAACATTCCGACACTAGAAATAGAATGGACATTGGTGGAGCTATAGCATGCAGATTCCTCACGCAAATATCCTTCGAGTGTCACTGGGCAGCTCCGTTGCCCACAGAAATGTAATTCTAGATGTTGAAGTCAGTATGAGCCTCGTCAAAGGATCACGTCACGACTGATTTTTGGCAAATATACACATCCAGCTTCTGCACTAGTGGGAGGGGGCTGCGTGGTCTCGAAGCACAGTGTCGAGTGCTGGAGGTTACGGGTTCAATCCCCAGTAAAGGCTGGGATTTTCTTTACGCGGACTTGGACTTCTAGTAATTTCCCCCTGGTCTCTGGGTAGTGAGATCGGACGCCCGTGTGCATTTTTTTAAAAGAAAAAAGAAACAATTAGCAGTTGAAAATCGAAAAAGAGTAGCCTAACGGCGCTGCCCTGGCAAAATTAGGAGTTAAAAATCTACCTAAAGTATTTCAGTATCCTCGCCGGTGCTACAGAGTCTGTGCACGGTGCTGAGCTTCTTCTGTTTCAGACTCGAGTTAGAAGAAGATCGGAGTACTTATGGGTTACTACCCGTGTGCCGTGATGTTGGTCTGTTGTTCAAACTTCAAACTGCTGCACTAGTTAAGCTAGTTGCTCATGGGAACTGAAGGCGGCCGGCCTGATGATGATGATGATGATCACATCATCCACATAGAGTCGATTGGTCTATAAAAAAGGTGTTTAGCCCGATGTGCCCAGTACACATGAAGACGAGGGAATGTCTCCTTTACTTTAAATTATTCATGTTAATTGCTCGTCGTTTACATGATAATGCCGGACCAACCCCAGTGTTCTGTGACTGTCTGGTTTTACTAGTCATTTGCACTTTTAGTAGTTTGCCATTTGATATCAGTCTGTCCTTCTGCAATCGGTGGCATCTCGGACAGGTCATTATGGTTCGTTACAACATGCTGGCATCTGAGGTCAAGCTAGCCGCAACGTTTAATCTGTTTCTTGTTTTGGTAGTCATTTCAATGAAGAGTTGACAATCTACTCTCACAGAGATATGTATGGCTCTCACATAGACATGTATGGCTCTCACATAGACATGTATGGCTCTCACATAGACATGTATGGCTCTCACATAGATATGTATGGCTCTCACATAGATATGTATGGCTCTCACAGAGATATGTTGGCTCTCACAGAGATATGTATGGCTCTTATAGAGACATGTATGGCTCTCACAGAGACAAGAAAGGCTCTCACAGAGATATGTATGGCTCTCACAGAGATATGTATGGCTCTCATAGAGACATGTATGGCTCTCACAGAGACATGAATGGCTCTCACCGAGATATGTATGGCTCTCACAGAGATATGAATGGCTCTCACAGAGATATGTAAGGCTCTCACAGAGATATGTATGGCTCTCACAGAGACATGAATGGCTCTCACAGAGATATGTATGGCTCTCACAGAGATATGTATGGCTCTCACAGAGATATGTATGGCTCTCACAGAGATATGTATGGCTCTCACAGAGACATGAATGGCTCTCACAGAGATATGTATGGCTCTCACGGAGAAATCTATGGCTCTCACAGAGATATGTATGGCTCTCACAGAGATATGTATGGCTCGCACGGAGAAATCTATGGCTCTCACAGAGACATGTATGGCTCTCACGGAGAAATCTATGGCTCTCACAGAGACATGTATGGCTCTCACAGAGACAAGAAAGGCTCTCACAGAGATATGTATGGCTCTCACAGAGATATGTATGGCTCTCATAGAGACATGTATGGCTCTCACTTAGACATTAATGGCTCTCACCGAGATATGTATGGCTCTCACAGAGATATGAATGGCTCTCACAGAGATATGTAAGGCTCTCACAGATATGTATGGCTCTCACAGAGACATGAATGGCTCTCACAGAGATATGTATGGCTCTCACAGAGATATGTATGGCTCTCACATAGATATGTATGGCTCTCACAGAGATATGTATGGCTCTCACAGAGACATGAATGGCTCTCATAGAGATATGTATGGCTCTCATGGAGAAATCTATGGCTCTCACAGAGATATGTATGGCTCTCACAGAGATATGTATGGCTCTCACAGAGACATGAATGGCTCTCACAGAGATATGTATGGCTCTCACGGAGAAATCTATGGCTCTCACAGAGATATGTATGGCTCTCACAGAGACATGTATGGCTCTCACAGAGACATGAATGGCTCTCACAGAGATATGTATGGCTCTCACAGAGATATGTATGGCTCTCACAGAGACATGAATGGCTCTCACAGAGATATGTATTGCTCTCACAGAGATATGTATGGCTCTCAGATAGACATGAATGGCTCTCACAGAGATATGTATGGCTCTCGCAGAGATATGTATGGCTCTCACAGAGATATGTATGGCTCTCACATAGATATGTATGGCTCTCACATAGATATGTATGGCTCTCACAGAGATATGTTGGCTCTCACAGAGATATGTATGGCTCTTATAGAGACATGTATGGCTCTCACAGAGACAAGAAAGGCTCTCACAGAGATATGTATGGCTCTCACAGAGATATGTATGGCTCTCATAGAGACATGTATGGCTCTCACAGAGACATGAATGGCTCTCACCGAGATATGTATGGCTCTCACAGAGATATGAATGGCTCTCACAGAGATATGTAAGGCTCTCACAGAGATATTATGGCTCTCACAGAGACATGAATGGCTCTCACAGAGATATGTATGGCTCTCACAGAGATATGTATGGCTCTCACAGAGATATGTATGGCTCTCACAGAGATATGTATGGCTCTCACAGACATGAATGGCTCTCACAGAGATATGTATGGCTCTCACGGAGAAATCTATGGCTCTCACAGAGATATGTATGGCTCTCACAGAGATATGTATGGCTCGCACGGAGAAATCTATGGCTCTCACAGAGACATGTATGGCTCTCACGGAGAAATCTATGGCTCTCACAGAGACATGTATGGCTCTCACAGAGACAAGAAAGGCTCTCACAGAGATATGTATGGCTCTCACAGAGATATGTATGGCTCTCATAGAGACATGTATGGCTCTCACAGAGACATTAATGGCTCTCACCGAGATATGTATGGCTCTCACAGAGATATGAATGGCTCTCACAGAGATATGTAAGGCTCTCACAGAAATATGTATGGCTCTCACAGAGACATGAATGGCTCTCACAGAGATATGTATGGCTCTCACAGAGATATGTATGGCTCTCACAGAGACATGAATGGCTCTCACAGAGATATGTATGGCTCTCACGGAGAAATCTATGGCTCTCACAGAGATATGTATGGCTCTCACAGAGATATGTATGGCTCTCACAGAGACATGAATGGCTCTCACAGAGATATGTATGGCTCTCACGGAGAAATCTATGGCTCTCACAGAGATATGTATGGCTCTCACAGAGACATGTATGGCTCTCACAGAGACATGAATGGCTCTCACAGAGATATGTATGGCTCTCACAGAGATATGTATGGCTCTCACAGAGACATGAATGGCTCTCACAGAGATATGTATGGCGCTCGCAGAGATATGTGTGGTTCTCACAGAGATATGTATGGCTCTCACAGATACATGTATGGCTCTCACAGAGATATGTAAGGCTCTCACAGAGACATGTATGACGCTCACGGAGACATGAATGGCTCTCACAGATATATGTATGGCTCTCACATATATATGTATGGCTCTCACAGAGATATGTATGGCTCTCACAGAGATATGAATGGCTCTCATAGAGATATGTATGGCTCTCACAGAGACATGTATGGCTCTCATAGGGATATTATGGCTCTCACAGAGATATGTGTGGCTCTCATAGTGATATGTATTGCTCTAACAAAGACATGTATGGCTCTCACAGAGACATGTATGGCTCTCACAGAGATATGTATGGCTCTCACAGAGATATGTGTGGCTCTCACAGAGATATGTATGGCTCTTACAGAGACATGTATGGCTCTCACAGAGACATGAATGGCTCTTACATAGATATGTATGGCTCTCACAGAGATATTTATGTAGCACAGAGATATGTATGGCTCTCACAGAGATATGTATGGCTCTCACAGAGATACGTATGGCTCTCATAGAGACATATATGGCTCTCACAGAGATATGTATGGGTCTCACAGAGACATGTATGGCTCTCACAGAGACATGAATGGCTCTCACAGAGATATGTATGGCTCTCACAGAGATATGTATGGCTCTCACAGAGACATGAATGGCTCTCACAGAGATATGTATGGCGCTCGCAGAGATATGTGTGGTTCTCACAGAGACATGAATGGCTCTCACAGAGATATGTAAGGCTCTCACAGAGATATGTGTGGCTCTCACAGATACATGTATGGCGCTCACAGAGATATGTGTGGTTCTCACAGAGACATGAATGGCTCTCACAGAGACATGAATGGCTCTCACAGAGATATGTGTGGCTCTCACGGAGATATGTATGGCTCTCACAGAGATATGTATGGCTCTCACAGAGATATGTATGGCTCTCACAGAGGTATGTATGGCTCTCACAGAGATATGTATGGCTCTCACAGAGATATGTATGGCTCTCACAGAGATATGTATGGCTCTCACATAGACATGAATGGCTCTCACAGAGATATGTATGGCTCTCGCAGAGATATGTATGGCTCTCACAGAGATATGTATGGCTCTCACATAGACATGAATGGCTCTCACAGAGATATGTATGGCTCTCGCAGAGATATGTATGGCTCTCACAGAGATATGTATGGCTCTCACAGAGATATGTATTGCTCTCACAGAGATATGTATGGCTCTCAGATAGACATGAATGGCTCTCACAGAGATATGTATGGCTCTCGCAGAGATATGTATGGCTCTCACAGAGATATGTATGGCTCTCACAGAGATATGTATGGTTTTCACCGAGATATGTATGGCTCTCACATGGATATGTATGGCTCTCACATATATATTTATATAGCACAGAGATATGTATGGCTCTCACAGAGATATGTGTTATTCTTACAGAGATATATATGGCTCTCACAGAGATATGTATGGCTCTCACAGAGATATGTATGGCTCTTACAGAGATATGTGTTATTCTTACAGAGATATATATGGCTCTCACATAGATATGTATGGCTCTCAGAGAGATATGTATGGCTCTCACAGAGATATGTATGGCTCTCACAGAGATATGTATGGCTCTCACAGAGATATGTGTTATTCTTACAGAGATATATATGGCTCTCACAGAGATATGTATGGCTCTCACAGAGATATGTATGGCTCTTACAGAGATATGTATATAGCACAGAGATATGTATTACTCTCACAGAGACACGTATAGCTCTCACAGAAACATGTATGGCTTTCACAGAGATATGAATGGCTCTCACAGAGATATTTATGTAGCACAGAGATATGTATGGCTCTCACATAGATATTTATGTAGCACAGAGATATTATATTAGCACAGAGATATGTATGTAGCACAGAGATATGTATGGCTCTTACAGAGATATGTATGTAGCACAGAGATCCGTATGGCTCTCACAGAGACATGTATGGCTCTCACAGAGATATGTATGGCTCTCACAGAGATATGTATGGCTCTCACAGAGATATGTATGGCTCTCACAGAGATATGTATGAAGCACAGAGATATGTATGTAGCACAGAGATTTGTATGTAGCACAGAGGATGCCGAAGTCTCTGTGACAGGGTAGCTATCCCAGTTCTACGATGTTGACTTCTTCAACATGTGTCCTATCTTCGGTAAATGCTATTTCCCAGATACATTTTAATGTAGATGCCTTTTCTTAAAACCTTTGCACCCAAGAGCTATATTAAGGTCCTGCTTCTTTCTTTATATTTGCAATTTTACTTATTAGGTTAGTTGCGTATCCTTTACAGGACGTTGCAGAACCAATCCCTACAGCCTCTGGCTAGTGTGTGGTTTTTCTAGGCAAATTTATGTCCAGTAGTTTGCCATTGCCCCTGGACGGTCGGCTTTCTTGATACCGCTGTCGAAACCAACGCGAGGCGCAATGCCCGCAACTGGGATCGAACCCGGCATCACGAAGCGTTCGCATCGACATAGCCACAGAGCTGACTTAGGTTAGTTGCGTATCCTTTACAGGGCGTTGCAAAACCAATCCCAACAGCCTCTGGCTAGTGTGTGTTTTTTCTAGGCAAATTTACGTCCAGTAGTTTGCCATTGCTTCTGGACTGTCGGCTTTCTTGATACCGCTGTGAAAACCAACGCAAGGCGCAATTCCTGCAGTTGGGATCAAACCCGGCATCCCGGCAATATTTTTATCATCATGTTTTGATAAATAGTAGATGTCCCTATTCACGCTTTTGGCACTAGACATTTTTTTTTTTTTTTTTTAAATAGAGCAATCGCCAATCAGGGTGATTGGTCACATTGCACCGACGCCTTTATTTCCTAGGATATTTTCCGGGACCCATTATAGACTGAGTCGATCTGAAGCACAATCATTTATAAACGTTATCCCCCACCCCTCTTTCCCCACCCAGAATATATTCGTTGCTGCTACCAGGCTTAGTCGGCGTCTGTGGCTTAGCGCTGCCAATGAGCTTGGTAATTCTTAGGTACCGGGTTCGATTCCAACTGTGGGGTGATTGGAACTTGTGTTGATTTCAAAAGGGGTAACGAGAGCAATGGCAAACTAATTAACGTAAAATTTCCCAGTAAAACCAAAAAAGACAGCAAAGCTGGTTGTGTAAACTCCTGTAAGGGTACACAACTAACATTTTAAAAACCTACTTAAATATATTTTGTTATCTCCCCTAAATCTATTCAGTATATTTGGAATTGACGCATAACGTCAAAAGAAGTCGATTAATCGGTGCTTTATTAATATGCTACCACAAACAGGGGAAATCCACGGGTCACGGAACAGTCAAATATTTCAGGGGGTGATAAATAGGCTGCATGCAGTCATGGTACCTAGGCTGCATGCAGTCGTGGAACCTAGGCTGCTCTCCTTCCTGGGACGTAGGTGGGTTGGTGTTAGGGCTAGTTCTAAATGTTTTGGGGTCGTTAAAAGCATCAGAAAGTCGGTGAACTCAGTCGTAAAATTTTCTAAAATGTTGGACTGTCCTGTGATGTCATCTGGGGTAGGATATTAATAAAGTACCGATTAATGTCTTATCTATACTATAAATTGTCTTTACGCGTTGAACATTTTTTCTGTATATAAGACAATATGTTTTCCTAAACTATTTAAGTTTAAAATTGGGCCTAGTCTTCATACACGAATGTGTTTAAAATATATATTTATTATTGTTGGGATTTATTTTTTTATTGGACTTCTTAAACATGGGGTATCTAATACACGGTACGTTTTGAAATCCTATATACCTTGGGACAGTCACGTTTCAGTTGTTTTTTTTTTTTTTTTTTGGTCCCCTGTCATAAACAATTTCTGCCCAGGTGATGTGATTATCTATACAGATGGGTCTGTGTGGAAGGAAAGTGGAGTGCGTGGGTGTTCATAGCAAATGTTAATGGACGTTGCTTGGTGCAACAAAGCCTGGCATATGATATCACTATGTCTGGTTTGAGAATGGAGGTGGAGGCAGTCACTGCTGCCTTTCACTGGCTTGAGAATCAGCTGTCATACATATCGCAATTGTCGCCAGGCATGGTCCATGCAGAGTGGCAAGCATCGCTTCAGAGACTCGGGTAGTTGACGTTTTTTGGATATTTTCTCTTGGTAATGCTGGTGTGTTGGGAAACGAGCAGGAGGACAGACTGGCCAGTCTGCATCACTTGGCGGTGAATTGATTGTACGACAAGCTGGATGTTGTGAGGACTTGGGAGCGAGTAAGCAGTGCGAAGGGCACAAATAGATCATTACGGTCTGAGCAGAATGACGCGTCGGGGCGTTAGCAGGGGATCTGACCGACGCTCAACATTTAAAGGAAAGGCGAGACGGATGTACAATCATACAGTTACTGGTTCCAACGGAATAAGAACTCTTCGCTTGCTGCTGGAGATGAGGACGGGGGCTTATGGGAGTCTCCCGAGTGCTATGATGATGATGATTCTTAGTTTAACATTCAACATTTTCTGTCAAAAGCGTCGAAGAAGGGAAAAAAAATGGAAACATTGTGAATTTTAATGCGCCTGTAGCATTTACATTCGAAAGCCTGAATCTTCTGTTCTATTTCCACAGTAAGAGTCCAACTCTCACATCCGTATAAGAAAATAGACAACATCAGTGATTTGTAAATATTGACCTTGACTGCGATGCTGATTTTGCTCTTCCACATCGTATTCAGCTGTTGCCATATCAAGTCTTGTCTTGATCTCTTGGGTACAGCTGCCATCGTTGCATATGTGAAAGCCAAGATATTTGAACTCTCAACCTGCTGATCGTTAATCTCCTAATGACTTGACTTGACTTTCTACCCCACTAGGACATCACACAAGCGATAAACACCCGATGACACAAAGTGCCACCATGCGGATGAGGATCGCCGTGGAGAGGTCCCAGAAACCGCGTTCAGACAATTGGCCATATTTATGGCCTGCCTATATTGCGGCCCCTGGCAAAAGCCAGGGTGGGGCTTCAAATAACAAAAAATATTCGCCCTAAAAAGAACGAAACTGGATAATCCCCTAATGTTATCCTCCCACTTTTATCGCTGTCTACCTCTTGCTCGTTTCCACTTCAACTTTTACCTACCTACGCATTTAATCTCGTTCTATTTAAAACACAAAATGTAAATGACTGGCAAGCAACTGTAGATACAAAACATAATGAACATAAATTAGCGACTAAGCAACACACATGACCATACATGGATTTTAATCTACAGAATGAGAAACCGGAGATAATATAAATCTGGAAAGAGATAAATTCATGGGGGAAGAGAAGAGAAACAGAAAAAAAATATGAGGGGGGGGGGGGGGGGGTGTTGCTGACTGGCCTAGTTAAACCATTCGTTTAGCGCTCTGAAAAGCACAGGTTGAGGATTCGAACTTTCAGTTCCCTGTTGCAAGTTTTAAGATGGTCCGTATAGCTAGTTTTGGAGAGGGATCTAGGGGGCTGCGTGGTCTCGAGGTATTGTGTCCATCTCGAGTGCTAGATTCCGGGTTCAGTCCCCGGTAGGGGTAGTGATTTTTTCACGTGGACTTGGACTTCTAGCAATCCCCCTTGGTCTATGGGTAGTGAGATCGGACTCCCGTGTGCAATGTTGCGCACGTAAAAAAAAAAAAAAAATCCCTTGGCCGTTGAAAATCGAAAAGATTTGCTTAACGGCGCTAAAAATCTACCCAAAGTAGATCCTTGCCGGTGCTGCAGAGCCTGTGCATTGTGCTGAGCTTCTTCGGACTCAGACTTCATTTAGAAGAAGAAGGGAGCACTTATGGGTTACACCCAAGATGTTGATTCTAGGGCATTTCTTCTTCTTCGTCGTCTTCTTCTTTTTCTTCTTCTTCTTCTCCTTCTCCTCCTCCTTTGTTTTCTTTTTCTTCTTCTTTTTCTTCATCTTTTTCTTCTTCTTCTTCTTCTTCTTCTTCTTCTTCTTCTTCTTCTTCTTCTTCTTCTTCTTCTTCTTCTTCTTCTTCTTCTTCTTCTTCTTCTTCTTCTTCTTCTTCTTCTTCTTCTTCTTTTTCTTCGTCTTCTTTCTTCTTCTTCTTCTTCTTCTTCTTTCTTCTTCTTCTTCTTCTTCTTCTTCTTCTTCTTCTTCTTCTTCTTCTTCTTCTTCTTCTTTTCTTCTTCTTCTGTGTTCGCCTTTACAAAGACAGTTGGTGCATACTCTCGTATTTTTAATCTAAGCTGCGATATCTGCGCCTCAAACAACACGTTCACTTTCAACAACTCTTTTTTAGTCACTATTTACGACGTGCATGTGAAGGGACACCAAGAAAAAGAAAAAGGCCGACATCCTGGTCTGAGCGTCGAGGAAAACTGGCTCATAAACAGCATTCTGTCCCGAAAGATGAAGTATTCTGGCCATGTTAAACAGAAAACTGGCCTAGAGAGAACGGTGATAGAGGGTACAGTTTCCGGAAAACGAGGCAGAGGCAGACCTCTGAGGATATGGATAGAAGACATTTCAGATGCATTGGCTTTGAAAGGACATATAGCCGGAGAACTGGCTAGGGAAAGAGAGCGACGTTCTGTAAAACAACCTGTTGATTGATGATGATGATGTGAGGGAGACTGTAGGTCTATGCCTCTTTACCGCAGAATGAGGCCGCGGAACTTACTCATGAACCTGGGGTATTTAATTTGGTTCTTTTTTTTAATTCACCCCATCTCGGACAATCTGAGATGTCGTGAGGAGTTTAGAGGAAAATCCAATAGTATAGAGGGTGTATGATTGTGAAAGGAACATCGACTAACACTAACCCAGTTAGTGTCCCCGAGATGGGGTGAACTTGAAAAATGTACCTTTAATTCCTCCTTTGGTGCGTTCGTAATAAGTCACCCCAAACAGACAGTCCAATATTTCAAGGGTGGTAGATAGGCTGCATGCAGTTGTGGGACCTATGCTGCATGCAGTCGTGGCACCTAGACTGCATGCAGTCGTGGGATGTAAGTGGATTAGGGTTAGGTCCAGTTCAAGATGTTTTTGTGTAGTTACAAGCACCACAAAGCCGGGAAACCCGGTCTTACCACCCTATACAATATTGGACTGTCCCCATGACGTTATCTTTGGTGACTTTTTTCGAAAGAACCCCTCTTTTCAGCCAATCAAAGCAAATAATAATCTATTAATTTATTAACGTATTGGAAATAACTGGCTGGGCGGTTCAGCGTTAAGCTCCTCGTGAATCATCGGCGATCCTCGGAGATGTTCGCCACTTTCTGGTATCCAAACTAGAATAGTGAATAGGCTTGCAGAAGAGGACGTCATTAAAGCAACAGTGTTTCAAGTGCCACGATTACGACGGGAACTGCAGCAGCACAATACCGTATGTGAGGTAGATACCGAACATCTGCAATCAGAACAAGAGTTCAGGTCTATTACAACTCAGTAGCAAGGCAAAGTAATGTGCGTGTGTGTGCGTACGTGCGTGCGCGCTTGTGTGTGGTGTGTGCGGGTATCTAAGTATATCAAGAACAAACATAAAAACGTATACACAGAATACAAAGATATTTTCTAATGTTGAAAATAAAAAATGAGTATTAAAACATTTTTTAAACACTGACAGCGCTTAGGTGGAAATAAATACAAAAGAAAATAAAATGACATAATGTGTAACCATAAAGTATGTATGGATCGTGAATTGGTCATCTTTCATATCGGGAATTTTGCAAACGACTAATTTCGCTAATGGAAAATTTCTGAGATGTCATAATTAACGCCACTCCTATTCTTTACCCCGCCCCCTTTATAAGCTCTGATTTTTTTTATCTCTGTGGATTCATGTCCATTATTTTTTTTTAAAGAGTGGCTGAATAGGTGATTGATTGAGAGAGAGAGAGAGAGAGAGTGAGTGAGTGAGAGTGTGACTGCGTGAGTATGTGTGAGTGAGTGTTTGAATGGGGGAGTGTGTGAGTAGTTTAAAGGGTGAGTGGGTATGTTTTTTTTTTTGTAGTGAGTATAGGAATGAGCGACTGAGTATGTGGGTGAGTGAGTGAGTGAGTGAGTGAGTGAGTGAGTGAGTGAGTGAGTGAGTGAGTGAGTGAGTGAGTGAGTGAGTGAGTGAGTGAGTGAGTGAGTGAGTGAGTGAGTGAGTGAGTGAGTGAGTGAGTGAGTGAGTGAGTGAGTGAGTGAGTGAGTGAGTGTGAGGGAGTGAGTGAGTGAATGTGTGTGTGAGTGAGTGAGTGTGTAAGTGACCTCGTGAGTATGTGTGAGTGAGTGTTTGAATGGGGGAGTGTGTGAGTAGTTAAAAGGGTGAGTGAGTATGTTTTTAAGTGAGTATGGGAATGAGTGAGTATGTGGGTGAATGAGTATGTGAGTGGGTGAGCGAGTGATTGACTGACTGAGTGACTAGGTAAGCGAGTACTTGATGCGTTTTTAAGGCGAGTGTACTGATAATGATGACGATGATGGTGATGATAACCACACGATAACAACAGCCCACGTACCGTCAGCAAGAGCTCTCGTGTGACGACAATAAGGCCCAGAACAGAAAAGCCCATGCTCGGTCCGTTGGCTTTGGCCAGAAACATCTGCAGCTGAACAGGGAGACAAGCACGTGGCAATACAGCTCTTTGGGTCACCGTGTATTTTTTTCTCTCTTTTATTTCCTATTCTTCTTCTCCTAACTTCCTCGTCGTCATCATACTTCCTCCCCTTCTCTTCCTTGGTTCTTCTTCTTCTTCCTCTTCTTCTCCTCCTCCTCATTCTCCTCCTCCTGCTTCTGCTGCTGTTGCTTCTTCTTTCTCTGTTCTTTCTTCTCCTCCTTCACTCACGCTCCTCCTCTTGCTGTTAGTTTTTCTTCCTTCTCATCTCGTCTTTCTACTCTTCTTCGCCTTCTGTTCTTCTTTCTTTTCTTTTTCCTCCTCCTCTTTTTCTCTTCCTTCTGCTCCACTTCTTTTTCTTCTTCTTCTTCTCCTCCGCCTCCTCCTCCTCCTCCTCCTTCTGCTGCTGTTGCTTCTTCTTCTTCTTCCTTTGTTTTTTCTTCTACTCCTACTCCTACTTCCTACTCCTTCTCTTGCTGTTACTTCTTCTTCCTTCTCGTCTTCTACTTTTCTTCGCCTTCTGTTCTTCTTTCTTCTCTTTTTCCTCCTCCTCCTTTTTTTCTTTTTTCCCCTCCTGCTCCACTTCTTCTTCTTCTTTTTCTACTACTACTACTACTACTACTACTACTACTACTACTACTACTACTACTACTACTACTACTACTACTACTACTACTACTACTACTACTACTACTACTACTACTACTACTAATATTATAAATACTACTACTACTACTACTGCTGCTGCTTCCTCTGCTGCTACTACTACTACTGCTACTACTACTACTACTACTGCTACTACTACTCCTACTATTACTACTACTACTACTTCTTCTTCTTCTACTTCTTATTCATAATTTGCTCTCCCTCTCCATACCCAGAAAGACACCTTATCATCTTGTCCCATTCTTTATCACTGGGTATAAAGCAACCAACTATCTTACTTTACATTAACTTTTACAATGTCTTTGTTTCATATTGTAAATCTTAGATAGCAACTACCTCACAATGGATCGAATCAGTTTCATTTTCTACAACAGTCACATGAACTCGTCATTATGCCCTACCTCATATGAACTATCGGTTACTTTGTAATAATCGGAGACACACGGTGGTTTTTGAGATTTTCCTGGGGGATTCACATTTGAATAGCGCTTTGCTAATGCAGTTTCCACACATGGGCGATAATCTACGGTTTCGCTGCTGGAGGTACTGAGTTTAGTGCTTGGTGCAGCACTGTGAGCTGTGTTTTTAATGTAGAATGCCTTTTATTTGTGCAGCGGTTGTGTCGTGGTATTCAATATGGTCTGTAGCCGGTTTACGCGTGAGATGGTGAAATTATTATTCTACGTGTTTATTGTCTTGCCCGAATACTTCCATCAACGACAAACTGCATTTCGGGTGACGACTGTTGGCTTTGGCTCCTCCAGCAACTTCCAAATCCATTTACTGTGTATTTCTGAATTGTTCAGGGACTAATTTTTTTGTCCACCAATTTTTTCAAATGAGGGACATTTAATTTGATTTTCATTGACACAGGAACAGAGCAAGTATGGGGAAACCCGATCGCAGTGAAGTTGAAAACTTGACTAAGTCAAAGACTCTTGCGTCATCGGGTGGTAATCGCTCAGTGTGCGAGCCTGGTATGCTTCAACATGACTCAAGTATATGAATTACCCCGGTATTATCCAGTCTATGTAGTAGTAGTAGTACTTTTACCCCACCAAGACATCGAACAAGCGATAAACACCCGATGACACAAAGCGTCACCATGCGGATAAGGATAAGGACCTGTAGAGAGGTCCCGGAAACCGAGTTCAGCCATTAGGCCACATTTATGGCCAGGCTATATTGCCGCCCCTGGCAAGAGCCAGAGTGGGGCTTCAGAATAACGAAAACTTGCATCCCACAAGAGGATAACTGTGGTTTAGCCAGTCTTTGTGTGCACTTCCTGCTTTTATCTAATCTGAATTTGACTCCACCTTGGTCGGACACAACAAACAAACCTGGCCAAATTGCTCCAGGGTCATGTTCCGTGTCTGTAAGGTCAGCAGGTCCTCTCCAACAGCGTGCATCTGTTCTCGTAAACAAAAATAACACAAGAAACCCGCCATTTATCTAAACCACGGCCATCTCCAGCAGTAAGGCCGAACAGGTCTACGGAAATTCCCGTTTTGTTAAGCTGGTCCACGGCCGTTCTGTGTTTACCGTTGTTATCAAGTAAATTTATACACAAATAAAACTAATATTCCATTAACTTTCAACATATTTTAATTGAACATTTCATTATTATTATAATATTTTCTAAAGGCTCACTGATTTATCCTCATAATAATAATTCATTCAATTAAATATGTTGCAAGATAATTAAACTGTAGTTTAACTTGTGTATAAATTTACTCAATAACATTGGTGAGCACAGACAGTCCGTCGACCGACCTAACAAAATGTCCGTAGACCTGTTCGGCCTTACTGCTAGAGCTGGCCGTGATCTAAACGAACAGCCGGATTAACACACAATAAAACTAGCCATATTATAATACATATTTGATATGTACGGAAATAAATCGTTGGAACCCTTGATACCACTGAAAGATAAATAAACTGAATCGTCCGCTGAATCAAATAGTTTTTAAGCTTCCTCGCGGAATTTACTTATGAGTTGAGAACACAAGTTTCTGAACAGACAACGGTTTACGGCAGTGCTTTCCAAACTTTTCTTAGCAGCGGCGCCTTTTTTTTTTCATTTAAAATTGTTTCACGGCGTCCTAACCTAAGTAAAAGTATGACTATTTGTATGTAAGAGATTTTAGAAAAAAACATTTAAAAAACTCGTGTATCCTCAAATATTTCGCGGCGCCCCTGTAAAAAGATCGCGGTTCCTCAGGGCGCCGCGGCGCACAGTTTCGGAATCACTGGTTTACGGTATTATTACAATGTGGCCCCACTGTGAAATGCCCATGTACGACAAAAAGAACTCAATAATTCAGGTTATGGTAGATGGTCAACGTTAACGAGGGCAATTCTCATGCGAGTTCAAACGTTCCAGAGTGAGTGAAATCGATATTTGCGTGGGATTTAAATCAGCCTTCTTCAACTGGTGGCCTCGGGTCTTGGGTGGCTCGCAAAAAAAGTGTAGGTTTGTCATAAAAACATCATATCTAACCATGTAACATTTAACTATGTTGGGCTTGGCAGTGCCCTCCCCCCCCTTCCTTGATTGCTGTCTGTATGGATTTAACACCTCAGGAATTTGAATGAAACCGGTAAAAATCCCGGAAAGCCCATTTAACTCTTTGAGTCCCAAGGAACGCATCATACCTTGATAGGTTTCTACCTAGAAGCCCAATGAACACAAGATGCGCCGATTTTATTACTTTCTTTACTACCCACTGGGCCTGTGATACTAAACCCCTGGGACTCAAAGAGTTAACCGTTGAAAACAGTAATATTATGGTAAGTAAAAAGTAAAGATCCCTTTCACGCCTTTAGGCGTATCGGGCATATGGGAAGAGCGCCCATATTTTTACAGACCATCAGCACTCTGTGGGTAATGTGGTCAGCATTACGCCGGCTGTCTTTACTTTTCCAGGACAGCCCATCCTGGTACCCATTTGAGGCTGGGTCGACCTGCGACGTCCCATACCACGATAAAAATCCACGCAGCCCGCAGTGGGTTTCGATCGCGGTACCCGACAGTTATTTAACCTGTAATCCGGCTTGGATTGGTCCATGGTATGCAGTCTATTCATTGAAAGATCATTTTCCATGAAACTGAAAGCCTCACATAGTTTAGTCCCTCTTATGGCATTGATGATGTCTCTCCTCTCCATAGAGGGTCCATTCTTGATAGTCGCAATGCCAGCCAGAGCGTTTGCTCTCAAGGACAATAACTCATGTAGCGTTTATGAATTAATCAAGTAACAGAAAGTATTGTGAACGGCACTCATAGAAAGAAGTAGAACACACTAGACAACATAAAAATCGAAAGCTATAGTTATCGTGCCGGGAATTGAACCTGTCACCTCCAGACGGCGTCTGCGCCTCGCCATGAATACAAATGCACTAAGATACATGGTCAACTAGGCACCCCCCGCCCCTCTTCCCCCCCCCCCGCCCAAAAAAAGGTGTCTTATTGGCCATGTCTATCGTACAGCTTGAAAATCCACGACTATGGAATACGGACAGAATTCATTTCAACCCATTGAAATGGCACCGTAGGTTACAGAAATGTATATTAACGAAGCAAATGTCGAATAACAATCACAGCAACAATTTACGAACACACCAAGACCTTATTGCTTTGTCTAGAATACACAAACATTTAAGAAAGGTATTTAATTAGTAGGTTCCGGTGTGTATACGTCATTCCTATAAATAAACAGAGGGGGGAACCATTTAAGTCTCAAATGGTCCCCCCCCCCCCCCTTCCCAGTTTATTTATAGGAATGTAGCGTTTATAAGATTCCTGTACGCGTTTATTTTGTTTCTGTTTATTTATTGACTGTCAAATGTTGGGCGAAATAATACCCACTATTCTGGTGGGCCAAGTATGTTAAAAGGTCCAGAAACACTGATTAAAACGACATTGGCGGCGATAATTGTAGTTAAAGCCAAAGATAGCCACATAAAGTGATAACGTGTATTTTTTTTTTTTCTTTTATGGCTCTGGAATCTGCAATACCTAAAGCAATTGAAACCTTTTTGGGTCCAACGGACGTCAAATAACGTCAAATTACAGGGTCATTAAAAATGACTGGGGGGGACTTTGAGGTGATGTCCCAAAATAAGTATTTAATGGACCTGGATGTCCATCACAACAGTCCAGTGCCGTAACCAGGTCCAGCAGTTGCTCCTATTTGATAATACTAGGGAATATAATACCTCACCGCTGTATCGGATCCATGTTTGTGTTGACTGTACTTAAGCGTTTCAAATGTCAACAGTTGGCAATTAGCAGGAGCTCAGCATCAATAAAACAATTATGGACTGAAATCTAGAACAAACAGAGCGGGAATGGAAACACCCCGGGTGTGGGTTGTCGCCATCAGCAAAGATAACATAGCGCTAATGACAGTCTGATAACTGGGTCGTGATCTTCTTTGGACATGAACTGTTTCATTTTAGCAAAGACTTCGAGGAGATAGAAAGTGGGAGAAGGTCTATGTGGAGATTGAGCGGCAGTATTATGGGAATATAAGTGACAGAGATAGAATGTCGGCGTAGGACTATGGGAATATTGCGTGACAGTCTTTAGGGAATATAAGACTGAAAGATAGAATGTCGGGCACTGAATTTAGGGGAAGATTGTATGGCAGTATTCCCGGAATAAATATGGAAGAGATACATTGTCGGGAACTGGCTGTGGGGAAATTGTATGGCAGTATTCCCGGCATAAACTTGAGAGAGACAGAATGTCAGGGACTGTCTTTGGGGAAATTGTATGGCAGTATTTCAGGCATAAACGTGCGAGAGACAGAATGTCAGGGACTGTCTTTGGGGAAATTGTATGGCAGTATTTCAGGCATAAACGTGAGAAAGATACAATGTCGGGAACTGGCTTTGGGGAAATTGTATGGCAGTATTTCAGGCATAAACTTGAGAGAGACAGAATGTCGGAAACTGGCTTTGTGGAAATTGTATTGCAGTAATTCCGGCATAAACGTGAGAGAGACAGAATGTCAGGGACTGGCTTTGGGGAAATTGTATGGCAGTATTTCCGGCATAAACGTGCGAGAGACAGAATGTCAGGGACTGTCTTTGGGGAAATTGTATGGCAGTATTTCAGGCATAAACGTGAGAAAGATACAATGTCGGGAACTGGCTTTGGGGAAATTGTATTGCAGTATTTCCGGCATAAACGTGAGAGAGACAGAATGTCAGGGACTGGCTTTGGGGAAATTGTATGGCAGTATTTCCGGCATAAACGTGAGAGAGACAGAATGTCGGGAAATGGCTTTGGGGAAATTGTATTGCAGTATTTCCGGCATAAACGTGAGAGAGACAGAATGTCAGGGACTGGCTTTGGGGAAATTGTATGGCAGTATTTCCGGCATAAACGTGAGAGAGACAGAATTTCAGGGACTGGCTTTGGGGAAATTGTATGGCAGTATTTCCGGCATAAACGTGAGAGAGACAGAATGTCAGGGACTGGCTTTGGGGAAATTGTATGGCAGTATTTCCGGCATAAACGTGAGAGAGACAGAATGTCAGGGACTGGCTTTGGGGAAATTGTATGGCAGTATTCCCAGAGTAAACGTGGAAGAGATAGAATGTCAGGCTTACTAGGGGTTGAACGTATCATGGAGCAGGAGTGGGAGAGCAGCGATGCCCTAAGCCGGGGGCCAGCTGAGCACTTGCCTCAGGGCTCCCCGAGCATAGAGCCCCAGGCTCATCAGTAAAGTGACTTGCCATAATTAAACATATCATTCCGGGAGTAGATGTAGTAGGGGCGTCAGAACATTGGTTTGTCCAGGGGCCCATCATGCTGTTGTGACGACTATGAGAGAAAGAGGTAACGTCGAGGTTTAACTACAGGGTACATTCTACTGAGGTCTTGGTAGAACAACAGTAATAAAAAGTCAAAATAAACGACTCTTTCTCCACCTTCAGGCATATTGGGCATATAGGGCTAGACCTATATTTTATAAAAAGATCGGCACTTGGGGGGTGATGTGGTCACAGTAGCGCCGCTGGCCTTTACTTCCCAGAACCGCATGTTGTAGCCACTCAAGGCTTGGTCAAGACCGGCTCCAGCTGGAGGCGGTCTTGGCTGGGTCAACCTGGGAGTCATTAAAAAAAAAGTCCCCTTTAGTTTGGACACGAACCCACGACCTACTGATCCACAGTTTAGGGTCTAGCCACTACACCACGGTGACTCCTACAGCAGTGATAATGTTCATCTAAATAACAGGCCTGTCGCAATGAGAGCAACGTTCTGCAAAGGACCTGCTACATAAATATGACTTAATTGTTGACAACAAAGAATGACCTACTTACCGCAATGTGGACATTGGACATGTAATATGTGGGCAGACCGGTAAAGCTCAGGCAACTGACCAGCCATAGCACCGTTATCGCCATCACTGACCTATCCATGGGAACTCGGGCAAGAAGGTAGATCAGCACACAGGACAGGGAGACGAAGAAGCTGAGGAGACATCGTTGCAATGCACTTTTGTTGTAGGTTTTTTTTTTTTTTTTAAAGAATCTGACAT
Source organism: Candidula unifasciata (assembly GCA_905116865.2). Taxonomy (NCBI): domain Eukaryota; kingdom Metazoa; phylum Mollusca; class Gastropoda; order Stylommatophora; family Geomitridae; genus Candidula; species Candidula unifasciata. Next base: position 21,232 of record CAJHNH020002791.1, read on the forward strand.
TACTACATACAGGAGATCACCACTGCCATCAAGTGTTTTGCCGACTGGCGTGGGAAATCATGCATCCCCACTATCTGCGTTCTGCAACTGCGTGTATTAGTTGGTGTGTTGACTCACCTCCGTGCCATAGCATAAAGCTGTCAAGAATCGTCTCGCGCCTTCTTCCTGTGCCTCTCTTTTTTCACAGATCTTCCCAGTTGCACCATAATTTTCGAGTTTCCTTCTTCTCATAATAAAGGTTAGTTGCGTATCCTTTACAGGACGTTGCAGAACCAACCCCAGCAGACCCTGGCTGTTGTGTTTTTTTTTTTTAAGGTAAATTTACATCCAGTAGTTTGCCATCCCTTCTGGGCGGTCGGCTTTCTTGATACCACTGTCAAAACCAACACAAGGCGATTGGCCCGCAGCTGGGATCGAACCCGTCATCCCGGCATTACGAAGCGTTCGCATCGACTTAGCCACAGAGCCGACCTTCTCATAATAACATGACCAAAAAATGATGACTGCCTCTTTCTGATGTTTGTGTCTTCGAGTACTCGCCCCTTTCCACACATCTGGATTGCTCGTTTTGGTTGTCTAAGGAATTCTAAATATTCTTCTGTAAAATTTCATCTCAGAGCCCACAAGAAATTGTTCGGCTTGCGTATATACAGAAGATGTACAATCCCTAACACTTGTTGAATAAAATGAATCAATCCCTCAGGTGCCGTCTCCACGGTGAAAGTTTGCTGTAACAGATCTTTAACACGCTTTGTCATTAGACCTGGTTGTAGACTCTCTGACACTGATGTTTGCCCGTTTACTGATGTTATCTTCCCACTTGTATCGTTGTTACCGCTTGCTCGCTTGCCTTCACCTTTCCCCCTCCCCCAGTATAGTTTTTACTAGAGACTTTTTTTTATGAAACAATTTCACTTGTCTCTTTTTGATTTTTGATTTCTTTAGCGACTTGATTTTTACATTCCTAGTATCTTCAGAAACTCTGTATTTGATTTTGTTTCCACATTTGAAAAACAACGTATATTCATATCTCCACATACTTTTTTTTTTTAATTGATTTTATATTGTTCAGGTCTATGTGCCATACAGTAGGGTTGAGTAACTTAAAATAACATACTAGTAAAGAATATAAAGTAATAAATTATATCTACACATTCTGTCTTTTGTCTATCATGCTTGTGTTCTCAGCACTGTACTTTATGACAGTGAAATTTAATCAACTTATTCGCACCAGGAGAAACGGCTAAATAGCTTTCACGTGCGATGCTTAAGAAGAATACTTGGCATTAAGTGGTAGGACAAGATCAGGAATGTCGAGGTATTGGAAAGAGCAGGTATTACCACAGTCTTCTCAATGCTCAGTCTACGAAGGCTCAGGTGGCTGGGTCACACCTGGAGAATTGAGGATAGCAGAGGCCCTAAGGACATCCTCTATGGTGAATTAAAGACAGGTAGAAGTTGTCGAGGCGGACCTAAACAACGATATAAAGAGAATGCAAGCGGGACATGAAGGGTACAAGTATTGATGTGGACTCGTGGGAACAAAATGCTATGGCCCGTGTTATGTTGAGGGGGGAACATCAGGAAGGGAACGAGAAAAAAGGAAGATACGATTTCATTAAACACAAATGTTGACAACAATGGTCCTGAAATTCCATGCTATAGCTGTGGAAACTTTTCTTAACGCGGGCGGGTCTTGCAAGTCACACTCGCCATCGCCATGGTATTGAGTCCCTTGCCACATCATAGCTCGATATAATTCTATCGTCTGGAAAGACGGAAANCTGGCGTGAGTTGGATGAAGGCCTATTCTTTATTTGGGCTTAGATAGACAGAAGAAGAATATATTTACTATAATAATCATCATTATGTTGCATGAATGTATGGTTAACTATATCATATCACTACAGAGCTCAAGGAAGCGTTCAACCTGTTTGACAAAGATGGGGACGGGTTTATCACCACCAGCGAGTTGGGGACCGTTATGCGGTCTCTCAACCAAAACCCGACAAGCGATGAGCTCCAGGACATGATCAATGAAGTTGATGCTGATGGTAAGTACCCACCAAAAACAGTAAATGATTTTGCATTTCAGAAATCAAGGGGAAAATGTTCTTTGTTATAACCTACTGCCTTTTAGAGGATTATATAACATATTTTCTGTGATTTTGTCAAAGAAATTTGTGTATAATGTCTCTTTTTAGTAGAAATTAAACGACAATATATTTGTATCCATATATTTAAATGGTGTATATTTTAAGGTATTCTGAGATTAGCTTATGTAATGTGAAACTGTACTGACTGACTTTCTACCCTACCATGACATCACGCTAAGCGACAAACACCCGGTGACACAAAGTGTTACAATTCGGATGAGGTAACCCGTGGAGAGGTCTCATAAATCCCGTTCAACCTTTAGGTTATATTAGGACCCCTGGCAATAACCAGAGTGGGGCTTCACAATAACGAAAAATTCGTCCACGAGGGTAAGGGGAATTAGAAACTGTACGGGCTTCGGAGCTTTATATAGCTGAATCTATGTGATCAAAGTTTATAGTGTTTGCATCTTTGTTTTCGGCAGTAGCCGCACGGTTTTTTACAGATCCCGCAAGAAAAATAAATATACGTGTCTCTCCTTACGAGGACGGTTTCTATATTTTTTTGTGTGGTATGTTTTGGGTCTGGTGCTCGCTGTGAAAGACTTTAATTTAAATGTATCATAATTTCTGTGCATGCCCCTTCCCTCACCCCTTTTCTTAGCAATAGCTTGCGTTTAATGTATTTATTTCTAAGGCTTTGTACGGTTTTAAATCTATGGATGCTGTGTTATCTAGAGAAACGAAGAGGTTTTGGTGCGAACCAAGATCTGAGAGCGTATTCGTTTTGTATGGGGAGCTGCTTGATACTGTGGGATTTTCAGTATACCTTCTGACACAGTATTGCCGACTTCTTTGATGTCTCAGAGGAGGTTCTCATGGGTGAAGCCGTTAAGCCGTTTGCATTGTGATCTGAGGGTCCCACTCGTGTACCAGGAAGGGGAATCATTGACTTTGAAAAGATATCTTCTAAAGCCCCACTTGTATTTCAGTCAGTGGGACCACTGAATTTGAATGAATTTCTTCTAAAGCCCCACTTGTATTTCAGTCAGTGGGACCACTGAATTTGAATGAATTTCTTCTAAAGCCCCACTTGTATTTCAGTCAGTGGGACCACTGAATTTGAATGAATTTCTTCTAAAGCCCCACTTGTATTTCAGTCAGTGGGACCACTGAATTTGAATGAATTTCTTCTAACGTCCCACTTGTATTTCAGGCAGTGGGACCACTGAATTTGAATGAATTTCTTCTAACGTCCCACTTGTATTTCAGTCAGTGGGACTACTGAATTTGAATGAATTTCTTCTAACGTCCCACTTGTATTTCAGGCAGTGGGACCACTGAATTTGAATGAATTTCTTCTAACGTCCCACTTGTATTTCAGGCAGTGGGACCACTGAATTTGAATGAATTTCTTCTAACGTCCCACTTGTATTTCAGGCAGTGGGACCACTGAATTTGAATGAATTTCTTCTAACGTCCCACTTGTATTTCAGGCAGTGGGACCACTGAATTTGAATGAATTTCTACTAATGTCCCATTTGTATTTCAGGCAGTGGGACCTCTGAATTTGAATGAATTTCTTCTAACGTCCCACTTGTATTTCAGGCAGTGGGACCATTGAATTTGATTGAATTTCTTCTAATGTCCCACTTGTATTTCAGTCAGTCGGAGCACTGAATTTGAATAAATTTCTTCTAATGTCCCACTTGTATTTCAGGCAGTGGGACCACTGAATTTCAATGAATTTCTTCTAATGTCCCATTTGTATTCAGTCAGTGGGACCACTGAATTTGAATGAATTGCATCTAATGTCCCACTTGTATTTCAGTCAGTGGGACCACTGAATTTGAATGAATTGCATCAAACGTCCCATTTGTATTTCAGGCAGTGGGACCGCTGAATTTGAATGAATTTCTTCTAATGCCCAACTCGTATTTCAGGCAGTGGCACAATTGACTTCAACGAGTTTCTGCGAATGATGTCCAAGAAGTTGAAAGAGACAGACGCCGAAGAAGAGCTCAGACAAGCGTTCAAGTAAGTAATTTGAGGCTACTATGGGTGGGAGCACCTGGGAGATTTGAACGCTATCTGTCCTGTCCTTTATGGACACAGAAGTAACTAGTTCTATTATATCATAGAGAAATAGGTAATTCTGTTAGAGAAATAGAAGTAGGTAGTTCAGTTATGGGCGTACAAGTAAGTAGTTCTTTTATGGTCATAGAAATAGGTATATCTATTACATAGGTTAGAGTAGGTCGCTATATTGTGGATAGAGAAGTAGTAGTCTTATTATGGACGTTAAAATATACAGTTCTATTAGAGACACGGAAGTAGGTAATTCTAGTATGGACGTTAAAATATGTAGTTCTCTTAGAGACATGGGAGTTGGTAGTTCTATTATGGACGTTAAAATATACAGTTCTATTAGAGACACGGAAGTAGGTAGTTCTATTATGGATAGAGAAGTATGTAGTTTTATTATAACATACAAGTAAGCAGTGTTATTAATAACATCAAAGTATGTAGTTCTGTTGTGGAGCTTTCGCTGATAATCGTGGTTGTTCCGCATCCAGGTTCGTTGTTCGTAGAAATAACCCTCTGGCTTTCAACGTTTCTCTCCAGTAGGAGTTGTATAAGATTGTATGTCTTGTAACTCATTGAGTCGTAAGCAACGCATTATATATAAATTGCGTCATTCACTGAATCCAGACAATCACACATCGTGTTCTTCCTCTGTTCACATTTGGTCAGAGAATGCTAGTTTCATCTGGCTTTGTGTGTAGTTACCTCCAATCACTGTTATACGCTTGTCATTATTCAAAATGGTCATTGTGCCACTTAAAAATACATACAAAACCTTTTGGGACCCAAAGGGTTCATGTGACAGGCATATTTTATCTAATTTTATGCCCGGCTAGCTAGCGTATTTATTTAAACCTGACTTCGCAACGACTGGGTGACGAACTCCTTGTGGTCCGGGTTCACGCCCGGGGGTAGGCAGAAAGGCCACATTTCTCCCAGATTTACGGTATCTATCATGGAATCAAGACCGAAAGGTTGCGATATCCATAGTACCGAGCCTAAGGGTTAGCAACTCATGGCTTCTGGATATAAAACAAATTTTTTTAAAAAAATCTATTTTTAAATTTTTTTTCGGTGACCGTTCTTTTATACCCAACCATTTCTCTAGCTCAACTGATTAGTTTGCAGCAAACTTTTTTCTTTATTACAGTAGGCGATTTTTTTTTAAAAACCACATTATAAAATGCAGGTGAACGTTGCAGTACAGTGTTCTTCAACCGTGTTACACTCGCCTCCCATCAATACAAGGGAAATTGTCTGGCAGCCCACCTTACAGCCAGATAAAACACAACTAAACAACTAAACGCCATACCCGCTTTGTATGAATATTCTAACCGTTAAATGAATTATCGTGCTTATTCCCAGCCCAGGATTGAACAGCCTTAAAAGTCTATGGTTAAGCACCAGCAAGGAGATAAAAATTAGAATTTTGAGAGCATGCATCTTCCTTGTGGCTACGTACGGATGTGAGTCGTGGACTAACTCTCAGTTCTTAAGAAAGAGAAAAGGGATAGGGGCTTTTGGCCTGAAATGCTATAGAAAGATTCTCAGAATATCTTAGACAAAGAAGATGAGAATTATTAACATCTTGAAAGATCTGAACATCAAGGAAGATTGGCTAATAAACAGCATCCCCCGGAAGCTGAAATATTTTGGTCATATCAAGCGCCACGACGGATTGGAAAAATTATAGCAGAAGGCATGGTACCAGGAAGGAGGGGCAGGGGCCGACCGACACGAAGATGGGCACAGGATATAAATGACACCTTGGGTGTGAAAGTGCATGAAGCGGAAGAACTGGCGAGAGACCGAGTTTCTTTCAGGCAGACTGTGATGAGAGTGACGTTCTGCAAAGGACCTGCTACATTGATGATGATGATTCCCAGCTCAGACGGAACTACAGGTTACGTAGTATTCAAATGCCTTAATGTGACTGTTTTATGGGGTTTCTATGATTTGTGCCTGTTTGATTCTCATCCTTGAGTTGTTAAATCCTATAGCCAGCAATCCAGTCGTGAAAGAGAAAAAAAAAACCCTGCCCTGTTACATGATAAGGATAAGGCAAACATGTTTGGCGGCCCAGCTGAACGTTTCTGCAACCCACAGTTTGAAGAGCCCTGTTGTACTGTGTTAATGTTTTGTGTAGTTAGGTCTGTGAAATCCTACCAAAGAACTTTTTTGATCCAAGGATCAGTGGCAGAATTCATGGATCAGTAGGAGGACACGGAGAATTAAAAGCAGGACTCACAATTGTCCTTGTACAAGATGTGTGTTCAAGATGTGTGTACAAGATGTGTGAGCAAGATGATGTCTCTGATGAAGCGTGTCTCTTGATGGATGTCTCTGTTTTGTACATTACATTATTAGGTGTATGTACATTTTAATTTTGATGTGGAGATTTCACCGATTCTATTCCAAATGATCACACCGATGTAACGCACACCAGCTAGTCGCTTGCCCGGAACGTATCGCAAAGCACGAACTCCATAGCTCCCTAAGTTTACCAACTTGTTTTTCTGGATGGGAAATTAGCGAGGCAAATCTCAGAAAACTCGTCCAACCTCTAAACTAGTTACAACTAATTTAATATAATAGGTAACGATAGGCATGCTTCGTGCAGAGTGACATGCTTCGCTTCAGAGTGCCATGCTTCGCTTCAGAGTGCCATGCTTCGCTTTAGAGTGCCATGCTTCGCTTCAGAGTGCCATGCTTCGCTTCAAAGTACCATGCTTCGCTGCAGAGCTTTATGCTTAGCTGCTGAGGTCACGTGTGAGGAGCATTAATTGGATCTTTTCTCCGGAGCAGGCCGGTATGTTGGGAAATGGACAACCGGGCAGACTGGCGGGCTTTGCACAACTTGGTGGAATACTGATGCATGAGAAGGCAGAAGTGGTTAGGGTCGTGTGGGAGAGCGTGTACTGTTCGGAGGAGCAGATGGATCACCACAGCCTGGTGAGATTGATGCAACGGGAAGAGACGAGGGGTTTTGGCAGATACTTGTCGCTCAGAAGAAAGGCAAGACGGACGTATAATCAAAATACTGCTGGCACCATTGGTACATGAACTCTGCGCTGGCTGCTGAAGATAAGGACGAAGCGCTTATAGGAATGCTCCGAGTTCTGTGATGTCGGTTCATGAAAAAACTCAACTGAGGCTCCACAAAGCAGTTATGTAACCCTGTAGTCAAAGTTGGGTGGGCAGCCTTGACTGACTAGTTTTCTCTGTGTGTTTTTTTTCCAGGCAGAGAGTCTCAGCGATGAACTTATTGTTGGTGAGTACTTCTTTTTCAATATGCTGCAGATATTTTCTCACACTTCTGTCTTCAGCCAGGTCTGCATCCGAATATTAATGACCTTGGGGTTATATAACGTCCGCCAGTCACCAGGGAGCCTAAACTGCTGACGTGTATGATGACAAAATCTCAATCTGGATAGCAGACAAATCCAGTATACCCCGTTCAACCCCTAAATAGGACAGAATTAGGGCACTGCCAACGACTTTACCAATCTGGTGAAACCTGTAGTCCTGTTCTGACAAGGATTTATAAAATTAGAGCACAGTACTATAGAGTGTATGTTTGATGACTACAGACTTTTTGAAATCAATTTTTTGCGCACCGTGGTTAAATTTATGTATTAGGTTGTATCTGAACCACCGTGTAACTGTTTGGTTATAATATCACTGCTATATACCGTTGTTTTAGTAACTGATCTTAGCTATATCGGTGTTAACTATTGAAGAAATAGTATTTTCCATTGGGCATGTGTTTCTTAACGGTGGCAGGTGTTCGAATGTGGTTGTTCTACACTTTAGATGTCATTTCCTGATCTTCAATTGCCTCGTACCGGTAATCTGGTAATTTTAATTTCAGCTTCATAGCATACGGGTGACTCCATAGTTGCTCCGC
>CAJHNH020002791.1:34140-62702 GCA_905116865.2 Candidula unifasciata
TGGCACAGACGAGCACTGTTGCGTTGTAATGACAGTTTACAGATTGCCGGCCCACTTTTGACGTTCATCAAAGAGTAGGGTGACCATAACATCTTGAGGTGAAAATGGGATTTCTGTTGGATCCGAAAGTCACTGTGGGGATGTAAAGAGTTATAAAGCCTAAGATTTGTGAAGCATGGGTACACACGGGCATTCGTGTTGTGTTGGCGGTTTGTAAAATAAACATTCGGGGCCACTGGAAGTGAGTGAAGCGTGAGCCACTTAACTCCTTCAGTCCCAGACGTTTGTTGCTTTAATGCTGTCCGTTGTAAAGTGTGTGAACTTTATAGTGCTAGTTTTGACGTTTAAAGAAGATTACCTAACATAACAATGAGACAGAAAAGTTAAAATAACAACTGAAAAAAAAAAAAAAAAAAAAAAAAAAAGAACCAATGTTATAGAAGAACTGACTGGACCGGTTCAAGAAATGTATACCCCGTACTGAGTATCAGTAAACGCATGGCGAGTTGATCGGTACTGAAAGAGTTAAGAGTCACAGAAGACGTGTCGCTTGAAGTTTATGACTGGCTTGCCGACATGTCACCACCGTCCATTTCGGAAATGGTGGGATCGGTGTGAAATGACAACACAGGTGAATTGTGAACCATAGGTTTTGGCGAGAGATTGTGGGACAAATCCCGTTGTAGTTTGAACTGAGTCAGTAGCCGTCAGTCAGTCAAAGTGTGGGACATGCACGATAATTTTTCAAGCATGCGACAGTTTTAACAATATGTTTTATTCTGTCTGAGCTCAGAATATGTCTAGTGAGTATGGCAGATGATCAGTTGTACCTAGGAATGCTGTTTTCGAACTAAGTCCCAGATTTTTATGAACCAGAGCAAATGGCTTTTTTTCCCGAGTTATCGCCGGTGCACACCTTAAAATACTCTCCTAGTTAAAACGGGACCCTACCAAAGACGAGCAGAGTTTGATTGTCCTTAAAACAACTTTACGGTTAAAGGAGGTTTCTGTGATACGCACCCGGGAATTTCTCAAGTCCCGTGCCGTCACATAGGCACCACTTTTATTCCATGCGGATGGACTAATGTCATCCCCACAACCCAACCCTGGTTACGCCATATTGGCCAACTCCTCCCTCCCTCTTTAGACACTTAGTGTACGCTGTTGTGTATGTTGGCGTATACTCCGCTCATTTCCCGGGTATACTGACCCCGTTTTTCGCTTTCAGTCCGCGCGTTGGTGATATATAGGCTAGTACCTGTCCTAGTCATCCTCTTGAACGAAGTTTTTCGCCAGGGACACAGATGAATATGATTTATTTTGTACATTACAGTCCTATATAGTCACTTCATAGTTAGAGCATATTTGTGTATGTGTACTGTGTTATTCTTTATGTGCTGATGAAGATTAATCCCCGCAACGTCTTTTGTTAGTTTATTGTGATCTATTTCGTAAAGCTTACATAAAGTGTTTGTTTTTCTTACCCACATTTTCTCTTCCCTATAATTTCCTACTCTTTAAAAAACCGTCACTTAGTGGGCGGTCCTAGTGGGTTTTCAACGTCACTCGCTGGTAAATTGTCACATGCCTGATGCCTAATGTATATCTCAAAGGCCAAAACAATTAAAACGAGTTGCCCTTTTCCTTTTTTCATCCTCTCTGTCCCTCTCAGTCCTTTATGAGTATCTGCCCCCCCCCCTCCCCCCTACAACTCTTCTCTCCCTCAAAATTCAGATAAACCATACATCATCGCAACCTACAAAAATTCACGGTAAAATGAAAATCTAGTAAGGTGATGCCTTCCTTAAATCCCCATGCTAAAGACTCTAGGCTTACAACGCCGTAAAAGGTGAGTAATTAGGTGTCGTAAAGACAGTTGGGTTAGTTCGACATTACTCTCCCTAAACAGAGTAGGTCACTTTTCATTCAAAAGTTTGTTGTGCTGGTCGACTTTCCTAAAGGTTACAGGTGTCAAGCTCTCTTGTTTGGTTTCTGCGATGTCTTGCATTTACGTTTTCATTCCGAGAAAAGAGAATGGGTTGTATTGAAAGAAAATTAATTATGTTTTGTTTCAGAATTTGTGAAGTTGATGACCACCCGACAATCATCCGAACCGCATTACTGACCCCTGGATGCTGTGACATGCGCAGTAAGGCTGCAGTCAGCCATGTTGGGAGACTACATTGAGTTGTGTAGAGTTCCGGAATGGAGAAGAAATCCACTGAATGTCATCTTCTTCAACACATATCGAACTCATAATAAAACACATGCAATCATCGATAAATAAACTGAAATTGTACCGATGGTTTTTATTGTCTTATTTCCTTGCGAGAATTGATAACAATGGCAGGGGCACTGCCACAAAGAAATATTTGTGGGGAGAAAAAAAAATGGGGTGGAGTGGAAGGGGGAGGGGGGTCTTAGCCACACTGTAATTTTCTAGAACGGTGGCCTCAAGAACTTTGTCCTTTTTAAGAGCACTATAATAATAATACTCATAATATTCACCAGCTGTAAACTCCGGCATTGTTTGTTCATATTCAGATTTTAGACATTGTTCCAGAATCTTGAGTTTTGCGTGCACATCCGTTTTACACAATTGGCTTATTTGTATGTAAACTGTAGCCTATCCTCCTCCCCCCCCCCCCCCCCCCCCCACCGTCGTGAAAATGAACAAAAAAATATGGGAGCTCTAGATGCCTGAACGTCCCTGCATGATGGAAGAAAGTAGAAATAATGATCAGATATAGCCCATTCCACGACCTCATCCTGAAGGTTTGATATCACAGTTGCTGGACGCACGACATTTCGGATGCCACCCCAACAGGATCAAATCACGGATCGATCGATCAGTTTCTCCCCTCAGGGATGCTACCTAAAGCAGCGGTTCTCAACCTGCGGGTCGCGACATTTTTGTGGTGGATCAAACTACCCTTTCACGAGGGTCTCATAAGACCATCGGAAAACACACATTTTTTTGAAGTTATATGGGAAATTAATTGTTTGGGACTCGCCACAACATGAGGGAACTGTAAAAATGGATCGCGGCATTAGGAAGGTTGAGAGCCACTGACTTAAAGGTTTATCATACCACCCTCAGATTATAAAAAAATCTTAGTCTGAACGGCAGACCAATAAAGCAGATTCCATAGAACCAGTTCAACCTCCAGTGAAGTTATATCAGAGAACCGTATAGGCTACATTAGCCAGGTGCCCTCCTCCCCTCCCCACAGTTCTATGAGAATGACATTTTTCAGACTTCCCCTGCACAAGAGCTACACAAGCGTGATCATGAAAATCGCCGCTGCTTCTAGAGCACTTGCATAGACATCAGAGCAAACAGCCACACAGACGGTAATTGTGTCAAACTCCTTGTTTAAATAGCTAGAACGCATTCGAAAATCGCACTTTACCTCCCTTACCTGGATCTACACACCTGGTCATGCTGGCGTAAAGGGTAATGAGCGAATGGACTAACTGGCAAGCAATGCACCAACGCATGAGAGAAGAAGATGGACAGAGCAGATATCATCAACGCTGTACGCTAATGGATAACGAGGAATCTCTGAAAGTAATACGACTGCGTGACATGGGAGTAGAGCATGCTGTTTATTAGCCAATCTTCCTTGATGTTCAGATCTTTTAAGATGTCAATATTTCTCATCTTCTTTGTCCAAGATATTCTGAGGCAAGTTTTACGTCCATTTAATTGCCACTGCCCTTTGAACGGTCAACTCTCGGTACCAAAGCAAAGACAAACCGTCCGCAGCTGGGATAGAACCCCGCACCCCGGCATTACGAAGCGCGTTCGCAACCCCTAAGCCACAGAAGCCGACACACCAAACAAAGGTAGCTAAATAATGTATACAAAGTAATCACCCAGCAGTGAAATGTATCTACAAGTACGATATTTGTGGTCTTAAAATACATTACGGTAGCAATGTGTTGTATGGAGTTTGAAAATAACAAGATGTATAAACATGTTGATACTAAAGTTATTCAGACACAAAGAGATGCATACAAGTTATATGTGATGTAGGCAGTTGCTGCAGGTGCTCAACGTGGTTCCCATCAGCCTCCAGACACCTTTCATAACCAGAATACAACATGGGTTAGTTACGTATCGTTTACAGGACGTTGCAGAACCAACCCCAACAGCCCCAGGCTGTTGTGTGGTTTTTCTAGGCAAATTTACGTCCAGTAGTTTGTCATTGCTCCTGGACGGTCGGCTTTCTTGATACCACTGTCGAAACCAACGCAAGGCACATGGCCCAAAGCTGGGATCCAAACCTGCATCCCGGCATTACGACTTAGCCACAGAGCCGACTCTTTCCCATTTTGTTGAGCTTTTTAGTCAAATTTCTCTGGAATTCCTTCTATGCCATGTAATAATGATGTCTTTTTTTTTTAATTAGTAGCCTCTGTGACACTGGCTCTCAACCTTCCTAATACAGCGACCCTTTAAAATAGTTCCCTCCTGTTGTAGCGACACCCAATTATTTTCAGTCATAACTTCAATGAATATGTGTTTTCCGATGGTCTTTGGCGACCACTGTGAAAGGGTCGTTGGACCCAAAGAAGGGTCGCGACTGGCAGGTTGAGAACTGTTGCTCTATAAAAATGATGTTGCATTTCACTGCTGTGCGATTATTGTGCATACATTTTTTTTTTATTCGGCTAACTCGGTATGACCCTAATGTACCCCGCTGTAACGGTTTGGTGCCACTGGTGTCTGGTACAGAACCAGGACGTACCGGCTGGTTCTGCACCACTTGTTAATAAACTGAAAGCTAAATGTTTGAAGCGCACTGTAGGAGCTAGTAAACAGTGCAGAGACCACTACGGACTGAAGAAAATGGTGCAGCGAGGCGCATGGTCCCTGAACCTGGCAGTCGGGTCCCTTGAGGCCTCCCCCCCCCCCCCATACCTCTATCTTTCTCTAACGCGTTCTTTCTGTCTCTCTCAGTCACCCAGTTTCTTTCTCTATTTCTCTCCATCACTTAATTTATAACCCACCTTCTCATGGGAACGTTGAGAAGAGGTATCTAAAGTGGCTGCTGCATCGGAGGACGGATCACTCATGGGAATAAAGTAAAGGAGCCTTTTTGACGCCTTTTGTGAGCATTGGGCATATAGGGCTAAAGCTATATTGTATGGATCTATCGACATTCGGTAGGTAATGTGGTCAACGCCGACAGCCTTTACTTCCCATCACTGTACACAAGCAGTCAGTCACGAAAGCCAGCATTTGCATTCGCGAATTCTGCACAAGTACACCAATGTACTTAACTGTGTACACAGCCATGGAAAGTAGGTAGGCATGTACGTCAGTGTGTACACAGGCAGGCGAAGATACCGGTAGGTAAATACCCTGCACTGTGAAAGAAAGAAAAAAAAACAGACATAAAAACGAGAGCCAGAAAATAGGGTTTGTAGTTAGAGTATTTACCCGTTTAAGGTTGGTCGACCTGGGAACCGAGGTCGTTTAAAGAAAAAAAGATCCGCTCCGTGAGGATCTGAACCTACAACCTTCCTATCAGCAGGTGAGCATTTACCATCTACACCACGGTGACTCCCACTCACGGAAATGCACAATATAAAATAACGTCGGCAGTGATAACACAACATTATACCTCAACAAAATCTACAGCACAATCTCTCCATCTACCCGTCTCCATCTTTATTTCTCAGCGTCTCTCGCTAGCTGTGAATCTCTCCATCCTTTCCCTCCGTTCTCACCCACCTCTCTCCGAAGTTGCATTGTTGTGCCTGCTTTCGACCAGCAATCTTGAACTGCTGCCAAAAACACAATCCAACCGCAGTGCTAGCCCACAATCCACAGCGAAACATCCCATCTCTCAAGATTTATATTCCACAATTTTTCCGAGCTCCAGTCTAAAAATGAGAACAGAATTGCATTAATGTTGGAGTGTTTCTAAAAAAATATGTTCGTATTTTGGGTGTAGCTGGTAGAATATGCTTTTGTGCGATAGAACTTTTCTCGAAGGTGTGAGGTAAGCTTTGAATATGTTAGGCCCGTGTGAGTAATTTATAAATATATGTATGTGCGCAATTGTAATGCGCATAATTTATAAGTATTTGATAGTATTTGTTGCATATAGGTATTTGCTAGAGGTAATTATTAATAATAAGTTGTTTTGGAGTGTATTTTATAGACATTTGCCCGCTTCAGTAATTTGTAAGCATTTGCTAGTATATAATTTATAAATACTTTTTAGTGACTGCAATGTATAAGTTTTTGCTCGAGTGAGTAATTCATAAGTATTTACTAGTATGCATAATTTATCAGTATTTGCTTTGTGTTAGATTTATAAGTAAGTATTTGCAAGGAAATTTAATTCACAAGTATTTGCTTGAGTGAGTAATTTTAAGTTTTTGTATTTATTTGTATTAAAACTATTCATTTGACTGTGAAGTCGTACAATCGCATTAATAATTAAATCATGCTAGCAAAATCTTTTTACGAATAATCATGAAGAGGATTGTAAGGAAATTACAATATGAACTAGATGAAGCACAAGCGGGTTTCAGACAGGGTAGAGAAACTAGGGATCACATCTTTAATATGAGAATAATTTTTGAAAAAAGCAGATACAACGTAGATCTTCATGCTTGTTTCATTGATTATAGCAAGGCATTTGATTGTGTCCAATATAGAAACTGTGGACTATTATGAGAAGTCTGCGGTTTCCATCGCATTTAGTGCATTTAACTGAAAATCCTTATCATGAACAACAAGCAGCCATCAGAGCAGCTGGTGAAACATCAGATTGGTTCGAGGTGCAAATGGGAGTAAGGGAGGGGTGCATTCTCTCACCATACCTATTCAATCTATACGCAGAAAATATAATGAGAAATGTCAAAAATGACCAGACTTGTGACAGTTATGATCCGCTCAAAATTGGTGGCAACCCTATTCCGGAACTCCGCTATGCAGATGACACAATCCTCCTTTTTGAACAGCGTTAAGGGAATAGAAAATTTAAAACTGTCCAAAAGCACAGAGAAGATCCAAATCTGTTCTTGAATTTAAAGAAAACGAAAAATGGTGTCCACAGATGAAACTTGCTGCCACCCAAAAATAACAATAAATGATGAAGAAATTGAAAATGTCACAAACTTTGATTATCTAGGCTCTATAATAAATAGCAATGGAGACTGTTTGACAGAAATGAAAAGGAGGATGGCCAGAGCAATGCAAAGATTGAACAGCCTTGAAAGTCTATGGTTAAGCACCAGCAAGGGGATCAAAATAAGAATTTTGAGAGCATGCATCTTCCCTGTAGCAACATACTGATGTGAATCGTGGACTATTTCCGAGTCCTTAAGAAAGAGAATTGGGGCTTTTGAGCTGAAATGCTATAGAAAGATTCTCAGAATATCTTGGACAAAGAAGAGGAGAAATGCTGACATCTTGAAAGATCTGAACAAGATCAAGGAAGGTTGGCTAATAAACAGCATCCGGTCTCAGAAGCTGAAATATTTTGGTCATATCAAGCGCCACCACGGATTGGAAAAAATTATAGCAGAAGGCATGGTACCAGGAAGGAGGGGCAGGGGTCGACCGACACGAAGATGGGCACAGGATATAAGTGACTCATTGAGTGTGAAAGTGCATGAGGGGGAAGATTTAGCGAGAGGTCGAATTTCTTTTAGGTAGACCGTGATGAGAGCGACGTTCTGCAAAAGACCTGCTACATGATGATGATGATGATGAACTGTGAAGTTAGTAAATTAGTCATATAGTTAGTCACATAGATGGTTTTTTCAAGTCAAGGTTCCTGTTTCACATCAGTCAGAGCACCCACAACCGTTCTTGTGCCAGGTGAAATCATACACCACGTCCTCAACCATTCCATTTGAAAAACACAACAATGCAGCCGTCAGACATGCCAAGACTCGCAGTCTTCCACCGGAATTGCAGCGTAATGTTGACACAAGCAGTCAGTCACGAAAGCCAGCATTTGCATTCGCGAATTCTGCACAAGTACACCAATGTACTTAACTGTGTACACAGCCATGGAAAGTAGGTAGGCATGTACGTCAGTGTGTACACAGGCAGGCGAAGATACCGGTAGGTAAATACCCTGCACTGTGAAAGAAAGAAAAAAAAACAGACATAAAAACGAGAGCCAGAAAATAGGGTTTGTAGTTAGAGTATTTGATTAACACTGTTTGTACCTGAGCTGTGCAGGGTCGCCGCGACAACGAGAATAAATAGGTGCGTGTGTGTGTGTGTGGGGGGGGGGGGGTGGGGGAGTTCGAGTGTAAAATCATTGGCATAGCAAGCCTAGGTGTTACACAGAGCAGTAAAATAATTTCATGTCACCCACCCCCCCCCCCCACACACACACACACACATACACATTAACAGCATGTTAGGGCCATTTTGCCCCCTTCCCCATTCAATATAAATTTGTAATGTACAAAAAATATGTGTTGCCATTTTGTTACTCCCTCGCTGATTGCACCCGGTTTGGCCTGCATCCCCTTTGCCACACCGCAGTGCCAGAGCCCCATAACATAGTTTTCCTGGGAGGAAAGCTCAGAGGGCATAAGCATGTTGAAGTGCTTAATAATAAAATAATAAAAACTATAATGTTCCGAATAACACACACACACACATAAACACACACACACACACACACACACACACACACACACACACACACACACACACACACACACACACATATTTAGAGAAAGTGGTAACAATTTTTGTGTCTCGAACTAGCTTCAAAAAAATGCTCGGTTTATATGGAGAGGGGAAACAAATGTGCACAGGTATTTTTTTTTACAAAATAATGTTTTTTTGACTTTTTATTCTAAGCCAAATCTGTGAAACTCTTGTGCATGCAAAAATCAAGTTCCGGATCAAGACTAAAGTCCAGAAGTGGATGAACAACTAGAACTTTAAGCTGCAATTTACAGCCTTTGAACGCTAAGAAGAAGAAGAGGAAGAAGAAGAAGAAGAAGAAGAAGAAGAAGAAGAAGAAGAAGAAGAAGAAGAAGAAGAAGAAGAAGAAGAAGAAGAAGAAGAAGAAGAAGAAGAAAAGAAGAAGAAGAAGAAGAAGAAGAAGAAGAAGAAGAAGAAGAAGAAGAAGAAGAAGAAGAAGAAGAAGAAGAAGAAGAAGAAGAAGAAGAAGAAGAAGAAGAAGAAGAAGAAAAAGAAGAAGAAGAAAAAAAGAAGAAGAAGAAGAAGAAACTATTTATTAATTAAATGCTACACATAAGCCTTCTACCTGAAGCAGCAACTGTCACTGTGGAAGCGTGCGTATATTATTTTGGCTAAGAAGATATTTCCTCCTAATTTCTTTTCTTTCCTCTCGTGATTGGATGGCAGGTTCAGTTCTTGCCTTTTCCTTCTCTGATGGTGTTACAGACCAAAACTTACGGTAGCATCTGTAGGTTTGAAAGTAGAGTTCACGCTAGTTTATATAATAACCTTAGTCAATGAGGTATTTCATGGACTAATCATACTGTACTGTGCAACGATTGTCTTTCTGTCTCCGCCCATCTACGAAGTTTTTAAGACTCATCCATTATGTCACAAATTGCAGACAGTTTTAAAAGTTATTTAGTAAGTGATGTATTATTATTATTATTATTATTATTATTATTATTATTATTATTATTATTATTATTATTATTATTATTATTATTATGCCCTGATAATTTCTTTAAAATAGACTCTATTTTCAGTCCTTTGAAATTCGCGTTTAACGAAATTTTACTGCATTAATGTATTGAAAATTTTCTTCTTCTTTCGTTCGCTTGAAATAAATTATCTATATCTGCAGTGTTTTCTCTAGTATGAACTTCACTGTCTTTTGTAATTCACTCAGCGAGCCGTAAAGTTTGACTTGCACCGATGTTTCTCTTGGCCAAAAGTTTTGCCTTGATATGTTGTATTTGGGACAGTCTTGGAGGACATGATCTGTTGTCCCAGGTTCCAATCCACATGTGCACATGTCTGATTCGCAGATTTTCATTAAAAATAGAATAGTAGGGGCAGATGAGACCCTGAAAAGATAACTTCTATATATGGTTGGAGGTACTTTCGACCCTTTACTGGTGGGGGATCGGGAGGATTTCAGGTTGTGTTCACCCTTATCTTCCAGCGCCACTGTAAGTGTGCGCAGGTAAAATAAATGTAGGTACTGCTGTAACGGACTGCCCTGTTACCTGTAAGTCACCGTTGCTTCCAGCAAACAACCGCTACCGCTGGGGCGTAGAATTTGTGATTACAACAGATGTTAACCGGCAGGCTGGCGACCCTCCTAGTAAATCTGGCACACAGATACGTTGGGGGGGGGGGGAAGGGGGGGGGGAGTGGATATAACCTTAATTTCTTCAATCTGAACTTAGGGGCCCCCCGCCCGCACTCCATCTGCAAGAGGACTAAGCTACACCCTTTCCCAATTATGTATAACAGTTCTTGTTTTTATTCATATACTATTTTTGAAATATATTAATTATTATAATTATTTGCCATTCAGCACCCTGTTGTTCGAAGACAACAGAGTTGCTTGCCCTATATAGCACGTTGCAGAACCAAGTCATGGTTGCTAGGGCCGCATTAGCTCAGTCGATAGGAGACTCGCTTTCAAACCCAGCTGCGACTCGCTGCAGCCCTCTGCCGGTGTTCGAAACCGGGCGGCTCCCGGGGTAATGGGAAATGGGTACCAGAGTTAACACTCTGTGGTGAATGGAGGAACATCGCTGTAGCTACGGAGTTTCGTGCGGACGGCGACACAAGCGGACAGTTTCTTACATCAGTCCGACCTGGTGGCAGAGCACTAATGGTTTTTAACTGTGTGTAATGACGCTGGTTCACATCTCCCGACTTTACCTTTTTTTATTTTAACCAACCCATGCATTTCTTTCTCTAATTGTTGTTGTTCTGTGTTGTTGTTGTTGTTGTTGTGTGTTGGTCGTTTATGATGTCATTAGGCAATGTTACTTTCAGTAGTTTGCCAGTACTCCCTAGAGAGTGGCTCTCAATATCACTGTTGGAACCAACGCAAGGTGGTCTGCTGTCGAATCGCCCTGCAGCTGAGATCGAACGAAGCACTAGTGAATTACGAAGTGCGTTCGCAACACCTAAGCCACCCACAGACGCAGACACGTCAGTTTTATTATTTTAAACACTCTAACAAGGCTCAGGCCTTTTGTATACCTCCCTTAGAATATATATATATATATGCGCGTCCGTGGCTTAGGCGTTGCGAGTCCGACTCGTAACTCCAACGTACTGCAATCGAAACCCACTGCTGGCTGTGTGGATGTTTATCATGCTATGGGGCGTCGCAGGTCGCAGGTCGACCCAGCCTAAAATGGTACCAGGATTTATGTCCTGGGGAAGTGAAGACGGCTGTCATAATGCTAACCACATTACCCACATAGTGCCGATGGTCTGTAAAAATATGGATGCTTTTCCCATATGCCCGAAGCGCCTAAAGCGTGAAAAGGGATCTTCACTTTACTTTACTACAAAAGGTAAAGTCGGGAGATGTGAACCAGCGTCAATGCACACAGTTATAAGCCATAAGTGTTCTGCCACTAGTACGGACAGCTGATAAGAAACTGTCCGCCCGTGTCGCCGTCCGCTCAAAACTCCGTAGCTACAGCGACCTTCCTCCATTTACCCCAGAGTTCTACCCATTTCCTTAAGGCTGGGTGAACCCTGGAACCGTCAGGTTTCGAACACCGGTCGTGGGCTGCAGCGAGTCGCAACTGGATTTGAAAGCGAGTCTCCTATCGACTGCGCTAATTTGACTTTACTATATATATATATATATATATATATATATATATATATATATATATATATATACACACACACACACACACATGAAGACTGAGGCCACCTCCGCGCCGTGTTTTTTCTTCTTCTGTCAGCGCCCCTGGTGTGCTCTCACCTTCCATAGAAGAAAGGTAACACGATATTCCAGAAACTGTGAGCCTGGCAAGAAAAGGTGTAATTTATTCTGTATTTTATTGCCTTGTTTGTTTGGTTTGTTGCACCGGGAGAGAGAGAGTTTACAAGACCATCAAAAAATGATTACTAACGATTACCTAGACCTTTTTATTTGAAAGCAAGCCTAAAATTAATTAGTCATAGCACTCTTTTTCTTTTTTTAGAAGACTTTTAACCGTTACATTCCCTCCAAATGTGGACCGAAATAATATAGTTCCGTCGCCCAGCTATTGACTTGAGTGCATGGTGCGACACTGTGCTTTTCGACTGTTTCCACCGTGGTTAGTGTTGTGAACTGCAGATGAAGAAAATAGCGAGAGACCTGTTGCAACAGAACTGATGGTGCTTTTTGCGATTAATTGCATGTGCAACTGCTCATCTGTTGTAATTGCTGCTTCCATCGACAATGAACTGCATTTCTATTGCTGGACTGTATGTGTTGGCACATCTGACGGCTGCCTTACGCATGTAATACATCTTTATTTTGTTCGCTTTGCGGAGCATGCAATCTGTATAAGTTTGTTTCACAAGGGACAGTGATGGACATTCTGTGTGGTTTTCGCTGGTCCAGACAAGTAGCAAAGATGGGGCGTGCAAATTTTGGTGGTATGTCCCGTTTTCAGCTGAAAATGTTAGTGAGATGTCCCGTTTTCAGCTGAAAATGTTAGTGAGAGGTCCCGTTTTCAGCTGAAAATGTTAGTGAGATGTCCCGTTTTCAGCTGAAAATGCTAGTGAGATGTCCCGTTTTCAGCTGAAAATGTTAGTAAGATGTCCCGTTTTCAGCTCAGGATGCTATAGTCGCCCTATATAAAAAAAAAATGATGTGTCTTATCGGATAGTGAAAGGGGAATCGCAGCGTATTCTCACACCCTAATGTTCTCAAACATAGCAGTGGATTCACGTATCCACGGCTGCCAACCTCCATTGCGGTGTGACGGCACACATCTTGCTAACAATGTAATACATGGTTTCTGTTTTTCTCTGTAGGTGGAAAAAGTACTAATCGTGGAATCGAGGCGGATCCTTCGACTCCAATAACTTTGACATCCAGATCCATACTATCAAATAGAATTTGAAACGACCCATACATTTTTGGATTACAAACAACTATCCATATACTTTTGGATTACAATCTATGATCCAAACGCTCGTGGATTACAATCCACAGTACATACATTCCTGGATTACAATCCAAGACCAATATACTATTGGACTACAATCCACGACCCATATAGTATTGGACTACAATCCACGATCCATACACTCTAGGATTACAGACCATGATCTATATACGGTTGGATAACAATACATGACCCAGACACTCTCGAGTTACAATCCACGATCCAAACACTCTTGGATTCTACACAAAGATCCAGACGCTCTTGCATTACAATCCGTTATCCGGACACTCTTGGATTATAATCCATGAACCCAACATCTTTTTTACTCCAATCCACGATCCACTCTCTGATTACAATCCGTGATCCAGACGCTGTTGGTCCATGACTCATGCAATTTTTTTTTAAACTTCCAATCCACGATCCATGCACTCTCGGATTACACTCCATAATCCACACACTCTGAATTACAATCTAGAAGTCTAACATAAAGCTGTACATTTGTACACAACCTAATTCTACAAACAGCAAGATGCGAAGTCACAGTACGACGGCGTTGTCTCTCTGTGGAGCTGTTGTCATTGTCTACATCATGGTTGCTGTACCAATGGCCCAGGTAATGTTGCTGTTTCGTTTGTGTGGACTGTGGCGGGTGGTTAGGCGTTAGATTCTCATGCGGGTTCAAACCTCGATGAGGGGTGATATTTTGTTTCCTGCCAGAGACATTATTCAAAATTTTAATCTCCACTGTTATTGGCGACTATGAGTTATGTTGTCTCTGATTTATGTTATCTCTTTTTTATGTTATCTCTGATTTATGTTACCTCTGATTTATTTATCTCTGATTTATTTATCCTAGATTTACGTATCTCCTATTTATGTTTTCTCTGACTTATATTACCTTTAGTTTACTCATCTCTGGTGTATGTTGTCGCAGATAAATTTTACACATGGCCTTGACCAGTGTTGCCACTTTTCTTTGACAAAAAACATCCGAAACGTAGTCAAAAATATATAACAATATCTAAATTTTCGTGGAAAACATCTAGAAAAAACATCCAAATGGAAAGAGTCACAAATTACATAGCAACTTGATATGACTTACCCTATAGAATCGTGTCCATGACTTTACTCAAGTCTGCCTAGCAAGATCCACAAGATAAACTTAGCTTGGATGATGAAGTTGAAGCTTCAGATCCAAAATGGCTCTGGTATACTTTAGCTGTTCCAATTTCTTTTAATACCCAATCAGGGAGCTGATAAGTGGAACAGCCTTTTCCTACTTTTATCAGGCCGAATTTTATTGTCAACATAGAATTTAAGAGGTCAAATTTAATCCTTTTTCTTAGGTTAGATTTGATAAATTAACTCCAAATGAAAAACCATTGAAAAATATCTACCATCTAAACGACAAAAACGCCATTTAAATGCAAGAAAAAAACATCTATATCTGGATGTAAAACATCCAAAGTGGCAAAACTGGCCTTGACCAAGTTGTTTATGAGACCCAGCTTAATGAGCAAGGGTGGCCACGTAATCTTGCTGGTGGTTTACAAGTGCAGGGTTTTCGACGTTCTTACTGTCGGCACCCAGGGGAAGGATTCTCTTGAATACAGACTGTTGGTTCCTTGCCTCTCCGGCAGATGTACTCCGACTTCCAAGGAAGCTCCCCAATTAGTCGACTCTTACGACATGCTTTTGGGAAGGCAGTGGGTCTATTCTTGTTTTCCCCACAATGGAGCCGGAACCCACACTGGGGAGAATAATTCAACATATAACATTCAACATATAACATTCAACATATAACATTCAACATATAACATTCAACATATAACATTCAACATATAACATTCAACATATAACGTTCAACATATAACATTCAACATATAACATTCAACATATAACATTCAACATATAACATTCAACATATAACGTTCAACATATAACATTCTACTACCAGGCTGCAACGACTGCCTGACTGGCCATCGGCACAAACTGTAGACCAGTGTTGCCACTTTTCTTTGACAAAAAACATCTACCATCTAAACATCAAAAACGCCATCTAAATGCAAGGAAAAACATCTAAATCTGGATGTAAAACATCCAAAGTGGCAACACTGCTGAAGACCTCTTCAATCACTTAAGTTATGCTTTGTTTTTGTGAGAGAAATGTCACCTCACCACACACACAACAGAAGTTATCAGCTCTGTCCACACACGCCCTGGGCATTTCTAACTATGATAGTTTCAATAAAGACAAAGACGCTAGCTAATAATCGCAAAATTGTGTCCGAGATCAGATATTTATACATAAATGTGATGTAATCATAGATCTGACTGCTTCATCAACTTCTGATTACAGTTTTATTGGTCAATATAAAAAAAAATTATACAACCGGCCACAACAGTTGCGTCACAGTTTTATCAGGCCGAATTTTATTGTGAACATAGCATTTAAGAGGTCAAATTTCATCCTTTTTGGACTTCCATCGTATAATTTAAAAGTTAAAAAAAAAGGTGATGATCTCTTATCACGCCCTGGGCGCATCGGGTATATAGGAAGAGCGTCCTATATTTCACAGACTAGTCAGCACTGGATGGGTAATGTGGTCAGCATTACGCCGGCCGTCTTCACTTCCCCAGGACAGCCATCCTGGTACCTATTTGAGTTTGGGTCGACCTGCGACGCCCCACACCATGATAAAAATCCACGCTGCCAGCAGTGGGTTTCGATCGCGGTACGTTGGATTACAAGTCGGACTCGCAACGCCTAAGCCACGGACGCCACCCATCGTATAATTTGGCCCCAATTAAGTAAACTAGTAGCGAGTATCTTAAAAACTAGAGCCAATCAGCATTATGAAAATTAGTTAAGATCAGCTACTTTCCTGTTTTCGTGGGTTCGAGTCCAGTCTGAGCCAGAGAGTTTTTTTTTTTCAAAAATGACCTTGACTCTCAGGTTGTCCCAGCCTTGACTGGGTACCAGGTGCAGTCCTGGGAAGTAAAGGCGGACCAAATCACCCACCAAGTGCCGATTGGTCTATACAAATATAGGTCTAGCCCTATATTCTCAATACTTTTTTTTTCACTTCTCTGGTGTTGGAAGATTGTTATATTTCACTTCTCTGGTGTTGGATAAAGCTGGGGCGACCATCCCCAACCCACCGCGTCCACTGGTGGCGGATTGTGGAATGGTCTCTAGATAAAAGCGTGGAAATAAGACCTTTACTTTCATTTCTAGTTCATACTGGTTGTTGGCTAGCTGTATCGGCTCCACGTGACCTACTTGTTGCATCCGTTCACATCTACACACCCATACCTTTTCCACGACTTCTTGATTTGAGTTGCAAAAATGGGTTTGTTGTCAATCCCCTAATATCCTTGAAAGCTTTCTATCATCTAGAGTGGAGTGTGAAAGTCAAACAAATATTGAGTTGTTTATACATTTTTTTTTTTTTCTCGAATGGAAGAATTTAAAAATAACTTGTCCATTTTCGTTACATGTTTGCATATCAGGGGAGATAACTGACATTTCGTTTATCTACATCAAATGAAATGTCGAGACACAGGTAATTTGGCGGAAAGTCTGCATAGTGAAACGTTAGGCTTGGGTACTTAAACCTCCTTCTAAAACAAAAAGCAAAACAAAAAAATACGGCTTTTAAGCTCTTCCCATTTCCAGATTTGTCGGCTCAGTTGCGTCGTCCTAAATCATTTATAGAACTAAAATGTTTGTCATTATATGTGTCTGTGTGTGAGTGTGACTGTGTGTGTATTTAAATTAGCTTATGTATTTTATTATATGTTTTTGCCATTCGGTCGAACGTATAACAGGTAAACTACAAGAGCCTAGTCTCATGTGTGTATTATTCTGTTCTTCTCTCTACAGAGCCAAGTTCTTGTGGTTTCATCGCTACTGGTGAGTAATGGTTGTGTTGCATGCGAGAATCACTGTGCTGTGTAAAGACTTAATGAAACCAGGGCTTTGCGGAGCAGGGGTACACACGGGCATTCATTTTGTGTTGACGGGTTGTCTTCTTCTTCTTCTTCGCATTCACCAGCTGTAAACTCTGGCGGCAGGTTCTGGTTGCTCGTCCACTACTGAACTGCAGTCTTGCTAGAGAACCTGAGTGTTGCGTGTGCATCAGTTTTACAGATCTCATTCTCTTGAATACAGACTGTTGGTTCCTTGCCACTCCGGCAGATGCACTCCGACTTCAAAGGAAGCTCCCCAATTAGTTGACTCTTACGACATGCTTTTGGGGAGGCAGTGGGTCTATTCTTGTTTTCGCCACAATGGGGCCCCTGAACCCACACGGGGGTTGACGGGTTGTGAATGTAAACATCTGTGGCAACTGTTAGATAGTGGAACATGAGCCACTGGGGAAACTTCAGTCGTTTCAAGTTCATGACGGGCTTGCGGACATCTCAGATAGTGTGGGATCCGTGTGGGCCGACAGTACGGGTGGTTTGTGAACCCCGGGTTTTGGCGAGAAAGTCAGATCCACGTGGTATTGACCGCAGATGGGGAAAAGTCCCGTGGTGGTTTGAGTGAGCCAGTCGCTTTCAGTCATTCTAAGTGTGTGAACGTGTGCGCGAATAGTTGTGTGACAGTTTTAACAAGTTTTTGCCTATCCTCCGAATAACAGATACAAAAGATGGCTGCCAATGCCAAAAACAGGGCCTCAGTCACGTGTCAATTGCGCACTTCCGGCGACCTAATTTCGGTGACTGCCACCACCGCCGAGAGTATCCCTAACGCAGCTCACGCGGCGTGGATTAGGGCTAAACTAGATGACTAGGACTCACGAGCAAAGCTGCAGGAGATGCGGAAGCTGCTGTTCGTGTGTCCCAGCCATCTAGTTTAGTCCCAATCCACGCCGCGGGGGATACTCTCGGCGGTGGCGGTAGTCGCCGATAAACCGCAAATTAAGTCGCCGGAAGTGCGCAATTGACACGTGACTGAGGCTCTATTAGGGTGTTTTTGCGGCCGCCATCTTTTGTGCAAGTTATTGGGAGGATAGCCCACGTTTTATTTTGTGGAGCTCGAAGGAACTGTCTGGATGCCTGCGATGGATCATCCTTGTACTTCGTATTTTCTAGAAATGACTTGCGTCGGCCATGTGTGTAGGGTCAGTGAAGTGGCGGATATGTGGCACGCTGATTGACGGGATGTTTTTTAAGTGCAACACAAGGTGCAGTGAGAACTGTGTGTGTGTTGACCAACGTGCAGTTGTAATGGGGACGTATCGGAAGGCTGGTTAACTGGACGTTGATCAATAAAACTTTAATGAAGTTCTATGTAGCGGATGGGCGGTCTGGATTCTGTTCACCAAGTGTTAAGGTGATGGAGTCTCTCCCGCGGGAGATCGGGGTTCGACTCCCGGTCATGGTGCTGTTTATCTATCGCGGCAAACATCCTATACGGTACAGTTCGTGGCGACAGCACTAACAATGCGTTTGTCTCTAAATCTTCAGGTTCACAAACCATGGTCTACACCGTCCTAAAAAGTAGTTCATACAGACGGTAGTGACAAACATGTTATAGTTTTATAAATGGTGTTCTGGGTATATTATCTCAGGCTTGTATTTATTCCAGTTGGTTACGTTTGTCTTGCGCAATTTAGAACGGTAGAGACTAGGGCTGTACCGAATAGTGATTTTTACTATTCGGCCAAATACGAATAGCTGGACCAACTATTCGGCCGAATACGAATACGAATAGGGAATCATCATCAGGTGCTTTTCCGAAAGTCATAGGTGATCATGCCTCTCCATAATCTGCGATCTCCTGCAGCATGTATTAGTTCGTGTGCCGACACACCTCCATGCCATGCAACACGACTGACAAGAATCTTCTCTTGTTGTCTTCCTTTATCCCTCCTTCCACATATTTGCTGTCCAATGTATTCTAAGCATTCTTCTGTAAAACCACATCTTTGAGGCCTGCCTACTGATTGTCCAGGACTCACAGCCATATGTTAAAACTGGTTGTATGTAGCAAGCAATAATTCTTTTTCTAACATTCAATGACAAAGATGTATTGCATAAGATGTTCTTCATTTTATAAAATGCAGTTTTTGCCTGTCCTATTCTGTTTCTTATTTCAGTAATGCATCTTCCATCTGATGTTATCCATGTGCTCAGATACTTAAATTGCTGTACTTGTCCAAAATATAACCATTGACTTTTATTACACATTTAGGAATAATTACTTTCTTTGATACCACCATTACTTCTGTCTTCCCATTATTCAAACTGAGGCCCATTCTTCCACTCTTGAATAGTGTTTAAACAGATCTAAAAAAAAAAGTAAACATTTAAAAACATTTCATGCTTTTGCTTCCTTCAGTCAGTCATTCTGTGGTAACTAATACATAGGAATGAAAGTATTCTTAGTTTTATAACAAGTAACTAAAACTTGTAGATTGTCACTGACAGCTTAGTTAATCAATGAAAGCGGCATTAACTTTCAAAAAAAAAAATCATTCCTTGTTGTCAGCATAAAGGCAGGTTCTTGTCTCACTGAAGGCATTTCCAGCTGTACTAAACAGACGTTCACTTGGTATGCTCGTAGGTGGTGCACAAAGATAACGCTTGACAGTATGAACCAAGGTGGGAAATTTCGATATGTTCATTTTCCACCAGTCTAGAAACGGATGTAAGGTAACCACTATTCGTATTCGGCCCGACCGCAACTCATCGGCCGAATACTGAATAGTTATTAGGTCCACTATTTGGCCCCGAAGCGAATACGAAGCGAATATTCGGTACAGCCCTAGAAGAGACCTCAGACTTCTTCATAGCTAAGGACCTTCATCATTATCATCAGGTGCCTTGCCGACTGGCGTGGGCGATCATGCCTCTCCACAATCTGCGATCACCTGCAGCATGTATCAGTTCGTGTGCTGACACTCCTCCATGCCATGCAACAAGACTGTCAAGAATATTCTCTCGTTGTCTTCCTCTATCCCTCCTTCCACCTTATCTGAATTCAGTCCTGACATCAGTTGACAATAATTAACCGTTTCTGAAACTACTAACTTTGATACCTCCTCAGATTCCCCCGTTCCTCTCATCCAATGAGTATGTCAGCAATGGAACAACCCAGATCACTTATGAAGGATACATCCAAGACTTGCTGGATGAGCTGGCCAAGCTGACGGGGATATCCTACACCTTCTCTATCAGGGCAGACAAAAAATTTGGCCACCTTCTGAGAAATGGATCTTGGGATGGTCTCATAGGTGACGTAGTCGAGGGGGTAAGTTCCAGAACTTCGCATTTGTGGTTTTAATGTTGACTTTATTTATGGGTGCCAGCCGCTGTGGTGTAGCGGCTAGAGCCATGGCTATTCAGCTACGTTTATTCAGAAGCAACAATTTTGACAATGGGGGTGGTCATGGACCAAAGGCCAGAGCCCTAGTGTAGGTTAGGTTAGTTGCGTATCCTTTACAGGACGTTGCAGAACCAACCCCAGCAAGCCCCTGCTGTTGTGTGGTTTCTCTAAGCAAATTTACGTCCAGTAGTTTGCCATTTCTTACTGGACGGTCGGCCCCCTGATACCACTGTCGAAACCAACGCACCCGAAGCGTTCGCATCGACTTAGCCACAGAGCCCGACCCTAGCATAGATAGATTAGTAATACAATGTGGCAACTGGTCCTGATTATTAACCACTAACTGCATATCCCCTAGCTAGACGATCGCCTGCGGATCCTAAAGTCGTGGGTTCAGATGCAAACTGAGCAGGACTTTTTTTTTCTTCAAAAATGGCTTTGTTCCCAAATCGACTCAACCTTAAATGTGAACCAAGTAAATTTCCTGGGAAGTAAAGGAGGCCGGCCTAATGTTGACCACATCACCCACCGAGTGTCGATTGGTCTGTAAAATATAAATCTAGCGCTTTATACGCAGTACACCTGAAAGGGTGGAAGAAAGGGCCTTCATTTATTTGTGGATCTGTGGCTAAGGGATAAGGGAATTAGTTTAGCAGTGTATAAATTCTGCAACACTCGGGTTCTATATCCGTGGTAGACGGTTTACCGTTTTCGTAGTTTTCTGACAGTTGTAATCGAATCGTACCGCGGAAGAGACTAGGGTCTCAGCACGTAATGTTGCTAAAGACAGTAGTGGGCACTGTAGCCAACCTTCATTTAGGAGGCGGCACATAATTTATTTTGTTTATTTGATTTTTGTGTAGTTGATTCACGGAGAAGATCAGGTTAAAGGATGAAACTAAAAAGCCCTTTAACGCCAGTATCACCTTGGACATGTGGTGTCAAACTTACTTTCTTTTGACAGTGATGGGTAATGTAGTCTAAATCACTCCAGCCGCCATTACTTCCCAGGTTATATCCATGTGCATAGTCTGTGTTCGATTTAGCTTTGAGCAAGCGATACAAACAAACAAACAAAAACGAACTTAATAAAAGCTTATAAAATATATATTTCGATGTAGAATTGAGCCCAAGACCTTTGACAGGGCAAGAAAGCGGCTAGATACTGCGGTACGCTCAAGGGTCCTCTGAAGAGTTGATGGTAAAAGCCAGTGTCTTATGGGGCTCCTGGGCATACAAATGATTTCTTGTACGGCATCGATTTTTTACTGCTGTTCTCTATGTCCAGTTGGAGGACAGCCTTTCAGTCAACGCCTGCTAAGATAGCCTTGAGTTTGCTATATATATATATATATATATATATACAGAGAGAGAGAGAGAGAGAGAGAGAGAGAGAGAGAGAGAGAGAGAGAGAGAGAGAGAGAGAGAAAGAGTGAAAAAATGGAACCGTATGTGGACAGACAGACTAACACGCAGGCATTCATGCAGATTTGTATGCAGACAGACAGGTAGACAGACTCACTGATTGACGAACTAACGAATAGTCAGACAGATAAAGAGACGGAAAAGCTTTCACTTAGTTTATGTAAAAATAGTAATTCTAACCATACCAATAATAACAACTATTTTTTATTTGTCATAAACGTTTCAGAGGGTCGACTTAGCAGCAGGTCCGCTGACCGAAACGTCCGCACGTTCTAAAGTTGTCGATTTCTCGACCCCTTTCATGAACTTTGGCCCCGTGATCATCATGAAGCGCCCCCAAGCACCTGTGATGACCCTAGAGGAGCGACTTCAGAGGCTCTTCTCTCCTCTGTCTCAAAGGTACGACGCTTATACTTGATATCTTTGTCAGCGCTGAGAAAGTCAGATCAAATTGGTCACAAAAAAGTCACAAACCAAAAAAATCCTCTTCTCGAAAGGAGCTGGTTTAGCGTGGCCAGATTCCCATCTCACTATCCTGCCCCTCTCCCCACCAAAACAAAGAGAGAGAAAGTAAGACAGGTCTTTGTCAACAGATAGAGAAATAAACGAAGAGAGAGAGAGAGAGAGAGAGAGAGAGAGAGAGAGAGAGAGAGTGAGAGAGAGCGAGAGAGAGCGAGCGAGAGAGAGAGGGAGTGAGCGAGAGCGAGGGGGGGGGGGATATTTTTTAATTAGGAGCTTTGTGGAGTCGATCTGTAAATATGAAAGTGTCTCATCTCTTACCACATACGACTCCAGGTTACTTAATGACCATTCTATGGTGCTTCAATACAATTGTGCTAAAAACATGGTTATTCAGCTGAACGGGATTTCCCGGTTTTTGTCGCTGAAACTCATTCTTGAAGCACTAAATAGCATATACATACACATCATCACGTACACAACTCATACCCATCATAAAAAATCACCACCACACACAACACGTACACACTGCACCACACACAACACATAGCCACAATACCGTATCACTTTGACACAGAGCACATACGCACCATAAATACACACACACACATATCACTACGCTTACAATACATACACACCATATATACATGCATCCCCACACACATAATTACATTAAAAACCCATACACCTCACACGCAAATACACATCAGCAGACTCACAATACATACAGCAGACACAAACACACGCACACATGCGCGCGCGAACGCGCACATACAGTAGTGCCAACCTGGAGAACCCAATCGGCCAACACGCGCAGCTAAACCTGCTAACCCAGATTAAAACACCTGGTGCAGGTATTTTCTCATGCAGTTGGGAAACATTTTTCTTATAATTGGGTTGCGTGTGTGTATGTGTGTCCCCCTCGCGCCTGCGTGTGTGAAGAGAGAATGGCATGGAGAGAAAAAGAGGGAAAGAGAAAGACAGAAAAAGAGAAAGTAAGGGACAGATAATTATAGTTTGGAATTTATAAGATCGCGAGGTAGCTATAACGTTTGAACGGAGTTTCCCGGATTTGTACTTGTTATTTTCTCATCCTGGAAAAAAAAAGGAGGGGGGGGGGGGGGGGAACTATTACATTACACAACTGTACATATCTTTTTTTTTCTTTTTCTTAAAGTTTATGCCGTGTGGCGCTGGTAGTCATGTCTATCAACAACCTTCTATCTCGTGTACTTTCACTCGACTCTGACACAGATGATTCCCCCATGCCATGAAGTCAAACTATCCAGCATCTTCTCTCTCTCGGTTTTTTTTCTGCCTCTCCTCCCCTCCAACTGTCCTACTGTTACGATGTACTCCAGCTTTCTCCTTCTCATGACATGACCAAAGAATGTAGATAATCTCTTTCCGATGTGAGCAATCAGTTCTCTTCGTCAGCCAGTTTCTGTCAAGACATATTCATTTTACCTGTACATTAAGGGATAGGGATTTAAAGAATGGTTAAAGTTATGCCAAAACGCAAAAAAAAAAGCTGCCAGTTGCTGCCCTTATATACTACTTTCGCTGTGTAGGCGGAGGTGGGGGGGGGGGGGGGGGAGTCTTTGAGCCTGAGGATCTACGACCACAACGCTAGTGCTGTCGCAACGACTGTGCAGGTGACAAAGCTAAGTAAATTAAAGATCCATTTTCACGCCTTTTAGGCGCATCGGGCAAATGGAAAGAGCACCCATATTTTTACAGACCATATGGCACCAGGTGGGTAATGTGGTCCTACAGCTTAGTCAGCTTTTGCCTAAATCCGGCAGCGAGAACACAAAACTATTAGGAGCGTCTAGCTCTTAGTGAATGAATTAACGAGTTAATGAATAAATACAAACGTCAAACTTATATTGAACACATCTTCTTCTGCAGCATCTGGATGTTGTCAGGTTTGGCCTGGCTGATTACCAGCGTGGTACTCTACGTCATCTGTTACACCAACCCCTACGACTGGAGGCGACTTGCCAAGGACAGACAAGCCAGTTTGCGGGAAGCCGAGTCCTTCTCCTGTCTCAACACGTTCTGGTTCACCATGAGCAACATCTTGTGGCAGGGTGAGTGACCCTCTTTCAGAGTTTCCACTGCCAACAGTAGAATCAGCACCTAGACCATCGTCATCATTATCATCACTATCATCATCGCCACCGTCACCACCACTGTCACAACAACCACAAACGTTTAAAGAGTAAAGTTTACAATCAAGAGGTTAGACCTAACCTTTTCCCTCTGGGTACCCTCGCCCTTGGGGATAGTAGGGGATGGATCATACCCTCTACCGAGCATGTCGTAATAGGCTACTTCTCCTTGTTGTTATTCTTCTTCTTCTTCTTCGTCTTCCTCTTCTTCTTCTTCTTCTTCTTCTTCTTCTTCTTCTTCTTCTTCTTCTTCTTCTTCTTCTTCTTCTTCTTCTTCTTCTTCTTCTTCTTCTTCTTCTTCTTCTTCTTCTTCTTCTTCTTGTTCTTCTTCTTCTTCTTCTTCTTCTTCTTCTTCTTCTCCTTCTTCTTCTTCTTCTTCTTCTTCTTCTTCTTCTTCTTCTTCTTCTTCTTCTTCTCTTCTTCTTCTTCTTCTTCTTCTTCTTCTTCTTCTTCTTCTTCTTCTTCTTCTTCTTCTTCTTCTTCTTCTTCTTCTTCTTCTTCTTCTTCGTGTTCACCGTATGTAAACTCTGGCGGAAAGTTTTGGTTGTGCGTCCACTTCTGAACCTTAGTTGTACTATAGAACATGAGTTTTGCGTGCACATCAGTTTTACAAATCTGGCTTGTGCAGATTTTTGTTCCTTGCCTCTCAGGCAGATGCAGTCCAACTTCAAAGGAAACTGCTCTCATTAGTCGACTTTTAAGACATGCAATGGCAAAAGCAGAAGAATAAATTTCGCCCGCTTTTTCTCCTAGAGCTCGGTAGCAATCGGTATCTCTCCGCACAACGACTAACCATATTCCGCGACTCCAGCGACTGTGGACACGTGGCTTCACCACTTAGCAACATAAAAAGTTTTGATGACAGAAATGTTCATCAATAACTAGAGAATGAAGTGTTGAGCCAACAACTGACATCGTGGTACTCGGGACTTTTCCATAAGCGCTCTGTCCTCATCTTCAGCAGCCAGCGAAGAGTTCCCATTTCGATTGTGCCAGTGGCAGTTTGGTGGCCGTTGTCCAGAGTGAGCTGGATGAAGCGTCGCACGCTTGCCAAGTATCAGGGTTTTTAACTTATAAATGTCACTCCTCCACACACAACACAGAGGATTATCTCTGTCGACGAACCATGGTCCCTTACTCTCACCGACAGGGCACATGCTAATGATAACTACTACTGGAGTAAAGTAAGTCCACACCCCGAACTCTCTAAAAAGGGGGAGCGAACGAACGAACTTTATTTTCAAAGGGTTACAAATTGGGCACGCAGGCCCGTCTTACATTCGGCCCTTTCAGTCAACCATCTTTCGCACAGCAGTTGTATCTTACTAATAAAGCATGTAATGATCATATGATCATATGAATATTATAAAAGAACACAAAAGCATGAGCCAGGCACAAGTAACATGTCCTAACGCAACCACCATCATTGCTCTCAGGCAGATGCACTCTTACTTTCAAGGAATTAGGTAGTTAGTTAGTCTTTCCTCTTGTGTCGAGTGCGGCACATTGGGCAGAGGTCATGACTCTCCATGCATGGCGGTTTGTTGCAATCTGTTGTAGGTCTTGGATGTTTGAGTGGTCCATGAGCGAGCCTTCCCTGATGATAGTTCTACGTAGGGTTTCCCTTGGTCTTCCACGAGATCTTTTCCCCTGTGGTGTCCAAATGAGGGCTTGGTAAGGAAGTCTTGATTTATCCATTCTAACGGCGTGGCCGACATAGTTCCAGCGGCGTTTTCGTATAAAATTAGACACATACTCTTGCCTGGATTCTTGCCTTATTTGTGTATTCAAGGAATAGCTGCTAAATAAGTGAAAGACTTTTACTCGGACGGGTCTTGCTAATCACACTCGCCATCGCCGTGGGCTGTGAGGTCCATGCTTCCTCCTAGCGCAGTATAACACTACCGACTGTAAAGACGGAAAGGTGCCAAATGGTGTCAGTCGACGAGAAGAAGAAGAAGATGATGATGAAATGTTCAGCTAGCTTGACTGTTTCTGTATTGTTTCAGGTTACGCACACTCGCCCAGGTCCATGGGTGATCAAATGTTCAGCTTGTTTGACTGTTGCTGTATTGTTTCAGGTTACGCACACTCGCCCAGGTCCATGGGTGATCAAATGCTCAGCTAGTTCCACTGTTGCTGTATTGTTTCAGGTTTCACACGCTCGCCCAGATAAATGGATGATGAAATGTATAGCTAGTTACACTGTTGCTGTATTGTTTCAGGTTACACACGCTCGCCCAGGTCCATAGGTGCTCGAATTGTGGTGACTTTCTGGTGGGTCTACGTGCTGATCTTTGTGGTGATGTACATCGCCAGCATGACCAACTATCTGCAGGTGGGGCCCACACAAAATGTCGACCAGACCTACACCAGTATTCAGGTAGGTTTATACACCTGTCATAGCAAGACCAACCATCTCTAGGTGGGGGTAGAGAGGTCCCACAGAATCCTAGCCCAGCTTGTGCAGATACCTCGAGGGTAGAAGGAAAGGGAAGAGAGAGGTCCCACACATTCCTAGTCCAGCATGTCTAACTACCTCGAGGGTAGAAGGAAAGGGAAGAGAGAGGTCCCACACATTCCTAGTCCAGCATGTCTAACTACCTCGAGGGTGGAAGGAAAGGGAAGAGAGAGGTCCCACACATTCCTAGTCCAGCATGTCTAACTACCTCGAGGGTAGAAGGAAAGGGAAGAGAGAGGTCCCACACATTCCTAGTCCAGCATGTCTAACTACCTCGAGGGTGGAAGGAAAGGTGGGAGTCCAACACACTAGCAAATCAATTACCTCACACACATCTGGCCTACCATAACCAGCTACCGCGGGGACGGGACGGGGAGAAGGAGGGTCTGCCCACACACGTCTAACTTAGCACGGCCTACTACCTCTGTGGAAAAAAGAGGGTGGGGAGTAACCACACATTTCTGGCCCAGCATAATCAATTATCTTAGAGAAGAGTTCGGGGGGGGGGAGGGGTGGAGTATCTCAATCAAAGTTTAGATAAAGGGTATAAACGTATTCAGCTGCTAGCGTGAATTTATTAGTTCTAGGAAAAAGGACAGAGGACCACCAGACCGAAGATGGGCAGAGAATAGTAATGACACCTTGGGTAGGAAAGTGCACGAGGGATTGAGAGTGACGATCTGCAAAGGACCTACGTCATGATGATGAGATAGGAACCCTTTCGCTCAAAGAAGTGTAATAATGAAACACAGAGCCACGTACATTTAGAGAAAAGATTCGAGACAGCGGTTAAAAAATGAGCCTATTTAGGAACACACTGGGAAAAGAAGTGTGAGCTAGAAGGAAGAGTGACAAGAGAAACAAGTAGGATGGAGGTAAGGAAAGAAATGTGGTTAGGGCAATAAGTAATTCCCCGTTGAACTGCAAAAACAGGAAAAGTAAGGAGAAGACAAGGGTTCTTCTGTGCAGGGACCATGAATGTTGTTCATTGCCCAGGCAGTGAATATGTGTATAATGAGTTACACGACAACAACATATGATTATATAGGCAACGCTTAGTAGACCATGTGCACAAACTACAAGTTCTATCTTGACTCAAATAAATGAATATAACCGTCACATCTGTTTATTTTCCGGAACAGAAAACTAACGTGCTTCCCAGATAACAATACATTAACAATCAAACATCGTGTTTGCAAAGACCATGTGCTAAGCCCTTCAACTAATAAAGATAAATTTCAGAGACCTGAAATCAAATATCTCCGAGCGATGATCCAAACTGAAATCTAGATCTAACACAGCTTAACTACTTGGAATTTTTTTTTAGATCGCCATGAAATCAGTTAGCCAGTCAATCTATCTTTGCTCAAACCGCTGAACCCTGGTTGCGTTAAACCATGGGCAGTTATGTCACGCCCATGGGTGGGACGAACTGTTTCTATGGCAACTGGAGAGACCAGATTGCGGAAAACTAAGACAGACGAAGTTACTTAATCTTTCAGGGTGCATCATTGTGACAATACGCTCGGTGACTCCAGAATGTCTTTCCTCAACCTACTTTTATTTCTTTGTATTTTGAAAGTAT
>CAJHNH020002791.1:68862-141362 GCA_905116865.2 Candidula unifasciata
AGCAGATTAATCAAATATTGCGCTCGTTTCTTCATTCTCCAGTTACCACATTGGGAGGGACTAGTAGGAATCCATATTGCGACCGTCGAGTTGTAACGACCTGCCGAAAGCAGGGCGGACGACAAACTGGAAAAAGATAGCAGGAGTCTCATAGCCGAGAACTGCCAAGGTAGTTGTCTACTTCTCCAATACTTTATGAAATCATCATGCACATAACCTAAACTTCTACTAGCCGAAAACAAGCTCATTTAATTTCGATTATTAAATAAATCTTTGAGGTTGTTACACAGAGTTAAAGTAAATTGTGTACTTAGGTTTCAAGTGTCTTTTTTTGCATATTAGTTCTAACTTCAGCTAACAATATATTTAAAATCAACTTGATGGGGCTTTTGAGTAATGCAAGGAGAGGAGGAGACCAGTCGCAGGGGTTAACTGAGCACCTGGATTATTATCACCGTGGGTTTATCCAGATATCTATCTATCCCTTCTCCTTCTCCTGTGGATACAAGTACAGCAACTTTCATTTCATGGAACGAGCCACTCGCTGTTTTCTTGGCTATCCAGGACTGTCTAGGATCAACATAGCTTAGATAATAGTCCAGTTTCTCACGTGGGTGGGCATTGTTAAGGATCAAACCCACACCCTCACTATATCAGTGTATTTACCCACGTGGGCGCGCGACAATCATTTAAACGTCACACGAGGCTTGCTGTCTTTACCTTCACTCTGTTATGCCCTGTGCAGTCTTTCCGATATCATGGATGGAATCTTGTCGATTCAAACGAATGGCCATCTTTAAACGGTCGTATGACGTCACTGTGCTCATCTGCTCCAGATGTCACATTCGTAACACTCTTGATCTCCTTAACAACAATATTGACAGGGTACGAGATAATGGTAGGGTTACTGCAATTTCTGTCACATTTTTATTTGAAAATTACTTTTACATTACTACAGCTGGGTAAAGTTTTTGCTCATTTGGAATTGAAAATGTATATCACAAACAACAAGCAGCCATTAGAGCAGCTGGTAAAACATTGGATTGGCTCGAGGTGCAAAAGAGAATGAGGCAGGGCTGCATTCTCTCACCATACCTATTCAATATATGTGTAGAAAAGATAATGAGAAATATGACAAATGACCAAACTTGTGACAGTTATGAACCGCTCATAATTGGTGGCAACCCTATTCCAGAACTTCGTTATGCAAATGAAACAGTCGTACTTTCGAACAATGTAACGGGAATAGAACATTTCACCATGTCTGTCCAAAATCACAATGAAAATCAAAGCTTATTCTTGACTTAAAAGAAAATGAAAATAATGTACACGGACAAAACTAGCTTGCCCCCAAAAGTAACAATAAATAATGAAGATGTTGAAACGCATAGTCCTAGGAACGAGGGGTAGGCCAACTAACACAACGGTGGGTTCTTGGTGTGAGTGAGTTCTTAAATATGAAAGAGCATGAGTTGGTAGAGCTGGCAGATGATGATGGGCCCAGCTCTGTCTGTGTTCTAATACGTTTTATGTGATAGCCACCGATGCATAGCAAATTTACTCTTCATCTCATTTCAGAAACTCGAAGATCTTGGACAACAATCTGAAGTTCGTGTCGGGGTGATTGAGGGAGGTGCTACCGAACAGTTCTTGTTGACAAACAGGGTAAGGCATGAAAGATTGGGAAAATCCAATTATTACACATCTCGTTTCGCTTTCAATTAAGTACGGTGTAATGACCCAGATTTTACCTTACTGGTGTACGTTTGAAGTTTGAACAACGGATCAACATCATGGCACACGAGTCTGAGTCCGAAGAAGCTCAGCACAGTGCACAGGCTCAGTAGCACCGGCGAAGATCCTGAAATACTTTGGGTAGATTTTTAACTCCAAATTTAGCCCGGGATTTTTTACGTGCACAACAATGCACACGGGCGTCCGATTTACTAACCAGAGACCAGGGAGAATTTATTAGGTCAAAGTCCACGTGAAAAAATCCCAGCTTTTGCTGGGGATTGAGCCCGGAACCTCAAGCACTCGGGGTTGCCACCTTGCCTCTAGACTACGCCGCCCCTCGTTTAAGTTTTAACGTAGTAAAATGAATATCTACTTAACATAACCTATGTTCAAAAATGCAGGGCTTACAAAGACTTACTCCAGAAAAGACAATCAGGAGGTTAGCATGCCTTTTGTAGAAAACGAGAAAAAGAGAGCTATTATAGAGTTATTAATGCGAATTCAACTCATAATTAGAAGCGTGACAGAATCGAACATCATTCTGTGTTTGGCACTGGAAAGAATGGCATTGAAGAGGGAATGTTAGTAAATCTAAAGAGTGAGTCTGCACAAGTAGCCTGCAACGGCCACGAATATCTGGCCATTTGTAAGTGTCAAGGTGGTTGTCACGTGATGTCTGCCAGCTGTTTCGACTTAATATTGCTACGTTAAACTTATATAATAAAATAATAAAGCAAAATGTATTGATCGGCATTCATAGAAAGAAGTAGAAAGATAGAAGAACACACAGGGCAACATAAAAAATAAAAGCTATCTAACCTGTCACCTCCTCCCAAACAAAAAGATGTCTTATTGGCCATGTCTATCGTACAGCTTGAAATCCACAACTATGGAATACAGACAGAATTGAGCGTGCCAGCGATTGTCTACGAACCTAGTATGCACGAAGAATGGTATTTAGTGACAAGTAACTCCCCGGTGACAACCTAAACAAGCGATTAGTGACAGCGACAGATAACGCAGCCAGGAACAAATATGAAACCTGTTTTATACCAAGCCTTGTGTTGAAGCGGGAGTCCCCGTGGTCTAGTGGCTAGACGCCCGCCTGCGGATCAGAAGGTCGTGGGTTCGTGTCCTGACGGGGACCGGACTTTTTCATAAATGAATTTGACTTCCAGGTCTACCCAGCTTTGAGTGGGTACCAGTTACAATCCTGGGAAGTAAAGGCGGCCGACGTGATATTGACCTCATCACCCACCAAGTGCCGTTTGGTCTATAAAATATAGTTCTAGCCCTATATACCCAATTCGCCTGAAAGGCGTGGAAAAGGGTCCTTTACTTTACCTGTGTTCAAGACGGTCTACTGCCAACTTCTGCGTGGAATTTATCACTTACTGTGTACTGGGACAATCTTTGTCCCAGTCTTCTACAGTGTTACCTGGCCAGTCTTAAGAAGTACATTGCAACCGAACAGCTCTTGTTGAACTTCTCATTGACTATACATATTGAAAAAGCCCTGTTTTCCAACGTAATGCAGAACAAGAACGTGATAGTTTTCTCACGTAATACACAACAAGAATGTGATAGTTTTCTCACGTAATACAGAACAAGAATGTGATACTTTTTCAACGTAATGCAGAACAAAAATGTGATAGTTTTCCAACGTAATGCAGAACAAGAATGTGAAAGTTTTCCAACGTAATACAGATCAAGAATGTGAAAGTTTTCCAACGTTATACAGATTAAGAATGTGATAGTTTTCCAGCGTAATGCAACGCAAGAATTTGATTGCTTTCCATTCTGACACAAAGTTGCCTGCCTGTTAACAGTTTTCCGCAACCTTTCCCACGAGGTACTAAGAACAACTTACTATTTTCCATTTGCTTTCCCTTTCCCATCTGTTGAGAGGAAAATAGGATATTTTTTCCTTACAAGGAAAAGTTGTATAGGTTTTCCCTTACCTTCCTCGCTTTTAACAAGCCAAAGCATTTATCTACTCCCCAGATTCCACAAATAAAACATGTCTGGGCCAGGATTAAACAGATGAAGGGCTATGTCTCAACTTTGGACAAGGCCATTGACAAAGTTCGAAAGTCAAAGAAGCCTTACGCCTTCATCGCCGAGTCGGCCATGGCTAAGTACTTTACCAAGCATGGGCCGTGTGATATCTACATGGTCGGTGATTTTACCACTATAGGTAAGGGAAAACAGGACGAGATCCACAAATCTCCACTCATTTTGTTACTGTAGGAAAGATCAGTGGATTTTCCCCCTTACTGTTGTTGTTATAGCCTTTCTTCTTCATCTTTTTCTTCTTGTTCTTGTTCTTCTTTTTCTTCTCCATTTTCTTCTTCTTCATCTTCTTCTTGATCATCATCATCATCGCCACCTTTTCTTCTCTTTATCATCATTCTCCCCCTCCTTCTCCTTATTATTATTATTATTATTATTATTATTATTATTATTATTATTATTATTATTATTATCTTCTCCCCCTCCCCTTCCCCCTAGTTATCCCAGCGAAGTGTTTGAGATTAAGATTGGGGGAGGGAGGGGGTAAGAATAAAATGGTATTTATAACCTCAGACATTCAATCTAGCAGCGTCCGTGGCTTAGGCGTTGCGAGTCCGACTCGTAATTCCAACGTACCGCGATCGAAACCCACTGCTGGCTGCATTGATTTTTATAATGGTGTGGGGCGTCGTAGGTCGACCCAGCCTAAAATGGGTACCAGGATGGCTGTCCTGAGGAAGTAAAGACGGCCGGCGTAATGCTGACCACATTACCCATCAGTGCCGATTGGTCTGTAAAAATATGGGGCGCTCTTCCCATATGCCCGATGCACCTAAGGCGTGAAAAGGGATCTTTACTTTACCTTTTTTTTTTACATTCCATCTATCCATCGCTTTTGTGGTCAACCTCTAGTTTTTCTTGAGTTATGTATTAAGGTTTTCCATTGTGCACTGTCTAGTGGTAGTCTTGGCATATGTCCGAATCATTTTATCTGCTGTTTATGGGTGTAGTTTAGTACTGGCTTTTGTTACTGTCAGTAGTCACAGTTATCTGTTTTAATCCCACCCATCAGTTAACTAGAAGTCGCCTGCGGATCATAAGGTCGTTGGTTCAAATCCGTGTGGCGCTGGATTTCACAAAAAGTATGAGCTTGGCTGTCGGGTTGACACCGGTTTCACTGGGTACCAGGTAAATTACTGGGAAGTTAAAGGCGACTGACGGGATATTGACCACACCACTTATTGAAGTCTACAAAACTTTGAGTCTAGCCATGACCGGTTCCAGCTGACGGGCCGTGCTGCTGACGTCACCGTGTCGGGCTAACGATGCGTTAACGCAGCGGTTCTCAAACCAGAAACAAACTATTTTTGACAGTGGCCAGAGATGACTACTTACATTTTAACTTTCAAGTATCTACATACCTTCTTTATTAATTTTCACAATTTTTAGCCGACTTTTCCTGATTATTGCCGCGGCAGCCCTGGCATACGCGCACGGCACCCCGGGATGCCTCAGCATCTCGTTTGAGAAACCACTGCGTTAACACATCGTTAGCCCCAACCCGGTGACGTCAGCAGCACGGCCCGTCAGCTGGAGCCGGTCGTGGTCTGTAGCCTCCAATACCCAAGGCGCGACTGGCGTGTAAAGGAAAAAAATAATAGGAAATCAAATAAGACAGCCAAGGAACCTTTCTTCTTATAGCCGGCGGGCGGCTGAAAAAAGGATCAAATTTGGAATTTTTTGTTGGACAACTGGAATTGGGAATTGTAAAGGAAACTTACTTTCATATTATCTCATATTCACCAGGGTCGTATTCGCTGGCATTTCCGGTCAACTCCAGCCTGGTCAAGCGAGTGGACATCGCGCTGTTGATTCTGCGAGAGAAGGGCGTGCTCAAGGAACTGGAAGATCGCTGGTTTACAGGCGAGTGTTCTGGCTTTTTGGTGGAAAACAACCGAAACAAGCTACAGCTGCCGCACTACCATGGGGTAATTTATTTTACATTCTACATTCGCACTTTAAAAGACAGTTAGCCAGCTGTGTTTACGGCTTGCCTGTGTTGTCTACTCTTATTGGCCCAGCACAGCCGATTTTAGCGAACCTCTAATTAGTTATCTTTTACGGTTAGAAAGGAAATTAACTTCCCGTCCTCAAGTGTACACTGGAATCCAGAAAAGGATCATGGGGATAATAATATATCGGGTAGATTGCTTGTGATCTTCCGGTTTCAGCTCGAAATATCAGAAATGGTAGTGGGATTTTCCCTTTTAAGCTCAAAATATCCAAAACAATGGTGGGATTTTTATTTTAGCTGAAAATATCAGAAATGATAGTGGCATTTTCCGTTTTCAGTTCAAAATATCAGAAATAGTGGTGGGATTTTCCGTTTCCAGCTCAAAATATCATAAATAGTAGTCGGATTTTCCATTTTCTGCTTAAAATATCAGAAATAGTAATGGCATTTCCTGTTTTCAGCTCACAATATCAGAAATCTTAATATTTCATGTTTTAAGCTCAAAATATAAGAAATAGTAGTGGGAGTTTCCATTATCATCTAAAAAAAAAAAAAAAAAGAAAATCAGAAGTAGTAGCGGGATTTTCCATTTTCAGTTTAAAATATCAGATATAGTAGTGGGATTTTACATTTTCGGCTCAAAATATGAGAAAGAGTAGTGGGATTTTCCGTTTTCATCTCAAAATATCAGAAATAGTAGTGGGATTTTCCGTTTTCATCTCAAGATATGAGAAAGAGTAGTGGGATTTACCGTTTTCAGTTCAAAACATCAGATATAGTAGTGGGATTTTCTGTTTTCGGCTAAAGATAAGAGAAAGAGTAGTGGGATTTACCGTTTTCGGCTTAAGATGTTATGGTCACCCTCTTCCTCCTGCAGCTTTAATCTACTGCCGGAAGTCATAGGTCACCCACTTGAGGGGTTTTCCCCCTACCACTTTTCGTTTGGGTCACTATCCTTAACATACACAAGTTTATGGATCACATAAATTGTCATGGGAAATAAATGCGACCGTCACGGTGTTGACTACACCACTGACCGACTATAGACAAATGATTCTCGAACTATGTATCTTATGCTGGTTGAGTCTCAAATGTTATACCATGCTGGTCGCCTTAATTTCCCATGGCAATTTCTGTAATCCATAAGCTTTTGTACGTTGAGGACAGTGAAAGGCGTTTATTTTAATCTCTTCAAATAAATGATGATAAATCTAGGAGGAGATAACCCTGACTCTGTGACCTATAAACCAGCTTTATCCAATCAGATCCTCCCAGGTTCCCTAACTATTAAGTAATTCATGGATAAGGTCAAGGACCCTTGTCCACCTTTGCAGGCGTATTTGGCATATAGGGCTAGACCTTAAATTTTATAGACCAATCAGCACTCAGTGGACGATCTGGTCGACATCACACCGGCCACCTTTGCTTCCCAGGACTTTACCCGGTAACTTTTTAAATCTGGGTCGACCTACGAGCCAAAGTCATTTAAAGAAAGAATTCATTCTCTGTTTGGATTTGATTCTACGACCTTCGGTCGCCAAATCACGACGGCTCCCTGGGTTTTTAAAGGAAATATTGAAAGAAGTCAAGGCACCCTAGGTGAAAAAAGTCCATTAATGTTTGTGCCTTGGCCTACAGGTTGACCTAGGATCCTTCTCTGGGGCGCTGATTATCTTGGGCATTGGCCTCGTTTTGGGCAGCCTGGTCACGTGTGTGGAAGTCTTTGTTTTTAAATTTGCGGAAACGGTAAGTGCTGCCCTCTGTGGGTTGATTTGTTGTGTCGATATTGTTGTTCGACAGTCTGTTGTATAAATAATAAAAAGACAATGTTTTGATTGACACCCATAGAAAAAAGACTAGCACAAAAGAAAATCGTTTGCATTTACAACCCATATCTATTATTACTATGTGTGTGTTTATTTTCTCATCATCATCATCATGTAGCAGGTCCTTTGCAGAACGTCGCTCTCATCCCAGTCTGCCTGAAAGAAACTCGGTCTCCCGCCAGTTCCCCCGCCTCATGCACTTTCACACTCAAGGAGTCACTTATATCCTGTGCCCATCTTCGTGTCGGTCGGCCCCTGCTCCTCCTTCCTGGTACCATGCCTTCTGCTATAATTTTTTCCAATCCGATGTGGCGCTTGCTATGAACAAAATATTCCAGCTTTCGAGAAAGGATGCTGTTTATTAGCCAATCTTCCTTGATGTTCAGATCTTTCAAGATGTCAGTATTTCTCCTCTTCTTTGTCCAAGATATTCTGAGAATCTTTCTATAGCATTTCAGCTCAAAAGCTCCTATTCTCTTTCTTAAGGACTGGGAGATAGTCCACGACTCACATCCGTATGTAGCCACAGGGAAGATACATGCTCTCAAAATTCTAATTTGTATCTCCTTTTTTATTTTCTAGTACACGAAATTTCACATCGTCTACTTAAGGTAATTGTTGATTCAGCGTCTTCATTTCACAGGGGTCTGTGTGGTCTAGAGGCATGGTGTCCGCCTTGTGCTAGAGGTTCCGGGCTCAATCCCCGGTAAGGGCTTGGATTTG
This sequence comes from Candidula unifasciata, assembly GCA_905116865.2. NCBI lineage: Eukaryota > Metazoa > Mollusca > Gastropoda > Stylommatophora > Geomitridae > Candidula > Candidula unifasciata. The sequence goes on from CAJHNH020002791.1 coordinate 77,176, forward strand.
TTCACATGAACTTCTAGTAATTCCCCGGGTCTCTGGGTAGTGAGATCGGACGCCCGCGTGTATTGTTGCACACGTAAAAAATCTCTTGGCAGTTGGAAATCGAAAAGTGTAGCCTAACGGCGCTGCCTGGGAAAAGTTTGGAGTTGAAAATCTAACCAAGTATTTTAGGATCCTCGCCGGTGCTACAGAACCTGTGCACTGTGCTGAGCTTCTTCAGACTCAACCTTGAGTTAAAAGAAGAACGGAGCGCTTACGGCACCCGGGTGCCATGATGTTGCTCCGTCTTCATTTCACAGAATTCGTAAATAGACCGGCTCATTGAAGCCGCCAGTATACCTTTTAGTTAATCACTTGCGGCATCTAAGAGGATCGTCTTCTGGGATCAGGATAGGATGCTGGTTAGCAAATGTTGCAGATGGTTTCACTGCCATGAATTGGGCATTCTTTACTCGCAACATTAGATGTTCAATCAATCAACCAGCTTGTCCTTCACAGAATGACGTTTTCTTCAGGGCACGTCTGAAAGCCTCCCTTTGTCTAGCCAGTTCTCTAGCCCTATGTGCTTTTATAGCCGATGCGTCTTCAATGTCTTGTATCCACGTTCACAGAGGTCGGCTTTATTTTCCTAAAACCGCACCCTCCATCATCGTTCTTTCCAGACATGTCCAAATTACCCCAGCTTTCGGGAGAGGATGCTTTTTATGAGCCAGTTCTCCTTGATGTTCAGGTCATGCAGAATGTGCACGTTTTTCTTCTTCTTTGTCCGCGGTATTCTAAGAATTATTTCATTAGATGTTGTTATAGCTGGAATAGTTCTGATTTATCTTTACTAACAAGCGTTAGCAAAGCTTCTTTTTCTTGTTTGCCATGCCTATGTTGCCCCCCTCTGATGTTCATTCTTTCAGCGTTACCGAACTGGTGGTCGATTTGCTGACTAATGAAGATATGACCTTACTGAATCATCATGGTTGTCTAGATCAGTCGTTCTCAACCTTCCTAACACCGCGACCCTTTAATATTCTTCTTCTTCTTCTTCGCTTCCTCTTTTACCGCTGTGGGTGTCGAGGGAGACATAAGGTTCTGTTTCTAGCTCTTCTGGCTGCCTCGACCATAGGCACATCGTACTGTTGTAGAGTTTCTCTGATGTTATCCTTCCATATTGTTCTTGGTCTACCTCGTGCTCTACGTCCTTCTTCTCTTTCCATGTATGCTTTGTATGGTATGGTGTCACAAGGCATTCTCTCTAAGTGGGCAAACCATTTCACTTGCTGTCTTCGTATGTAATTTAGAATTAGTTCTCTTACGATCTCATTCCTGATCTTGTCTCTTATGGTCACTCCCACAGCCCTTTTCAGACATCTAATTTGACCCTTTAATATAGTACCCTCAAATTGTAGCGGTCGGCTCTGTGACTAAGTTATGAACGCTTCGTAATGCCGGGATGCCGGTTTCGATCCCAGCTGCTGGCCATGCACCTTGCTTTGGTTTCGATAGTGGTATCAAGAAAGCCGACCGTCCAGAAGCAATGGCAAACTACTGGACGACAAATTGCCCAGAAAAACCACACAACAACCAGGGGCTGTTGGGGTTGGTTCTACAGCGTCCTGTAAAGGATACGTAACTAACCTTCATATTGAAGCGACTCCCAAACAGTTATTTTCTCTTCATAACTTCAATGAATGCTTGTTTTCCGATGGTTTAGGTGACCCCTTTAAAAGGGTCGTTCGACCCCAAAAATTGTCGCAACTGGCAGGTTGAGAACCGCTATCTAGACAATTTAAAAAAGAAATCAAGAAGTACCCCTAGCTTTTTAACTTCAGCTTCTCGATTAAAGTTAGCGTCCGTGGCTTGGACATTGCGAACGAGCTTCCAAATGCCCGTGTGCCGGGTCCGATCCCAGCTGCGGATCATACCTCGAGCTGATCATTCATGAAGCAATCGGAAACTAATGATCGGAAAATATGCCTAAAAAAGAACCAAAATAGCCACACAACAACAAAATGCTGGAATTGGTTCTGCAACGTCCTGTGAAGGACACGCAACTAACTCTTTTTTTTTAAAGAGATTAGATTGATAACCAGGACTACTCTATGACAACGAGTATGATGATGATGATGATAACCCATATAACTCTAAGAAGTGTCAAATTTACAATAACTCGGTGTACTCAAGAAATGCCAAATTTATTATAACATATGTTTACTCAAAAAAGGTCAGATTTACTATAACCTATGTGTATTCAAGAAGTGTCAAATTTACTATAACTCTAAGCGTAAGTGTACTCAAGAAGTGCTAAATTTATTATAACTCTGTGAACTCAAAAATTGTCAAATTTGCTATAACCTATGAATCAGTCTGAATCAGTAGAGAAAGAAAATTATTATGGCCTGGTGAGAATGAGGCACCTGGGTGTAACCAGAGGGTCCGGCCGGCTGACTACAATCAGAGAAAAGGCAATGCGGACTTTTAACCAGATTGTGACCGGTACCAAGGAGTGTCAAATTTACTATAACTCCACGTGTACTCCAGAAATGTCAAATTTACTATTTTCCAGGAAGTCAAAGAAAAACCAACAACTGCTCAACCACAGGTCAATTCTGAGCCTGCAAAGAAGCCTGTACTGGTGTCAAGTTTGGAACCTGAACCAATCACAGACGTCTGACAGATCTCAACCTAGTTTGCTTTGGGTTGTTATATCTCTCAACCTAGTTTGCTTTGGGTTGTTATATCTCTCAACCTAGTTTGTTTTGGGATGTTCTATCTCCCAACCTAGTTTGCTCTGGGATGTTATATCTCTCAATCTAGTTTGCTCTGGGATGTTCTATCTCTCAACCTAGTTTGTTCTGGGATGTTCTATCTCTCAACCTAGTTTGCTCTGGGGATGTTCTGGGATGTTCTATCTCTCAACCTAGTTTTTGATGTTCTGGGATGTTTCTGGGATCTCTTTAACCTAGTTTGTTCTGGGATGTTCTATCTCTCAACCTAGTTTTCTCTGGGATGTTCTATCTCTCAACCTAGTTTTCTCTGGGATGTTCTATCTCTCAACCTAGTTTGCTCTGGGATGTTCTATCTCTCAACCTAGTTTTCTCTGGGATGTTCTATCTCTCAACCTAGTTCTTCTCTCTGGGATGTTCTATCTCTCAACCTAGTTTGCTCTGGGTTTGTTCTATCTCTCAACCTAGTTTGCTCTGGGATGTTCCAACCTAGTTTGTTCTGGGTCCCTTCTTCCTTCTATCTCTCAACTAGTTTTCTCTGGGATGTTCTATCTCTCAACCTAGTTTGCTCTGGGATGTTCTATCTCTCAACCTAGTTTGCTCTGGGATGTTCTATCTCTCAACCTAGTTTGTTCTGGGATGTTCTATCTCTCAACCTAGTTTGCTCTGGGATGTTCTATCTCTCAACCTAGTTTTCTCTGGGATGTTCTATCTCTCAACCTAGTTTGCTCTGGGTTGTTCTATCTCTCAACCTAGTTTGCTCTGGGTTGTTATATCTCTCAACCTAGTTTGCTCTGGGATGTTCTATCTCTCAACCTAGTTTGCTCTGGGATGTTCTATCTCTCAACCTAGTTTGCTCTGGGATGTTCTATCTCTCAACCTAGTTTGCTCTGGGATGTTCTATCTCTCAACCTAGTTTGCTCTGGGATGTTCTATCTCTCAACCTAGTTTGCTCTGGGAGGTTCTGTCTCTCAACCTAGTTTGCTCTGGGTTGTTCTATCTCTGTACTAATAGCATGGTGTTGACGTGTCTTCATTGATGTTATCCTATATCCCAATGCACATTACCCGGATTAATCACAACTATGTGTTTTTAGTTGTGAATCCTCGTCGTGTGGGTTCCGGGGCCCTGTTATAGGGAAAACAAGAATAGACCCACTGCCTACCCAAAAGCATGTCGTAAGAGTCGACTTTTTGACAGCTTCCTTTGAAGTCTGAGTGCATATGCCTGAGAGGCTAGGAACCAACAGTCTGCACTCAAATATGTCAGATCTGTCAAACGGATGCACACGCAACTCTCAGATTCTGGAAAATGACTGCAGTCCAGAAGTGGACGAACAACCAGAACTTTCCACCAGCGTTTACAGCTGGTGAACGCAAAGAAGAACAAGTTGTGTATCCTTTGCCTGCAAGCGAAGTGAAAAAAAACTTTCGAGATGGTACATCTTCCATGTGGTAACCTAGGGATGTTAGTCAAGAACTTCTACTTCAATCACTAAAGAATACAATCGGAGCTTTTGAACATGAATGCTAAAGAAATAATTTATTACAGTTAAAATCAAGATAGATGTTCGATTTCATTGTCTCGGGCTTATTATCTCGACGGGCGGGTAGCCGTCTGTCAAGAGCATCGCTAAAAACACAGACTCTGCAGCTCCCTCGACGATCCCAAGGAATCTCCGTAAAAACCTGCACTCGTAAACCAAACGCTGTGTTGGGGAAAAGAACTCACAATCTTTAGAGTTCAAGCCAATCACCAACACTTTCCTTTGAAAATGATTTGGGAAAAGAAAGGGGGGGGGTGGTATTGCGAAATCATGGATACGGATTGACAATATCCATTGATACCCACCAAACACTGGATCGCAAACTGTTCCTCCCCCGACCCTTAACGCCATTTGTGGAAATCGATGGCGATGGTAATATGTATTGATTTATTCTCTATGTAATTTTCTTAGTTTAATGTTAGTTTTATTTTTGTAGAATTCTAGTTATCGTGATATTTGAACTCACAGAGCATGCTGAGAAAGGTGAAGACAGGCATGCTTCGTGCAGAGTGGCAAGCTTCACTTCAGAGGTCCTGGGTAGTTAGCACCCTCTGGATATTTCCTACAGGTCATGCTGATGTGCTGGGAAATAAGCAGGCAGATAGACTGGCCGGCTCTGCATCACTTGATAGTGAACTGATATATGACAAGCTAGATATTGTGAGGGCCATTTGGGAGCAAGTGAACAGTGCGAAGGCACAGATACATCATTACGGTCTGAGGAGAATGTCGCTGCGAGCAATTACTAGAGGATCTGGCCGACGCTCAACAATCAGGGAAAGGGTGATTTTCATATACAATCAGACATTTACTGGTGCCATCGGAGTTAGAACTCTTTGCTTGCTGCTGAAGATGGGGACGGAGCACTTATGGGAGTGTCCTGAGTGCTGCGATGTCGATTCCTAATTCAACCTTTGTGGCATTTGAGACATTGCTGGTACCATGTAATCGATTGTGTATTAACACTATTACTTGTGTGCGTTGTTAGTATCCTTTGGTTTGTAGCTATTCTCATTAGTGAAGTGGAAGACAGCTTAGCTATGCCACTAAACGTTTGGTGTGTGTTGTCTTATTGATTTAATTTAGCCCACCCACTTCTTCTTCTTCGTTTGACCCTAAAACGGCAGTTAGCAGATTATGTTGTGGTTTATAGCTAGGCTGTGATATCCTCGCCTTTCAAACCAACACATGCTATTTCCGGGGTACTGGGGGGGGGGGGGTATGATCTATTCTCCCTAAGTGGGGCCTCAGAACCTACACGGGAAATTTAGCAGATCAAAACACTAACAAAAATAGACGAGACAGGGTTTCGAATACCATTAGAGAAAAAGGTGGATTAAGACAGTGTCTGGATTATATTAACAGGCAAAGAATAAAATGGTTCAGCTATCTGAGAATGCAGCCAGGCCAGACTGTTTGTGAGACTTTTTACTGTAGAACATATGGGAGGAAGGCGAGAGGAAGACCAAGAAAGAGATGGATAAGTGTTGAAACCTGCAGAAAGATGAACAAATCAATCACTCAAGTCACCCGCGAAGTGCAAGACAAATACAGAAAACCACGACACTGGGCTACATCCTAATATAATATCAGTGAGATGACAAAACCACGACACTGAGCTACAACCTGGTATCAGTGAGACGACAAAACCACGACACTAGGCTACAACCTGGTATCAGTGAGACGACAAAACCACGACACTGGGCTACAACCTGGTATCAGTGAGACGACAAAACCACGACACTGGGCTACAACCAGGTATCAGTGAGACAACAAAACCACGATATTGGGCTACAACCTGATATCAGGGAGACGACAAAACCACGACACTGGGCTACAACCTGATATCAGGGAGACGACAAAACCACGACACTGGGCTACAACCTGATATCAGTGAGATAACAAAACCACGACACTGGGCTACAACCTGGTATCAGTGAAACGTCAAAACCACGACACTGGGCTACAACCTGATATCAGTGAGATGACAAAACCACGGCACTGGGCTACAGCCGGGTATCAGTGAGATGACAAAACCACGAAACTGGGCTACAGCCTGGTATCAGTGAGACAACAAAACCACGACACTGAGCTACAACCTGGTATCAGTGAGATGACAAAACTACGACACTGGGCAACAACCTGGTATCAGTGAGACGACGAAACCACGACACTGAGCTACAACCTGGTATCAGTGAGGCGACAAAACCACGACACTGGGCAACAACCTGGTATCAGTGAGACGACGAAACCACGACACTGGGCTACAGCCGGGTATCAGTGAGACGACAAAACCACGACACTGGGTTACAACCGGGTATCAGTGAGACGTCAAAACCACGACACTGGTCTACAACCTGGTAACAGTGGGACGACAAAACCACGACACTGGGCAACAACCTGGTATCAGTGGGACGACAAAACCACGACACTGGGCTACAGCCGGGTATCAGTGAGATGACAAAACCACGACACTGGGCTACAGCCGGGTATCAGTGAGATGACAAAACCACGACACTGGGCTACAACCTAATGTCGGCGAGACGACAAAACCACGACACTGGGCAACAACCTGGTATCAGTGAGATGACAAAACCACGACACTGGGCAACAACCTGGTATCAGTGAGACGACAAAACCACGACACTGGGCTACAGCCTGGTATCAGTGAGACGACAAAACCACGACACTGGGCAACAACCTGGTATCAGTGAGACGACGAAACCACGATACTGGGCTACATCCTAATATTAGTGAGACGACAAAACAACGATACTGGGCTACATCCTAATATTAGTGAGACGACAAAACCACGACACTGGGCTACATCCTAATATTAGTGAGACGACAAAACCACGACACTGGGCTACAACCTGGTATCAGTGAGACGATAAAACCACGACATTGGGCTACAACCTGATATCAGAGAGACGACAAAACCACGATACTGGGCTACAACCTGATATCAGTGAGATAACAAAACCACGACACTGGGCTACAACCTGGTATCAGTGAAACGTCAAAACAACGACACTGGGCTGCAACCTGGTATCAGTGAGATGACAAAACCACGGCACTGGGCTACAGCCGGGTATCAGTGAGATGACAAAACCACGAAACTGGGCTACAGCCTGGTATCAGTGAGACAACAAAACCACGACACTGAGCTACAACCTGGTATCAGTGAGATGACAAAACCACGACACTGGGCAACAACCTGGTATCAGTGAGACGACAAAACCACGACACTGAGCTACAACCTGGTATCAGTGAGGCGACAAAACCACGACACTGGGCTACAACCTGGTATCAGTGAGACGACGAAACCACGACACTGGGCTACAGCCGGGTATCAGTGAGACGACAAAACCACGACACTGGGTTACAACCGGGTATCAGTGAGACGTCAAAACCACGACACTGGTCTACAACCTGGTAACAGTGGGACGACAAAACCACGACACTGGGCAACAACCTGGTATCAGTGGGACGACAAAACCACGACACTGGGCTACAGCCGGGTATCAGTGAGACGACAAAACCACGACACTGGGTTACAACCGGGTATCAGTGAGATGACAAAACCACGACACTGGGCTACAACCTGGTGTCGGCGAGACGACAAAACCACGACACTGGGCAACAACCTGGTATCAGTGAGATGACAAAACCACGACACTGGGCAACAACCTGGTATCAGTGAGACGACAAAACCACGACACTGGGCTACAGCCTGGTATCAGTGAGACGACAAAACCACGACACTGGGCAACAACCTGGTATCAGTGAGACGACGAAACCACGACTCTGGACCTTGTGTCGATGAAAAGACAAAAGGAGAAGATGAAGACAGCTTTTGTAGGAGGGAGTATAAGTGTGTAAATGCAGGTGTGAGTTTATGAATGCAGGGGTGTGTGAAATTGAGTGTGTGAATGCAGGTGTGTGTGGGCGTAAATGCAGGTGTGTGTGTGTGTGTGCGTACGTGTGTGTAAAATATTCCAACCGATCAATACAAGTTGCAAGGAAAGTTTCCATTCATGTGTGCAAGAGAAACAGGACACAGAATTTTGAATTAAGAGTAATTGTTCAGTTGTTTTTTTTTTTTTTTAATGCTGGCACCCTTTTTACAGACACATTTTGGTATCTACCACAACCGTTAAAATTTGTGTGTGTGCTTGAAACAAAGATGTCCTTATTATTAGCATGAATAACTACTATATTTATAGGTTTTGGCACCAAGATGGCGGGACACCTTTTTTTTTTTTGCTTTTTGGGATGAAGAGTGTCCTTTGGCTAGTTATTTGCGGTTAATGTGAGATTGGAACAATTTCTTGAGGTCTCAGAGATGTGGTTTTACAGAAGAATGCTTAGAATACCTTGGACAGCCAAAAAGAGCAACCAAGAGGTTTTGAAAGACGCGGAAGCCCGAAGACAACTTTTCACAGACAACAGAAGGAGACAGTCATCATTTTTCGGCCATGTTATGAGAAGAGGGAAAATATAACATGTTGTGACCACTGGAAAGATCTGTGGAAGGAGGGATAGAGGAAGACAACGAGAGAAGATGCTTGACAGTCTTGTTGCATGGAATGGAGGTGTGTCGGCGAAATGATACATGCTGCACGAGATCGCAGATTATGGAGAGGCATGATTGCCCACGCCAGTCTGCAAGGCACCTGATGATGATGATGAATGTGAGATTAAAAGCGAAGCAGTGGTTCTGGGCCGTGCTACAGAGCAAGCACATGCACGAGCGTCCGGACCCCTATCGGCGTTTTCTTCAACGTCTTGCGATGTCAGTTCAAATATGGCAAACAGAAGGACAAGGACAAAACCGACAAGCGAGCTGGCTTGTGCAGGAACCGGTTAAAATGCGACAGGCTGAGTATGAAATACGTTCGCATTTTTGGAGCAGCTTATCCACATCTTTGCTAAGAGTGCAAGAATTGGGAGTAAAGATCGGTACAGCCAGGCACAAGAAGCACACCGGACGCACGAGAAGTCTTGTCAACTAACAAATTACTGGGACTATCAACCGTGGGATGCTGATGTTTATATTGAAGGGGCAATCTGAGTACCTGTGGACGTTCCTGAGTGCCTTGAATCGAAATCATAACTCATAACTCATTTGTCGGTTTTCCTTTCTTTCTTTCGTTCTTTCTTTTTAATTTGGTGAGTGTTTTAATCCGTATTTGGAAATTTCGTGTGTGCTGTGTTAAATTAAATCACTCTACACTATTTATAGATTTTATTGTCATGTTTGTGCATACATTTTGAGGACACAATATGTTTCCTGTATTTGTAACACTATTGCTTCAAGGCAAAGATGTAATGCCATTGACAAATTACATGTTTTTTTTTTAAAACTGTTTACGTTGTTGTTAATGTTTCTTACTAATAAAGCTCATTATATTTTCAATTTTTAAAACAGTTAAAGGCAAACACTGTTTTACTTTATATTTTTGTTTTGTCCCATATTCTTTAACCGCAATGTCATGTTCTTGAAAGTGAGAATGGTTCAGTCATTGTGTGCGAATGAAGTAAACTGGCAATGTTTGCTGCTTTGCTTCACTTAATTCTCCCTCTCTTCCTCCCGGCTCGATCTTTTTTTCAGCCATTCTTTGCAGATGGGAGTCGCCGTAGCAGAGCGGCTAGACGCTTGCTGCGGATTGGAAGATCGTGGGTTCGCTACCTGGTGGAGCCGGACTTTTTTCAAAAATGACCTTGGGTACCAGGTGCAGTCTCAGAAAGTAAAGGCGGCCGGCCTGATGCCTATGTGCCGGTTGGTCTATAAAATATAGGTCTAGCCCTATATGCCCTATAAGCCTAAAGGCGTGGAAAAGGGTCCTTTACTTTACTTATTCTTTGCAGATGAAGACTTGTCAATTCTGAGTTGTTTACTTCTTCTGCTCTACAGCCTCAGCTCCTAATCCTCAATCATTTGCCTTTTTTTTTTTTCTTTTTTCACGAATAAAGTCTTACAAAAAAAATGATAAATACTCGCAGGCACAAAGGTACGTAAAGATTCTACTGGGCACTGCAGAAAGTAAAGATTCTACTGGGCACTGCAGAAAGTAAAGATTCTACTGGGCACTGCAGAAAGTAAAGATTCTAAAGGCACTGCAGAATGTAAAGATTCTACTGGGCACTGCAGAAAGTAAAGATTCTACAGGGCACTGCAGAAAGTAAAGATTCTAAAGGCACTGCAGAAAGTAAAGATTCTACAGGCACTGCAGAAAGTAAAGATTCTACTGGGCACTGCAGAAAGTAAAGATTCTACAGGCACTGCAGAAAGTAAAGATTCTACAGGGCACTGCAGAAAGTAAAGATTCTACAGGCACTGCAGAAAGTAAAGATTCTAAAGGCACTGCAGAAAGTAAAGATTCTACTGGGCACTGCAGAATGTAAAGATTCTAAAGGCACTGCAGAAAGTAAAGATTCTACTGGTCACTGCAGAAAGTAAAGATTCTAAAGGCACTGCAGAAAGTAAAGATTCTACTTGGCATTGCAGAATGTAAAGATTCTAAAGGCCCTGCAGAAAGTAAAGATTCTACTGGTCACTGCAGAAAGTAAAGATTCTAAAGGCACTGCAGAATGTAAAGATTCTACTGGGCACTGCAGAAAGTAAAGATTCTACTGGGCACTGCAGAAAGTAAAGATTCTACAGGGCACTGCAGAAAGTAAAGATTCTACAGGGCACTGCAGAAAGTAAAGATTCTACAGGGCACTGCAGAAAGTAAAGATTCTACTGGGCACTGCAGAAAGTAAAGATTCTACAGGGCACTGCAGAATGTATTAAGTACAGGGGGGGGGGGTGCAGAAAGTAAAGATTCTACTGGGCACTGCAGAAAGTAAAGATTCTACTGGGCACTGCAGAAAGTAAAGATTCTACTGGGCACTGCAGAAAGTAAAGATTCAGGCACTGCAGAAAGTAAAGATTCTACAGGGCACTGCAGAAAGTAAAGATTCTACTGGGCACTGCAGAATGTAAAGATTCTCAAATATTAATTGACCTATTAGTGAGAACTGATAGTACTGCTAACCTGACTTTAGACTTGTTACTGACTCTCTTCAGTACGAAGATGGCCCTTGATCGTCATCATCATATATTTTGCCGTGATACGTTGTTGGGAGGAACAGTTTGCGATCCCTCTCTCGACTGATAGCACTGAATATTGTTATGCCTTGTAGATTTATAATGCCTTTAATGTCATCAATTCATCTTCTTCTTGGGGAGCCCTCTTCCTTTCACATCAGATCTTTCCACGGGTACCGCCTGCATCGATGGTTACTGTGGCTGTATTCTAACTAGATTCTCCACTGCTTCTCCATGAATTCGGTGCACAGTGTTGCTTGTTCGATAGTATCAGTACTTATGGCTATGTTCGATGTGCGATGAAGATGATTTCAAAAATGAACAGTTGACAGTATCATGTCTCACGCTGTCTCGGATTTTTAAACTGGCATCTTTTCTCAGGTACTTGATCTGCCATGTGTTAACAATTGATGACGATGATTAATTAATATAGTATCAATCAATCAAAGTTCAAAGGTTAAACAATTTAAAAAAAAAAAAAGAAGCGATTGTCTATAAATACTTGGATTATGTCCACGATTACGTCATTTCCTTTCTGCAGATTTAGCAGACAGGATTCTGCAATCAGTTGAAAGTCGTTCTGTTTCTGATTATCGGTTCACGCAAATGGAGAAAGTAAGGGTACATGTGGAGTACTGGTAGGTTATATACACAATTACAGTGCAATACAATAGTCTTGTAGTTTCGTTTTAGCTGTATTCACTTTCTTCGAAGGCGAAAACACAGAGCTCACCTTCATCGAATGGGTTGCGCAGACTGGTACGTGGTTGCGTAAGCACCTTCGCAAACTACACAGTATTTCTTACAAGATTGCTTAGTAAGAGAAAAGGTTGGGATGGGTGGATAAGTTGGTAAACAAACTGGCAGATAGACATACTGACGAAACGCGGACAGGAAATTCTAATTCCATAAGTACAAGTAACAGTCTGAATCAGTAGAGAAAGAAAATTATTATGGCCTGGGGAGAATGAGGCACCTGGGTGTAACCGGAGGGTCCGGCCGGCTCACTACACTCAGAGGAAAGGCAATGCGGACTTTCAACCAGATTGTGACCGGCACCATCAGTATTGCAACTCTGCGCTGGCTGCTGAAGGTGAAGACTGAGCATTCATGGGAATGCCCCGAGTGCTGTAATGTCATTTCTTGACTCAACTCAGGTAACAGTCTGAGTATATGTCCGGCTTGTCTTTACTCTGTATACAGGGTGTCGGTCAGATCCATTGGTCACTCCGTGCTGCACCATTCTGCCAACACCACTATCATCTACTAGCTCCTCCACACCGTTCACCTGCTTCCAGAACTTGACCACAACTAACTCGTCATGAATCAATTGACCGCCCAGTGGGGCACCACCAGCCAATCTTTCTGTAGCCGCGTACGATAGATGTTCTCAATATCTGGGAGCCGCGTTAGCGCACTCGAGAAGAAGCACGCTTTCAAATCCAGCTGCGACTCGCTGCAGCCCACAGTCGGTGGTCGAAACCGGGCGGCTCCCGGGGTTCACCCAGCCTCTAGGAAATCGGTACCAAAATGATACTCTGTAAAAGTAAATGGAGGATTGTCGCTGTAGCTACAGAGTTACGTGCAAAAGGCGACACAGGCGGACAGTTTCTTATCAGCTGTCCGTACTGGTGGCAGAGCACTTATGGTTTATAACCGTGTGCAGTGACGCTTGTTCACATCTCCCGACTTTACCTTTACTTTTCTCAATATCATGCAAGTTTTTGAAATGCCTCCATTGACAGCTTCACGCTGCCAGATCAAAGGTTCAAATCGTGTTTTTGTTTGTTTGTTTGTTGATTTCACTGCTAATGCCGCCCCCTTTCACGATGCTCCCTTGTATCACAACACGGCACGACCCTGTCTGCCTGTTCGTTTGTCTCCTGTTTTGTTACGTAATGTTAGTTTTGGCTCCTCGATTACTCTTTTTGTCTTTCCATCTTATTTTTTAACGAAGTCCAGTAAATTCAAAAACAGAGCCTAATTATTACTCATACTTTCTTCATGTTCTTTTGGCTCCGAATACGAATAGTTGTATTCATAGTCATAAAACAGTAGTCATGCAATGGTGTGGACATGTAAGTAGATCTAACGACCTCTCAAAAACAATATAATAGGGCTCAGTAAAGACAAACAGGAGAAGAGGCAGACCAAGAAAGACCTGGATACAGAACTTTGCTGACTGGAGAGGCCTCAGGCAGGCAATCATGAAGTCCATCACATCTGACCGTCAAAGGTGGAGGGAGCTGATCAGACAGTTGAGTTGAGTTAAGTCAAGAATTGACATCATATCACTCTGGGCATTCCCATGCATGCTCCGTCCTCTTCTTCAGCAGCCAGCGCAGAGTTCCAGTACTCATGGTACCGGTCACAATCTGGTTATGTGTCCGTCTTGCCCTTCCTCTGAGGGTAGTGAGCTGGCCAGAGCCTCTGGTTACTAATCTATCTTATCAGACAGTGAACAGCAACTGGTGACCTCAACGACACATAGTGTTACGGCATGATGAGGATGATGATGATGATGAGATGAGGAGGAGGAGGATGATGATGATGGTGGTGATGTGTCATAAAGCAGCCACAAGCTTTTTCAGTTGTGTTCTATAATTTGCTATGATTGTTTTGAACACAAAATACAAACAAAAGATTACACAATCATTATCTGGCTAATGTCTCTGTTGTCGGTTCCGGAAGTGAATTATGGACAGTTGGTAGATTAGTGAAATATTATTTGGAAGCTGCGGAGATGTGGCGTTATAGACGAATGATGAGAATACCCTGGACAGATAAAAGGAGTAATGAGAACGTCTTGAAAGACACTAAATCACGAAGAATACTGATTGCCCACATCAGAAAGAGACATTCTACATTTTTTGGTCATATGATGAGATGGAGAAAACTGGAGTACATCGTGACGGGAGGAAAGTTGGAGGAGAGGAGAGGCAGAGGGAGACCGATAGAAGATATTGGACAGTATCATGGCATCTGTGTCCGAGTTTATTGAAATTACACGCAACGGAAGGTTGTGGATGGACATGACTATCAATATAACACGGCATGGACTTTAATAAGAAGAAAAAGAATTTCTCTGTATTTCGTCAGGTATATACTAAAGTAACAATACATTATAATAAAGCACACACACACACACATACACACACACACACACACACAAATAAATCCTCAAAACTGATTTAGAAAATCAGCCACACTCTTTTTCTTCGCATTCGTCGGCTGTAAACTCCAGTGGAAAGATCTGGGTGTTCGTCCGTCTCCGGACTTTAGTCTTGTTCCAAAACTTGAGTGTTGCGTGTTCATCTGAGTGTTCATACATCTTGATTAACTGTGTGCAGACTCTGAGTTGCTTGCCTCTCAGGCAGTTGTACTCCGACCTCGAAATATGTCACTAATTAGTCCACTCCTACGACATTCTTGTGGCGGAGACAGTGGGTCTATTCTTGTTTTCCCCTCAATGCGGCCCTGGAACCTTCACGAGGAAGCCACACTCAAAAGTGACAATCTGTTTTACTAGGGTAAACAAACTCAGGTTCACAGCCACGTCTTTTTGTTTGCACAAAAGCTTTGCGCTTGAGTGTTTGTTTTTTAAATACAATATCAAACGGGGAAACAATGTTTGGAATTTATGTTTTATTTTTTTTCTACCTGCAGTAGTGGGTGAGGCTACAAACCTCGGTTCCAGAGACTGCGTCAGGAGATCCTGCAGCAGATACCGGGATCCGAGGTTGCGATTACTGGTCGGGTGGGACGCCCGGGTAAGTAGGTGCTTTCTTCTTCTTCTTCTTCTTCTTCTTCTTCTTCTTCTTCTTCTTCTTCTTCTTCTTCTTCTTCTTCTTCTTCTTCTTCTTCTTCTTCTTCTTCTTCTTCTTCTTTCTTCTTCTTCTTCTTCTTCTTCTTCTTCTTCTTCTTCTTCTTCTCTTCTTCTTCTTTTCTTCTTTCTTCTCTTCTTCTTCTTCTTCTTCTTCTTCTTCTTCTTCTTCTTCTTCTCTTCTTCTTCTTCTTCTCTCTTCTTCTTTTCTTCTTCTTCTTCTCTTCTTCTTCTTCTTCTTCTTCTTTCTTCTTATTCTTCTTCTTCTTCTTCTTCTTCTTCTTCTTCTTCTTCTTCTTCTTCTTCTTCTCTTCTTTTCTCTTCTTCTTCTCTTCTTCTTCTTCTTCTTCTTCTTCTTCTTCTTCTTCTTCTTCTTCTTCTTCTTCTGTCTTCTTCTCTTCTTCTTCTTCTTCTTCTTCTTTTTCTTCTTCTTCTTTCTTTCTTCTTCTTCTTCTTCTTCTTCTTCTTCTTCTTCTTCTTCTTCTTCTTCTTCTTCTTCTTCTTCTTCTTCTTCTTCTTCTCTTCTTCTTCTTCTTCTTCTTCTTCTTCTTCTTCTTCTTCTTCTTCTTCTTCTTCTTCTTCTTCTTCTTCTTCTTCTTCTTCTTCAGCATTCCGAGCCCTTGAGGTTCATTGCTGCATATATCACCCGCCTCCATTCATCTCTCTAGTTGGCCTTCTCTTTCCAGTTGGTAACACCAAGTTCCTGCTGGGGTATTCATTTTTTTCTATTACGTATACAGCTGAGCTATTGGGACCGCCCGTGGTGTGGCGGCTAGACGCTCGTCTGCGGATCCGAAAGTCGTGGGTTCAAGTCTACACGGAACCGGATTTTTTGCAACCATGATCTTGGCTCCAATCCGACCTAAGCTTACGTTGGTACTAGGTAAAGTCATAGGAAGTAAAGACGGTGGGTGTGATGTTGACCAAATCACCCACGGAGTACCCAGTAGTCTGTAAAATGTAGGTCAGTGCTATATACCCAATATGCCCAATAGCGTAAAAAAGGGTCCTATAGAGCTGAGCTTCAGACTATAACATGTCTGTTCGTTACTTTAAACTTTGTGCAGTTACTGTCTGTTCTATATCAAAATTAGGTATAACATCCTAATACAGGTGTGCTGGGAAACGAATAGACAGACAGCGTTGCTGGTTTTGCATCTTCTCAGTATCTCTGTTGTGTGGCGTTGGTGGTCATGTCTAACCACGACTCTCCTGTCTCGTGTACTTTCAATCAACTCTGACACAGATGATCCTCCCTGCCATGATATCAGACTGTCCTACATCTTTTTTCTCGGTCTCCTTCTGCCTCCCCTCCCGTCCAATGTTCCTACTGCCAACGATGTTTATCCATTGTTGTAGCGGGGTAGGAGAAACCCTACCGACAAGAGATGTAAGGCGCCTTATTCCTACTGCTCTAAAATACATCAGTCAGTATATTCCTACTGGTCTAAAATACATCAGTCAGTATATTTCTCCTGGTCTAAAATGCATCAGTCAGTATATTCCTACTGGTCTAAAATACATCAGTCAGTATATTCCTACTGGTCTAAAATACATCAGTCAGTATATTCCTGCTGGTCTAAAATACATCAGTCAGTATATTCCTACTGCTCTAAAATGCATCAGTCAGTATATTCCTACTGGTCAAAAATACATCCAGTTCTCCAGGAATACATACAGGGTCTAAAATACATCAGTCAGTATATTTCTCCAGGTCTAAAATACATCAGTCAATATATTCCTGCTGACCTAAAATACATCAATCAGTATAATATTTTAGGTCCAACATACATCAGTCAGTATATTTATCCAGGTCTAAAATACATCAGTCAATATATTCCTCCAGGTCATAAATACATGAGTCAGTATATTCCTCCGGGTCTAAAGTGCATCAGTCAGTATATTCCTCCAAGTCTAAAATACATCAGTCAGTATATTCCTCCCGGTCTAAAATACATCATTCAGTATATTCCTCCTGGTCTAAAATACATGAGTCAGTATATTTCTCCTGGTCTAAAATACATCAGTCAGTATATTCCTCCTGGTCTAAAATACGTTATTCAGTATATTCCTACTGGTCTAAAATACATCAGTCAGTATATTCCTACTGGTCTAAAATACATCATTCAGTATATTCCTCCAGGTCTAAAATACATCAGTCAGTATATTTCTCCTGGTCTAGAATACATCAGTCAGTATATTCCTCCAGGTCTAAAAAACATCAGTCAGTATATTCCTCCAGGTCTAAAATACATCAGTCAGTATATTCCTCCAGGTCTAAAATACATCAGTCAGTATATTCCTCCAGGTCTAAAATACATCAGTCAGTATATTCCTCCAGGTCTAAAATACATCAGTCAGTATATTCCTCCAGGTCTAAAAAACATCAGTCAGTATATTCCCCCAGGTCTAAAATACATCAGTCAGTATATTCCTCCAGGTCTAAAATACATCAGTCAGTATATTCCTCCAGGTATAAAATACATCAGTAAGTATATTCCTCCAGGTCTAAAAAACATCAGTCAGTATATTCCTCCTGGTCTAGAATACATCAGTCAGTATATTCCTCCAGGTCTAAACTACATCAGAGAGTATATTCCTACTGGTATAAAATACATCAGTCAGTATATTCCCACTAATCCTAAATAAATCAGTCAGTATATTTCTCCTGGTCTAAACTACATCAGAGAGTATATTCCTACTGGTATAAAATACATCAGTCAGTATATTCCCTCTGAGTTAAAATACATCAGTCAAAATATTCCCTCTGAGTTAAAATACGTCAGTCAATATATTCCCTCTGGGTTAAAATACATCAGTCAAAATATTCCCTTTGAATTAAAATACGTCAGTCAATATATAATCTCCTTATTAAAATACATAAGCTAACATATTCCCTCTGAGTTAAAATGCCCAGTCAGTTTATTCCCTCTGAGTTAAAATGCTCCAGTCAGTTTATTCCCTCTGAGTTAAAATGCTCCAGTCAGTTTATTCCCTCTGAGTTAAAATGCCCAGTCAGTTTATTCCCTCTGAGTTAAAAGTAAAAATTAAAGGTCATTCTCCACGCCTTAAGGAGTATTGGGCACACAGGGCTAGACCTATATTTTTTTAGACCAATCGGCACTTGGTGGCTGATGTGGTCAGTATCACGCCGGCCGCCTTTACTTCCCAGGACTGCACCTGGTACCCACTCAAGGCTGGGTCGACCTGGGAGTCAATGTCATTTTGGAAATAAGTCCGACTCCGTCTGGACGCGAACCGACGACCTTCTGAACCGAAGACGGGCGTCTAGCCGCCCACTTCCCCTGAGTTAAAAATACATCCGCAAATATTTTCCCTCCTGCATTTAAAAAGAAAAAAAAAATCAGTCAGTATGTGACAACACAATAACTATTGTGGAATGTCCCCCCAGCTTCCTTTGAGGTAAAAATCAACGATGAGCTGGTTTTCTCAAAACTCAGACAAAGAGGCTTTCCTCGTTCACAGGCGGTAATAGATTGACTTATCTTTGTGCACTAGTGTTTGATTTGTGTTGTTGCTGATGTTTTTGTTGTTGCTGTCGTTTTTGGTGTTGTTTTTGTTGTTGTTGTTGTCCTTCTACTTCTTCTAACTTCTTCTTCTTCTTCTTCTTCTTCTTCTTCTTCTTCTTCTTCTTCTTTCTTTCTTTCTTTCTTTCTTTCTTTCTTTCTTTCTTTCTTTCTTTCTTTCTTTCTTCTTCCTTCCTCTTCTTCTTTTTCTCATTATTATTATTATTATTATTTAGGTAGGTATGGTATGGTATGATATAATAATGTATGGTATGGTATGGTATGTCTTCTCTGTCTGTCTGTCCGTTTGTGTGTGTGCGTGTGTATGCACATATGTATGTTTGTATGAGTGAGTTCCATGGCCCAATTGTGGGGGGAAAAACCAACTGCCCAACCCACCCCCACCCCCCCCCCCCCAACCACTTAAAAATTAAGGAACAAAATTAGACAGGAACCACCAGTCCACACACAAATAACACACATATGTGTAAAACTTCTATCTACGTAACACCCAAGTCCTGATATAAGACCGCCGTCTAGAAGTGGACGAATTGTTTTATAACTTGATATAGTGCATTTAAACTGAGTCAAAAATCAGCGTGATTTAGGAAAACCTTTTATCAACGTGGACTGTCTCAATCGGTGTGATTTCCTGTAATTTTGCAAGCATATCATCATCATCATCATCATCAGTTCTCGTTATGCCTAGTGGCACATGAGGCTTCATGCGTTCCTGTCCTGTGCAATCTTCTGTGCAGTTTGTCCATGTCAAAGAAGCCGCCCATCATGGGCTTCCTTTCGGCTTTCACCCATGTTGTTCATGCTGACAGAGGAACTCTGTCACAAGACCGCCGGATGTTTAGAGCACTTATGCAAACATATACTTTATATATTTTTTTTCCTTCAATAAACAAATTAAACGACAGTGTATTTCTATTAAAAATGAGTACGAGACAAACTATAACTGTTCAGATTAGATACAAAGCTACTGACAAGATAAGCAGTGCAGATGAACAATGACAAAAGCTAGAAGAGTCGTTACAACAGACATCAAAAGCAGTATTACCGGAAGTAAAGAAGTTATCAAAGGAAAAGTGGATGACAGCGGAAATTTTACATCTGATGGAAATTAGAACACAAAATACACACAAACGATAATAATGGGTGCTTTTCACATTTCCCAGCCCATTTACACGCTTTTTCAGTCAGGTCTAAGTCAGAGGGGTGTCACGTTGTACTGTTTTCTTCGAAAAGAGTCTCTCGTGGGACCTAGGCTGAGCTATGGGTGGGGGGGGGGGTGTTAGGACCAGTACTAGATGGTCTGGGGTCGTTAAAAGCTGTGTCATCATGTAGTATAGAACACGCGACATGGGCACTGATGTAATTGGAGGCAAGATAACGAGACACCCCTCTGACGTAGAACAGTCTGAGAAAGTATAAATGAAAGATCAGCCAGTGTGTAGATGGGCCGGAAAATGTGATTATTACCTGTTAATATAGACGAATTCACAGGGAGATTGTACGTAAATTTAATGCAGCGAAAGGAGTTTGGCTAAATAATAGGTGCACATAGGTTATATTTATTTAAAATAAGGGTTGAATAAAAGAGAAAAAGGGCGTGGAGCACAAGGAAAACCAAAAACAAGATGGAAAGATAACATTAGAGAAACTACAACAGAAACCATGAGTCTATGGTCGAGGCTGCAGAGGCTATCTTCAAAATAACGGTCCCAAATTATCGAGGCAGAAAATATACCCTAACAGGGCCTAGTCTCTTGTCAATTGTGAACTTCCGGTGACTATAACGCAAACGCCGAATTACGGACTTCCGGGGACTATACCGCCACCGCCGAAAGGCTGGGACTCACGAGCAAATAAAATGAAGGCAGCTGCGGGAAATGCGGTAGTTGCTGCTAGTGAGTTTCAGCCATCTAGTTTAGCACCAATCCACGCCGCGTGAGCGGCGTATGGGATATTCTCTGCGGTGGCGGAAGTCGCCTGAAGTGAGCAGTTTAAGTCGCCGAAAGTGCGTAATTGACACGTGACTGAGGCCTTGTTAGGGTATATTTTCTGCCTCGATAATTTGGGACCGTTATTCGGTAGATAACCCTGCTAGAATAGCAAAAAAACAGAACCATTTATCTCCCTTTACACCTGGAGCAGTATCATAGGAAGTAAAGAAAAAGCAGCAGAATAGTTGAAAAGCTGAGCGTCATATAAGCCCCTGACCACAAACACCTTAGCACACTCTGCATGCCCGGCTACTCTACCTACAACTTTGAAAAGACACCTGGCATCAATAGCAAAGTGTGCAGAGCAAGCTATGGATAACCATGAAGAAACTGCTGCTAAAATGCGATTTCATAGAGGCAATCCACCCGATGGTCTGACCTAAACATACGAAACCGAACTCATAAAAAAAAAAAAAAAAAAGAAGACGATATGAGGCGAAACCTGCGGCTTAACACGGGTTTCCATTACTTCTACAGTTAAATGATATACTGGCTTTTGTTTCAATTGTAAGTAAAGTAGTAAGTAAGTAAAGGACCCTTTTCACGCCTTTAGGCGTATAGGGCATACAGGGCTAGACCTATATTTTTATAGACCAACGGCACAAGATGGGTGATGTGGTCAGCATCACGCCAGCCGCCTCTACTTCCCGGGATTGCACCCGGTACCCACTCAAGGCTGGGTCGACCTGGGAGCCAAGGTCATTTTTGAAGAAAAGTCCGCCTCCACCAGGGAGCGAACCCACGACCTTCCGATCCGCGGCGCGCGTCTAGCCGCTCTGCCACGGCGACTCCCTGTTTCAATTGTACTTCTCTTATTTAATGCTGGGAGTGTGTGATGTAATGACAAAGTTGGGATCTTCAGATGTCTCGGTATACAATGATGCCACCTGTCAACTGTTACTTGCAGGTGATTGAAAGCATCAGATCTGCGCAAAGGGGCGAGACCTCGATGATCACCAGGACGGATAGAATATGTTGTAACATCTTGTAAACACCAACTTGTCAACTTTGTGTTTCATCCTGCCTCCAATCGTCATTAATCTGATCATCATCATCATCATGATCATTATCATCATTATCACCACGTAGCAGGTTCTCGACAGAACGTCGCTCCCAACAAAACATGTTGTAGCTCCTTTTATTAGTTTAGGGGCGGGATCAAGGCAATTCAACCTTGTTTAATGGTGCAGTAATGGTAATAATTATTATTGTATGATGAATTTCAAATAATTATTGTAAGATATTTGAAATAATATGAAATGTATAAAACACGAAAAGAACGTCGACACATGGTGATACGATTCCAGTTAGCGCCCTTGCGAACCCTCCAGGGGGCGCTTATTATCAGTCAGTCGGCGCAGTTATAACTTACGTCGCGGCACCCCTGAAAGTCTCTCTTTCTCCAGCCAATTTTCCAGCTCTGTGTGCTTTCCTAGCGAATGCATTTCTTCGTCTTCCGTTCACATTCGCTAATGGCTGCCTCTGCTTCCTTATCTGGAAACTGTACCCTCCATCATCGTTTTCTCCACGCCGCTTTAACCATTGACATAGCCAGAATAGCCCCAGCTTTCGGGGCAGGATGCTGTTTATGAGCCAATTATCCTCAATGCTCAGATCCTGTAGGTTGTCCGTGTTTTTTCTGTTTTTCTTAGCCTTACTGCTCCCAATCCCCAATTATTATGTGCCCAGTTTCAAGGCGTCTGAGCCCCTAAGAATCGGCGCCACTGTCAATCCTACCAATGCCTAACACGCCGCTATCATCAACTATCTGGGAATAGGGTGTGATGTGGAATCTTAATCCATAAACTGTGAGCAAACTGTTTATGCTTTTTGTTTTGTTTTTCGGTCCTCACACATCCTAGGTATCCTAAGATTAATAATGGTATATGAAACATCATATTTTGGTCATGTTATGAGCAGAAGGAAACTGAAACATCTTGTGGCCCCAGAAAGATCCGTTGGAAAAAAAGGGAGAGACAGAAGAAGAAAATGCGAGAAGATTCTGGACTGTTTTTTTGTGTGTGTGTCAGCGTTTGAGCTGAAACTGTTGAAAGACGATCGCTGATTGTGGAGAAGCTTGATCGCCAACGCCAGTCGGTAAGGCACTCGATTATAAACTCAGCATTCTATTTGAATTGAAACGGTGTCCTTAAACTTACTTTAAACACCCCTAAACACCCTTAAAAATAATCAAACTGACCTACCTTGGAGTTTGATCGCTCGTCCCATTCATGTTACACCTGGTCTGGTATTCATGACGTCACATGCCGCATTTCCAGGTATGTGACTGACACTTGTACCGGCAAGTGTGGCTTGTCTGGGCTGACCGGTACGGTCTCTGAGCACTGTCAGACAAAACGTTTGATACATTATATATTTTCGTCTTATGATGTTTTCGCCCTTTTAATTTTCAACACAGCCGGTGGCTTTGCCGGCGCGATGCTGACCATATCAATCACCGAGTGCCAACTGGTCTATAAAATATAGGTCTAGCCCTATGTGCCCAATACGCTCAAAGGCGTGGAAAAGGGGTCCTTTACTTTACTAATCATTGGCTTTGTATTTCGATGTGATATTTGACGAGGCAGAAATCAAATACATATTAGATGATTGTGAGAAATAAAATGGCAGTTATTGAAAGTTATTTTTGTTTACAGCAAAACATGGCTCTCCTCTGAACGGCATCATAATATGGCGGCCATAAAATATCTAAAAATATCCGAACGGTGTTCAGGCATATCTAAAATACGGACTTTCTGCCAAGGAACAAATCGCGGCAAAACTAGGATTACTTGACAATATCAACATTGCACACGGTAGTAGCAGACGATAAATACCGACCGTTGACAAAAATTTCAAGCGTTTCTGCAGACGACGATACTAGCAGACGATATTAGCGACCGTTGACAATTTCGAGACATTACAGACGGTGAAAGCGATTAGCAATACTGTTCTTCCGACTGAGGATTTAGCAGCGGTAGATGTCAGACTTGCATGCGCAAAACGCGATTAAACTCATCGCCGAGGGTATCTCCCGCGCCGCTACGCGCCTGGGACTAAGTAATTAGAGGAAGTTGCAGGAGATGCGGTAGCTGCCGCTCGTGAGTCCCAGCCATCTAGTTTAGCCCCTCGGCGATACCCTCGGCGGTGAGACATAGTCACAGAAACAGGCCCGCAAGTAACATATCGCTGAGACCCTGTTAGAGCTATCGTTTCGTTTTTCCCAGCCGATCCTAGATTTGCCGCGATTTGTTCGTCGGCAGAAAGTTCGACAACGGACAGTGTCAACGGTCGCTATAATTAACGCTGCTACTATCGTCTGCAGTGTTGCGTGCGTCTCTTAGAATTGTCAGGTAATCAGAAACAATCAGAAACAGGTCCGCAAGTAACATATCGCTGAGACCCTGTTAGAGCATTTGTTTCGTTATACGGAGCCGGCATATTTTTTAATAGAACTGAGCCCCATTCGGATATTTTTTTTGGATATTTTATGGCCGCCATATTATGATGCAGTTCGGAGGAGAGCCGATTTTATTAATATTCAAGTTGTGCACTGTGCTTTGTTATTTATGCCAGTGTTACTGAAAGTTACTTCAGCCTTTGATGACAACCTCACTAACCAGGCCAGCATTACTCTGTTACTTTAATTTGTTTACTGTACTTTGTTTATCTTTCGAATTCTTATTTCCTCGTCTGGGTTTTAAGACTCCATTCTGTAGAGCAAAGAAAAGACCCATTGCCCCCTGACAAACATGTCGTAAGAGGCTGCTATTTAGGTGTGTTTCCTTCAAACTCGGAGTGCACCCTGTCAGGCAAGGAACCAGCAATCTGTGTACAAATAAGTCTAATTTGTCAAACAGATGTGCACGCAAAATTCAAGTTCTGGATCGACCAAAGGCCAGAAGTGGACGAACAATCAGCATTTTCTATAGGAGTTTACAGTCGATGAACGCAAAGACAGCAAGAAGAAGCATCCTCGTCAAGTTGGATTACTTACAAAATGGATCTTGACTCCCAGGTCGACCCAGCCTAAAATGGGTACTAAGTAAATTCATGGGAAGTAAAGGCAGCCGTAGCGATGTTGACCACAGTACCCACCGCGTGCCGACTGGTAAAAAAACAATATGCCTGTTGTTTATCTTACAATTTACATTGTTTACTTTGCCATAAACATTGTTTGTCTTACAGTTTACATTGTTTATCTTTCAGTTCACATTGTTTATCTTACAACTGACATTGTTTATCTTACCATTGACATTGTTTATCTTACCATTGACATTGTTTTATCTTACCATTGACATTGTTTTATCTTACCATTGACATTGTTTATCTTACCATTTACATTGTTTATCTTACCATTGACATTGTTTATCTTACCATTGACACTGTTTATCTTACCATCTACATTGTTTATCTTACCATTGACATTGTTTATCTTACCATTGACATTGTTTATCTTTCAGTTCACATTGTTTATCTTACAACTGACATTGTTTATCTTACCATTGACATTGTTTATTTTTCAGTTCACATTGTTTATCTTACAACTGACATTGTTTATCTTACCATTGACATTGTTTATCTTACCATTGACATTGTTTTATCTTACCATTGACATTGTTTATCTTACCATTTACATTGTTTATCTTACCATTGACATTGTTTATCTTACCATTGACATTATTTATCTTACCATTGACACTGTTTATCTTACCATCTACATTGTTTATCTTACCATCTACATTGTTTATCTTACCATTGACATTGTTTATCTTACCATTGACATTGTTTATCTTTCAGTTCACATTGTTTATCTTACAACTGACATTGTTTATCTTACCATTGACATTGTTTATCTTACCATTGACATTGTTTTATCTTACCATTGACATTGTTTATCTTACCATTTACATTGTTTATCTTACCATTGACATTGTTTATCTTACCATTGACATTGTTTATCTTACCATTGACACTGTTTATCTTACCATCTACATTGTTTATCTTACCATTGACATTGTTTATCTTACCATTGACATTGTTTATCTTACCAGTTTATGGCATGCTGTTCACGTTGCGCGCTGCGTTTTCTTAGCTGTACCCAGAGTATCGAATACCAATAGTCATGAATATTTGTCTAGAACAAACGCACTGGTATTCCCCCCCCCCCCTCTCTCTTCCCGCTCCTTCCGAAACACAAAAAAGTGTATTTAAAAAGGCGCTGGTTCTGCTCCCATAGTGCCTATTACAGTTTAAACAAAAAAGTAAGTTGCGCATCGTATCCTTTACAGGACGTTACAGAACCAACCCCAGCATTATTTTGGGGGGTGTTGTGGTTTTTCTAGGCACATTTTGAAATGAGTTGAGTTGAGTCAAGAATTGGCCCGGCTCTCTAGCGTAGTTGGCTAAACCGGACTGCGCGGTGACCGGGTAACGAACTCCTTGTGGTCCGGGTTCACGCGTGGGGATAGGCAGAAAAGCCACATTTCTCCCAGATTTACGGTATTTAACATACCGTGCCTAAGGGTTAACAACTCATGGCTTCTAGATACTAAAAAAAAAAAAAGTCAAGAATTGACATCACAACACTCGGTTTATTCCCATGCATGCTCCGTCTTCATCTTCAGCAGCCAGCGCAAAGTTCCAATACTGATGGTATCGGTCACAATCTAGTTATATGCCCGTCTTGCCTTTCCTCTGAGTGTAGTGAGCCGACCAGATCCTCTGGTAAGCAATGGCTATTGTCATTCCGTGTCGATGTAGTAGCTCTTTAACGTC
Source organism: Candidula unifasciata (assembly GCA_905116865.2). Lineage (NCBI taxonomy): Eukaryota > Metazoa > Mollusca > Gastropoda > Stylommatophora > Geomitridae > Candidula > Candidula unifasciata. The sequence goes on from CAJHNH020002791.1 coordinate 103,672, forward strand.
ATCAATTCATCTTCACTTAAGGCGGGCCTCTTGTTTTCATTTAAGATCGTTTCATGTGTAGTACCTGTTTTAGTAGTTATTCTGGCTGCGTTCTTACTCGGTGACTTAACCATTCTATCTTCTGTTTCTCAGTGAATTTGTTGCATGGGGTTGTTCCTACAGTCTGTCTAATAATAATAATAATAATAATAATAATAATAATAATAATAATAATATTAATTCGTTAGAATGCAGCAAGATCAAATACCATCACAAGCACTACATCTCAGAAGATCAGCTACAGGAGCAAGAGGACGGCAGCGGAAAACATGGATCGACAACATTAAAGACACTCTACGCCTTCACGGCATGACAGTGGCAGCCAACGTGCACTGGATAGCAAATTATTCCTCCCCACGTCGCTTAACGGCAGAAGTGTTTTATAATGATGATGATGATGATGATGAATAATCGTAATAATAATGGCATCCGTCAGTCCCTGAGGACAATGGAAATACTACAAAAGTAGATTATTCGCTCGCTATGAGGCTGATTTGATCTCACTGGGGACTTTAACACCCTCCGGACTGAATTGCCAACATAGTTTCATTAAAACTCCCAGGGGATTGAACTGCCCTCACAGTTTTACCTCTAACCCCCTAGTTATGGCCCCTGGTACTCCATGGGGGCTATTTATTCCCCCATCTGACACGTGTAGGCATATATATATATATATATATATATATATATATATATATATATATATATATATATATATATATATATATAATGTATCCAGTCATCTCCTTGTGAGATGCAATTTTTCGTTATTCGAAGCCCTACTCTGGCTCTTGCCAGGGGCCGCAATACAGCCCGACCATAAATATGGTCTAATGACTGAACGCGGTTTCTGAGACCTCTCCACGGGTGATCCTCATCCACATGGTAGCACTTTGTGTCATCGGGTGTTTATCGCTTGTGTGATGTCCTGGTGGGGTATAAGAAGATAGATAGATAGACGTATGGGCATTCTGCCGAGAAACCACCGACCGGGCTGCTTCGAGATACCAGCTAAGTGATTTTGTGTATCTGTGTAGTGTTGTTTGATTTGTATGTGCTGATAAGGGCTCCATAGCCGGAACGTTCACGTTTTGTTTGTAAGTGTTATATTGTGAAGCTTGCTAATATACTTTTCGTTCGGTTTTATATCTTTTTTTTTATTTTATCTCCGGCGTCTCCTCTTTATAGCTCGCTGCGTTTGGTTTCTTTCAAATTGCGACAATCAGTCTTTCACTTTCTGTCGCCATGGTAGTCGATCACGGCCACTGGAGCATTACCGAGGGCGTAAAAAAAGCTGGAGTCTGTCGTGTAGTCGTCTGAACAAATGTTCTTGCAGTCCACTGTAGAACAGGTTTTCAAACGGGTAGGAAATTATAGGGAAGATAAACGGGGGGTAAGAAAGAACAAATAGTTTATGTCAGCTTTACAACATCGAGTACAATGAAAAAACAATGGACGTTGCGTCAATTAGCCTTCATCAGCACATAAAAAACAACACAGCACATATACACAAATATGCACTAACTATGAAGTGACTACATAGGAATCCAATGTAGTAAATAAATAATACTTATCTGTGTCCCTGACGACAAACTTTGTTCAAAAGGATGAACAGAACAGGTCCTAGCCTATATATCGCCCCCGCGCGGACGGAAAGCAAAAACTGTGTCGGTATATACCTGGGTAATGGGCGGAGTAGACGCCAACAGACATAACAGCGTACACTGAGTGTCTAAAGGGGGAGGGAGGGGTTGGCCAATATGGCGTTGATCGTCTGCAAACAGTAGCTCGTTTATTATGTGTGGATCTAATTCTTCCTTTAGAAAGGAAAGTTCAACATAATCTGGATTTTCTGGGTCGACTGCTTTAGAACTGGCTTCGTATCACCAGAAAGGCCATTATGTTTATGGAGGAAATTGTTCGGCTCGCTAGCGTAGTTGGTTAAAATCCTCTGCGCGGCGATCGAGTGACGAACTCCTTGTGGTCCGGGTTCACGCCAAGGGGTAGACAGAAAAGTCACATTTCTCCCAGATGTACGGTACCTATCATAGAATCAAGGCCGAAGGGTTTCTATATTCACTGTACCGAGCCAAAGGGTTAACAACTCATGGTTTCTGGATACTTACCCCCCCCCCCCCCTCCCCTCCCAATGGAGAGGATTGGGGAGTAGGTGTTGAGTTTAAGCAGGGGGAAAGGGGGAGGGGGGTAAAACCATAACATGCGCAGTTCGTAGCGACTGCATTAGCCTTGCGACCTTAGACAATAGACTAAAATAAAAAGTAAAGGGCCATTATTTACACCTTCATGCGTTTTGGGCAAATAGGGCTAGACCTATATTTTTATAGACCAATCGGCGTTCGGCGGAGGATGTGATCAACTTCACACCAGCCGCCTTTACTTCCCAGAACTGTACCTCGTACCCACTCAAGGCTGAGTCGACTGGGAGTCAAAGTCATGAAAAAAAGTCCGGCTCCATGATAACCCGAACCCACGTCCTTCCGACCCGCAGGCGAGGGTATAGCCGCTACACCACGGTGACTCTCCCAGGCTAAAATAACGAATGAGAATAACATTTTTTTACAATTCAGTGTTGCCACTTTAGATGTTTTACATCCAGATTTATGTTGTTGTTTTTTTTTTTTTCTTGCATTTAGATGGCATTTTTGACGTATAGATGGTAGATATTTTTCTACATTTTTTTCATTTGGAGTGAATTTATCAAATCTAACCCAAGAAACAGGATGAAATTTGACCTCTTAAATGCTATCTTGACAATAAAATTCGGCCTGATAAAAGTAGGAAAAGGCTGTTCCACGTATCAGCTCCCTGATTGGGTATTGAAAGACATTGGAACAGCTAAAGCATACCAGAGTCATTTTTGATCTGAATCTTCAACTTCATCATCCAAGCTAAGTTTATCCTGTGGATCTTTTAAGGCAGATTATAGTAAAGATGAGGACATGATTCTATAGGGTAAGTCATATAAATTGCTATGTAACTTGTGACTTTCCATTTGGATGTTTTTCCTAGATGTTTCCACGCAAATGTAGATGTTTTTAAATATATTGTTGCTCCATTTTGGATGTTTTTTGTCAAAGAAAAGTGGCAACACTGCAGACGAGTTGTTTTCAGGGTTGCCATATTGGCATTTTTTATGCCAGATTCCACAAATCTGGCATATTTAAAAGTGAACTGGCATAAGGTAATAAACTGGCATATTCTGGCATATTTGGGTTTTTCCTGGCATTTCTTATCAAGATGTGCTCACATTTTCTTCATGGTTCCTCTGTTATAAACACGCAAATTTACTAAGAGCAATGTAAACCTACAGTTAAAAATCTTTTTTTCAGTTTGACTTTGTTGTGATGTCCTGGAATGGACTAACGGAAATTCGCGCCTTTTCTGATTGTTTTGTCTTCCTAAACGGATCGTGACTGCTATAGTTAGTTAGTTAGTTAGTCTTTCCTCTTGTGTCGAGTGCGGCACATAGGGCAGAGGTCATGACTCTCCATGCATGGCGGTTCGTTGCAATCTGTTGTAGGTCTTGGATGTTTGAGTGGCCCATGAGCGAGCCTTCCCTGATGATAGTTCTACGTAGGGTTTCCCTTGGTCTTCCACGAGATCTTTTCCACTGTGGTGTCCAAATGAGGGCTTGGTAAGGAAGTCTTGATTTATCAATTCTAAGGGCGTGGCCGACATAGTTCCAGCGGCGTTTTCGTATAAAATTAGACACATATTCTTGCCTGGATTCTTGCCTTATTTGTGTATTGGTTCGGAAATCTGACCATTTGAATTTAGTATTCTTCTAAGGCATTTATTTTCAGAACTGTCTAATTTTGTGTCTAGAGTTTTCGTTGATTTCCAGCTCTCGCATCCATAGGTTAGTACTGGAATCACACAAGAATTGCTATAAACCTCTGTAATTTATGTTAATTTACTAGAATAAATGCGAGATATAAAGCGAAAACCCAGTACTGATATCAAGTGATTCAGGCTGTTCAGAAACTATTTGAAGACAGAAAATAGATAGGATATTGACCTAGTTCTATCTGTGATAGATTTTATTACTTTTACCAATGGCCACGTCATATAAAAATGGAAAGCATCTTATAACAGCAATCGCAAGTATAATAGTAACTGGAAGAAAACATTCCCATGGCTCAAAAGATCTTCAGGCGGATCAGAGGCAGCATATTGTAAACTGCGTCAGTGCACTGTTGCGCCAAGAATTAATAGCATATCAAATCATGAAAAATCCGAAAAACACAGGATGAAAACTCCGTCAAAAAGCCAGTCACAGCTTATTACAACAATAACTCCTAGGCAAAGTAATGATAAAGTTAAAGCAGCAGAGTTGCAACTTGCTGTAAGCATGACCTGCCATTGTGCAATACGCACAATTGATCATTTAAGTCAAATCATGAAAGCGCATGGTCCGGTGAGTACATTGGAGCACATACAGTTGCATAGAACTAAATGTTTATGCTTAATAAAAAATATTATATCGCCTGCACTTAAGGATGACCTTATTGAGGATTTTCGGAACAAGAAATATGCCATCATTATAGATGAGTCTACTGACGTTTCCACTCAAAAGTACTTGTGCATTATAGTTAGTTTTTTCAGTGATAGGAAAAATGAAATATTTACTGGATTTCTTGCTTTAATTTCCTTGCAAGTGGCTACAGGAGAAAACTTATTTAATTTGATTGATAAGGAAATCAAAAAGTGTGGTCAGAGTCTTACAAATTGCATTGGTTTTGCGTCAGATAGCTCTTCAAACATGGTCGGGTGCAAGAACTCTGTATGGTCCAGAATTAAAGATGCATTTGTAGTGCAATTGCCAAGCTGCTATCAAATATTGGTTTCTTACTGTCATAAATACCTTAGTGGTTTCGTCATAGTGATTTAAGATGAGAAGCCTATAAAGAACTGTTTAGAGTGATGAACACATCTACGGGGTTTGAATCAGAACAAACTGCTCCTCTTCCATTTGAGATTTTGGGAAAGGCGTACTTCGACACCAGGCATTAAAAGAGTTGGCCACTTTCGCCCTTGCCTAATAATGCCCGTTAGCAATGCTGTAGTTGAGAGAATATTCTCTCTTGTTACTTCAACTAAATCAAAAGCAAGAAACAAAATACAACTGGATTTTCTTGATGCAGTTGTCAGAATTAGAGCAGAACTATTGATATCAAAGAAATGTTGCAAAGAGTTCATTCCATCTGAGAAAATGCTTAAAGATTTTACATTCGAAAAGGTTTATGCTGCATCTTCCACTGGTTCCAGTGAGGATGACAGTGAAGAATGCAATCTAGAGCTTTTGGTGTGAAGTGAGTACAATGTTACACTTTATTCACTAAATCAAAAGCAAGAAACAAAATACAACTGGATTTTCTTGATGCAGTTGTCAGAATTAGAGCAGAACTATTGATATCAAAGAAATGTTGCAAAGAGTTCATTCCATCTGAGAAAATGCTTAAAGATTTTACATCCGAAATGGGTTACGCTGTGTCTTCAACTTGTTCCAGTGAGGATGACAGTGAAGAATTCAATCTAGAGCTTTTGATGTGAAGTGAGTACAAGGTTACACTTTATTTGGCAATTTTCTGGCATAATTTGGGTGAGGGTTTGGCATAAAATGACGTTTTTTTATCTGGCAACCCTGGTTACGATTGCCGGTATTGAATTGCGTCATTTCCTCCTCGACGCCAGTAGCAGACGATTTGGCATTTTTATTGAAAGTCGTTCACTTGCCATCAAACCAGAGAATGGGGAAAGTATATGTGCATGTAGAATATTGGTAAGTTCTGTAAACAAGTGTCGAAAAAAGAATTAAATAGCTATGTCGACTTTTCTTTCTGTACGCACCTGTTTAAGGAAATCGTGAAAATATTTTATCGATCTACTGTAATCTTGGTAACACTGTCATTCGCATGGCGGTGCCGCAACACCCTTTTTTTATTTGAACTTACATTGTTAAAAAAAGCGTAGGTTACAGCTGCAAGATTCTTAACTGGCGCGGACAGGGATAAATGCCATTTCTTTAAATGTGGAATGGAAAACAGACTGCATAAACACGCAAAGAAAATATCATTTAGTCATTTAGAATCGCACTGGCATCTACTAGATGATCTAGTGTCTCTTTTCCAAACTGGAAGTCAAAGACACTCAGCAACAGCATACAACTTAAGATCTTTAACTCTTGTGTGATTCCACTATTAACTTATGGATGCGAGAGTTGGAAAGCAACGGTAGCTCTTGATGAAAAATAAGACAATTTTTAGAACATATCTCTCAGAAGAATACTGAATCTCTACTGGTCAGATTTAAGATCCAAAACGCAAGTAAGAAAGGGCTGCTGGAATTACATTGGCCATGCACCCAGAACGGATAAGACAAGACTCCCCCCACCAGTCTCTCATATGGACACCGCAAAGGACAAAGAAAACGGGGAAGACTAAGAGAGACTATGTAGAACTATCATCAGGGAAGGCTCAACTGTGTGCCTAATAAATATCGAAGACCTAAATCTGGTAGCAATGAACCGCCAGACATGGATAGCTATGACTTCTGCCCTATACGTCACCCTAGGCTCAAGAGGAAAGACTTACTAACCACCCAGTGTATTTGCAGTATTCTTCTTGTCCACCCATTTTCAGCTCAAAATAATAGTAAGATGTTCTGTTTTCAGTCAAAGATATTGCGGTCACCCTACATAGAAATGATTGGGGGAAAAGTTAGAGGCTCTCCTTGCACCTTTGGACGCTAGCTGGACGGCTTAGGTCGGCTTAGTGGGAGGTCTCTCCCTTGGCCGCATTGAAAACAACGAGCGGAAAAGTCACAAATCAAATTACATACTTACCTATCACCATACGGTTTCGTGAAGAGTTGCGTAGTCATCATACGGTTGCGTCTAGGGTTACCTATCATCATACGGTTGCGTGTAGGGCTGCGTAGAGTGTCTATCATCATACGGTTGCGTGTAGGGTTGCGTAGGGTTGGGGTTAGGGGTAGGGTTAGATGTGAAAATGGTGACGTAGAACTTCCATATACTGGGCGACAATCTGATGCTTGTGGGAGTGGCGCCACTGGAAGTGTGCCAAATATGACGGCAATAGCGCGCGGCTGGTGCCCAATCGGTGGCGAATTGTCTGTGTCAGTAGCATCCACCGTCCGTCGACTATTTGGGTGTGTATGTGACTGTGCGCGATTATAGGGAACTACGGCGTCAAAATTGTCACATCTAACGCTAAACCTAACCCTACCCCTAACCATACACCTAACCCTAACCGTAACCCTAACCCTAATGCTACCCCTAATCCTAACCCTACCCCTAACCCTAATCCTACCGCTAACCCTACCCCTAACCACGCAAAATTATCGGTCATTAAAGCATACAGATCGGCAAAACACAAAAAAAAAAACCACAAAAAAAAAAGATTTCCCCGCAGCGTCAAATTAAAAACCCAGATGTGGGGGACACAACCAAGCATTGGCAGCCCTGATGTCGACCTCACTGTCTTGTTTGATTCGCGACTTTTTTCGCTACTTGTTTTCAATGCTGCCAAGGGAGAGAACTCCCACTAAGCCGACCTAAGCCGTCCAGCTAGCGTCCAAAGGTGCAAGGAGAGCCAAGTTAGAACAAGGGCCTTAGTTTGAAAAACAGAGAAATAGAAACTACTACAGAAACATTTTAGCTGATTAATATCCACATAATCCACATCAAATATTGGAATAATATCCAAACATGTTTCAAGTGTTCCAATATCCACATATGTGGATAGATGAAAGTAACCGCTCAGCCTATCACCTGTAGTATACAGTAATTTAGTATGCTGATAATTAGTGAATGAACTTAGCCAGCTTAAAGTTTAAACACACTCACTTTATGTCCACTGGAAGGATTATAATGCAAGCAACACTCAGGTACAGAACATTTTGAAGGCATAATTAATAACACTGTACAACAACATATTCTAAAAATGTAAATATATATATGTATATTTAAAAAAAAAGGTAACTGCACATGTAAAAACCAGCATTTCGACTAATCACTGCCATCCTGAACTACCGAAACTACACATGTGTTTTAGACTGCACACTCCAGCTGAGGGAATCTGCCACTAGGCCTTTAATCTGAAGAAGGCGTTGGTTTATTCCATCATTCTCTTCTGTCCAGTGCTGACGAATCAATATCAAGGGTGGAATCCAGTCCAGTACCTTTGGCCTCTCTCATCGGCATTTGTTTTAGGGTTTCCTCGCTTCCTCAATCCTTTTATTTCTCATTTGAGTGCCTGTTTGGTGATTCTCTGCTTATTTCTTTTCTGGATGTGTCCAGTATAGTGCCGTTGTTTCTCAAATCTTATAACTGTTGTTACCTTGTTACCTAGAAATGAAAATACGTAACTTGGTACTGTCATCATCATCAAGTGCCTTGCCAGCTGGGATAGGCGTTCATGAGTCTCCACAGATCTCTGTCTTTAGTGTTCTGGATCAATTCGACTGATGATATTCCTCCATTATTTCTCTTGGTCTGCCTCTGCCTCTTCTACTAGTGATCTTTCCAGTCACGATATTTTCCAGTGCTCTTTTTCTCATTACATGACCAAAGAACTATGTTTTTCTCATTTTCATTGTTGTATATAATGTTCTACTTTCATTAGCCATTTCTAGGCTTTCAGTGTTGGTTATTCTGGCAGTCCAAGTACTACAAATTTTTATATTCCATATTGTGTTCAGGCTTTTAAAAGCTGCTGATGCCTTGCTAGTATATGTCCTAATTTCTTTCTTTGTATTTCCATAAATGTCAGATCACCACAAATTATTTTTCTTTTGAGGTGTCAAGATTAACCTTTTGCCATACATAGTCATCATCATTTATAGTCTTTCGCTGTCGTACTAATGTTACTTACAGTATATATGTAATTTTTTTTTTCAGTGGTGGATGAGGTTATGAACCTCGGTTTCTCAAACTGCGACAGGATATCCTGAAGCAGATACCAGAATCCGAGGTTACCATTACTGGTCAGAAGGGGCGCTCCAGTAAGTGCTTGCAGTTTTAGTTACTTTGTTGTTCACATACACACATTTTTGTGTGTTCCATTGCAACATAATTTTATCCTAACTTCAGATGTATAAATCCAGGAGTAACATGTAATAATATTGGTTTTAACAAATTATACTCAGCGAAGGTTGGCGACAATATCCAAGCAACTCATCATACACTGGTATTAAGTTTAATTAAACCTTACTGTGGAGTCAAGAGCAGACGATCTTTCCCACTCACTGCAGAAATAATAATACCTTTAGAGATCATCCAGACAATCAGTATGTGTTACAGCTTTGCACAGGGAAAATTATAACTAGTTCTCCCCGTGTGGGTTCCGGGGCCCCATTGTGGGAAAAACAAGAATAGACCCACTGCCTCCCCAAAAGCATGTTGTAAGAGTCGACTAATTGGGGAGTTTCCTTTGAAGTCGGAGTGCATCTGCCGGAGAGGCAAGGAACCAACAGTCTGTATTCAAGAGAATGAGATCTGTAAAACTGATGCACACGCAACACTCAGGTTCTGGAGCAGGACTGCAGTTCAGTATTGGACGAGCAACCAGAACTTTCCCCCAGAGTGTACAGCTGGTTAACGCGAAGAAGAAGAAGAAGATAACTAGTTCTATATGGGCAGAGTGGCTTGCATTACTTGATAAGAAGCTGATCAAGAGCATATCATGGTTTTCTATACAGGACATTCAGGTGTGCAAGGTGATGAACAGTCAGATAGATTGGCTGCTGCTGCTCTTGGTGGTGAGCTGCTGTATGATGAAGCAGATGTGGCGAAGGCTCTGTAGGATCAGACGGACAGTGCAAGAGAACAGATAGGAAATCCATTCACAGAAAGATTTATTCGGGCAGGGGGGGGGGGGGGGGGGGGAGTAGAGTCTCTGGTAAATATTCACCATTGACAGGGAAACACAGGCGGACTTCTTTTAATCAGGTTGCAACTATTAACATGTCAACTCTTTGTTGGTTACAGAAGACGGGGGTAGAGCATGTATGGGAATGTCCCGAATGCAGTGATGTCAGTTTTTGATTCATTCATTCGTTCGCGCGGCGGCAGAGATCCTTTTGCCATTAGATTAACAAACCGTCACACAAGGGCTAAACTTCAAAAAGGATGTTCACAAAACAACTGCTATCACTGATGGTGATAGACTATGTTAGCCAGATTCAGCACAAGCATAAGGGTATTAAAATAATAAATTGAGAAAAGCAAATAGTCAAATCACCCTCTCTCCCAGCAAATTAACCCCTTCTGGTCCAAAGAAGTTTTCACTGCAACCCCTTATATTTCACTGAGTTGAACTTTGAAGCAATAAATAGATTTGTAGTTCAACAGAGCTAGTAAAGGGCAGAAGTGGTTAAACTAAACAAAGGGTTAATATAACATCAGGCTATGATAGAGGGTAGCAGGAACATTATATCTTTGGAAACACCAGAAAGATATGGTAATTGGTATTGAAAAAGTAAGTCCACCATGTTAACATCAATATACTTTTTCTGTGAAATTCACATTAGTCTTTCTGTGGTAAAACATGTGAATTTGTAATACACCTTCCCCTCAACTTACAGTTTATGCGACTTAGGACCATCCACACTTATGACCACAAAACAAAAATAAATAAAAATAGTAAATAAACAAAGAAAGCTACCTTGGTAGAGTCAAAAGGTTTCCAGAACTGTTGCAGTAGAGTACATATTATATATATCTCACAATATATGCAATACTTATTCATGCGTAGATTGAATTTGTGCGTATTATGTACAGTTTATATAACTCTTTTGAATGAAAATATTGTTAACAAGTTAAATTTGACTTACGAGAAGTTTGACTAATACCCAATAGTCGCAAGAGAACTTAGCTGCAAGATGAGAAGACCCTGCAGTTATTTCCCATGTGTTTGTTAGTATTGCTTCTCTAAGTTTGAAAATATGTCTCCGTAGGATTTTAAACCTGTTTTATTTGTTTGTTTGTTCGCATGTTTTACTATTTCATATTGCTAAAAAATATAAATTTCATATTACTATAAACTATAAATTTTATATTGCTATAAACTATACATTTCTTATTACTATAAACTATAAATTTCATATTGCTATAAATTATACATTTCTTATTACTATAAACTATAAATTTCATATTGCTATAAATTATACATTTCTTATTACTATAAACTATAAATTTCATATTGCTATAAATTATACATTTCTTATTACTATAAACTATAAATTTCATGTTGCTATAAACTATACATTTCTTATTACTATAAACTATAAATTTCATGTTGCTATAAATTATACATTTCTTATTACTATAAACTATAAATTTCATGTTGCTATAAACGATACATTTTTGTGTGCTATAAACTGATGCAGCAAGTATCTCCCTCATGTGGAAAATACACCGTGTTTCTTATGATATTTTTGTGTCCAGCTTCCTTCGAGGTGAAAATCAACGATGAGCTGGTCTTCTCAAAACTCAAGCAAGGAGGTTTTCCTAATGCAGACGAGGTATTTTAGTGACTTTTCTTTATGTACTGTTGTATTTTACTCCTGTCAATTATTGTCACGAAACTCAAGCGAGGAGGTTTTCCTAATGCAGAAGAGGTATTTTAGCTAATTTTCTTTGTGCACTGTTGTATTTTGCTCCTGTCAGTTAATGTCTCAAAACTCAAGCAAGGAGGTTTTCCTAATGCAGAAGAGGTATTTTTGCTAATTTTCTTTGTGCACTGTTGTATTTTGCTCCTGTCAGTTAATGATTGGGTCTCGTTTACATGCTTTCTGGAGGTCACAAGTTTTGGCAGTGATCTTTCTAATGGAAACCAAGCTGTATGTAACAATGGTAGACATGCATTGCACCACAGGCTTCATAGAGCCCTGGGACTTTCTCATCTGAAGACCATTGAAAGGGAGAACGAAAATATTAAGATTTGCTAGATTGGGTGTTAGATATATTTTAGTTTAATCAGTTACCCGATTGAGATGGATGTTTTTGGATGAATGAAGGAGTCTTTATTAATTAATAGGTGGTTATTTTAGAACTTAAAACACTTGATTAATCAGATAATAATTAGGTGTCACGTAATGGATCACTGCTGTCTGTTTAACCACTTTTTAGGGCGGTGTAGACAAGGGAGCTTTGAGCCAGAGGGTTTAGGGCCGCCTGAAAAGTGCTGTCGCCACGGACTGTGCAGGTTAGGATGTTTTACTCCCGACAGAAATGGTTTGCCCACTTAGAGAGAATGCCTTGTGACACCATACCATACAAAGCATACATGGAAAGAGAAGAAGGATGTAGAGCACGGGGTAGACCAAGAACAAGATGGAAGGATAATATCAGAGAAACTCTACAACAGCACGATGTGCCTATGGTCGAGGCAGCCAGAAGAGCTAGAAACAGAACCTTATATCTCCCTCAACACCCACAGCGGTAAAAGAGGAAGTGAAGAAGAAGAGGAAAAACTCCATTACCTTACCGGGGGTCGAACCCCGGTCTCCCGCATGAGAGCAGGCTGTTGTAACCAGCCTGCGGCTTCTCAGTTAATGGGTAAGGAATTGAATCTAACGATGGGTACTGTTCCAATAGTTGATCTAATCTATTACACAAAACTATTCTCATTTTGTCTTCTGTCTGTCTCGAACATCTCTTTTCACACAGGTGGTAAGTTTTCTCTAGTGTTTTAATGTCCAAGTCTGACACTGGTGCCCTGAAGTTAAAATAAAGATGACCTTTAAAAGTTGTCTTTGTGTTGAAGTCAGCCATCTTACATAATTGTAATATCTCTCATCTGTTAACTGCAGGTGATTGAAAGCATCAGAGCTGCACAGAAAGGGGAGAGCCGTCTGATCACCAAGTCAGAGAAAGCTGGATGTTGCATCTTGTAAACCACCAGCTTTGTAGCCTCGTGTCGCATCCTGCCCTGATTCATTTCTGTCTTTTATTTTTTCAAATGTACGGTTTATTTTACTAGTTTATACTGTAGACTATTGATACTATGCACTAGAAAGAAAAAAGCAGCTGGCGTGATACGACCACTTCACCCACCAAATTCCAATTCCAATTTGATAAACAAAAATTCTAAGCTTGATTCTCTTTTAGCCACCTGAAGGCCTGCTATATTGAGGAAGGATTCTTTGCTCTCCTACTTGAATTTCGTGTTTTTTTGGTGATCAGTTTCGTCTGAGTGAGTTTGTCTGTGTAACATGTCCCACTTGGTCTGGCTTAGCGGCTTTTGATACAGCTGTTTTTCCTGGCGTTTGGGAGGGGACTCCGTTAGTCCTGAAAAGTGACACACAGTATCACAACAGTCCTTGTGTAAGTTTAAGCTGGTCATATTTGATGGTTAAATATGATAAATTTACAGTTAGTATTAAATTTTGAAGGGGAGTTGTTGTGGCGTAGCGGGTAGATGCACGCGATTCAGGAGGTCTTGGGTTCGCTCCCTGGCAGAGCCAGACTATTTTTCAAAAAAGACCTCGACTCTCAGCTGTGAGTGGGTACGGGGTGCAATCCCAGGAAGTAAAGGCGACAGGCGTGATGATGACCACATCACCCATCTTGTGCCGATTAGTCTATAAAAATATAGGTCTAGCCCTATATGCCGTATACGCCTAAAGGCGTGGAAAAGGGATCTTTACGTTTATTAACATTCTGAAAAGCCCGGAAAGCTAACCAAGATAACAGATGCCTAAAAGGTGCAAATATAGCACCTTGCTCTAAACAAGTACAGCACAGTTATATCCCCTGACGGATGAAGAATTTTGAAAATAAATCTGGTTTTTCTAACATCTTATTTCTGTTGAGGGCCTAGGTGGTTTTCTGCAGATGATTTCGTTTTTGTATTTGTCTTATCAGTCAGATTTTCCCAAAGTGTATACATGACTTTTCATTTAAGTTGAAACATGTGAAATACAACTCTTTCCAAATTTTAAATATTGATCAGTGTTCTAAAAGTATTTAGTTTTACCCAAAATGTGTAGTGAAAATTCATAACGTTATTTACTTGTGATGTTTGTATTTAATCCTGCAAAATCATGGATAAAACTGTCGCTCAAACCGCCCCAGAAGCACAAGAATAACTATGACAGTGGGCTACAACCCAGAAACCGCATAATGATGAAAGAAGATATTTGCTTTCAAGTATACAGATATTTTTGTGAACCCTTAATTGCCCTTTTATAGCTGTTTTCTTTTATCCATGGCTTTTTTCTAAAAAAAAAAACCCTAAGGTGCCAGTACTCGCCACAAAGTGTCTGCTACAATAGTCCAGAAAGAAATAATGCCTTAAAAAAGGTACCAGTACTGAGTGAGAAAAAAAAGCAGTATTCAATCCTCAACAGTGTTGAGTTCTTTAACAGTTCTGAATCGCATAAGATGACGGAAAATTAACATATAAAGTGCCCAAATTTATGTTATTACTGTTTTATCTTCAACAATGTTCAATTCTTTACCCTTTTGAATGATATCATACCCGTTTGGGTTCCGGGGCCCCATTGTGGGGGGAAACAAGAATAGACCCACTGCCTACCCAAAAGCCAATCATAAGAGTTGTCTAATTGAAAGCTTCCATCGAAGTTGGAGTGCATCTGCCTGAGAGGCAAGGAACCAACAGTGTGTATGCAGCACTCATGTTCTGGAACAATACTAAAGTCCAGGAATGGGCAAACACCAGAACTTTTCGGTGGAGCCGGTGAGCTTAAAAAATAAAAAGAAGAAGTTCAGATTATAGAAAGACCTACATACAAAAGTGCAATTGTTCTGACTCTTTCCCAGTTTTGCTCAATTCTGTTTGTTTACAACCACAAATGTGTTTTTCATTTATATTATCTATTTCTTTTCTCTGAATGCCATTGTCTCAGGGACAGTTGATGTGTGATATTTACTTCTTCTGTGACTATGGTTGGCGTGATTTGTGTTTGGCTCTTTCTAAATTGATTATATAAAATCCATGGACCTGAATAATTGTTTTAGTTTAACATTAATCTTTTGTAAACTAAAAAATAATTATTTTGCAGAAGACTGAAGTATTAGTGTTCATCTATGAAGGTTTGTGTGTCCTAGGGGCTACCTTATCTAGTGTAGTCAACATCCGGTGTTGTTGTCCTGTCCATGAATTGTGAAGATATCTAACAAGGCCCTTCTCTTCCTCATGATTCTTTAAGATGAATTATGTTGTTAAGGCACCCTTTTGACCTGACCTTTCACGTGTACTGACTTGCCTTCAGCTCACTTCAACCATAGTCAAACTGACCAGCATCAGAGTCGGATCACCTCTCGTCCCTTTCATGTTACACCTGGTCTGGTATTCATGATGCCAAGTACCAAATTTTCAGGTACGTGGCTGACACCTGTACCAGCAGGTGTGGTTTGTCTGGGCTGACTGGTATGGCCTCTGAGCACAGTCAGACCTAACATTTGCCTTCATTGTGATACTGGTGTTTATTTCTTCAAGTTATATTTGTATTTTATATTTTTTTGTATTTTGTATTTTTTTAAATAGAAATTTACCCATTATGTATCTTGTAATTTTTGTTTATTCAGCTCTTGAAACTGCCTTTGCATCACAGCCTGATATTTTAGCAGAAAGAAATCAAATATGTATTTAATATTTGGACACAGTCACATGGAAATTAATGAAAGATATTTTTGTTTACACCATCACAGTTTGTGTAAATATATTTCAAGCTGAGAACTGCACTTTGTTAATCCTACAAGGTTACTGTAACGTTGTTGGTGTGTGCAACATTGTTGGTGTTGTTGGCGTGCTTTTCCCATACCCCTGTTCACACAACACGGGATAATCGAGACATGCTTTTCTCCATTTTCTGTTGTTTCCCTAGCTCTTTGACCTTGTCCCCTCGATTGGGAACTCTCTGGGGATTAACCTCATTACAGTTACTGTATGCTACTTCAAGTATTGTTGTACTTGACTACTTTTGTATAACAAGACTGCTTTATTGTATGTACAAGCAATCTGTGTTCCAGCACTTTAATTACAAAATTACTAAATACCTTATTGTATTTAGGAGTAGGAATAAAATACAAAACATAACTTTGCTAAATCCTTTTGATATTAAAGGTCAGTTTTTGTGTGTTTTTGAGAAGTTTCTTGTAATAAATTGTAAATCTTTTACTTCTGTCTTCATTTTTATGTGTGATTGAATCCGAGCAATTGTTTAAATGCAAAAGAGACTTTGAATTGATCACACTTTCCAGTTTCTCAAGTCCACCATTACTTTAAGAGAAACCAGAATTGTGTTTATCAGGACAGAGCACTGCAGTTGAGAGAATCACTCATGTAACAACTTTGTCAAGAATGAGAATGGGGATTGAGGGAGTTGCTACACCTCTTCACTGATCAGTTTTTTGGAATGTTGAATTAAGAATTGACATCACAGCACTTGGGACCCTCCCATAAGTGCTCAGTTTCCATCTTCAGCAGCAAGTGAAGAGTTCCAGTTCCAGTGGTACCAGTAACCATCTGATTGTATATCCGTCTCATTCTTCCCCTAAGTGTTGAGCGTAGGAGTTACATTATATCTGACTGTGCTGCAGGTATGACACAGTTTGATATGTCATTATCTCAGTAAATCAACTGCTTTACTTATGGTGGGGTCCCATGGCCTGAGTACGTTGTGACGCTGATTGTAAGACTACAAGTTGTGAGTCACGAAAGATGTACAAGCACAAATAGTACATGACAGTTGCTACAAGCTGGCACAGAAGCCGATGTATTTCACTGAGACTGTTCTGTATCTTCACTGAGACTGTTCTGTAGCTTCACTGAGACTGTTCTGTATCTTCACTCAGACTGTTCTGTATCTTCACTCAGGCTGTTCTGTATCTTCACTCAGACTGTTCTGTGTCTTCACTGAGACTGTTCTGTATCTTCACTGAGACTGTTCTGTATCTTCACTGAGACTGTTCTGTATCTTCACTGAGACCGTTCTGTGTCTTCACTGAGACTGTTCTGTGTCTTCACTGAGACTGTTCTGTATCTTCACTGAGACTGTTCTGTGTCTTCACTGAGACCGTTCTGTGTCTTCACTGAGACTGTTCTGTATCTTCACTGAGACCGTTCTGTGTCTTCACTGAGACTGTTCTGTGTCTTCACTGAGACCGTTCTGTGTCTTCACTGAGACTGTTCTGTGTCTTCACTGAGACTGTTCTGTATCTTCACTGAGACCGTTCTGTGTCTTCACTGAGACTGTTCTGTGTCTTCACTGAGACTGTTCTGTATCTTCACTGAGACTGTTCTGTGTCTTCACTGAGACCGTTCTGTGTCTTCACTGAGACTGTTCTGTGTCTTCACTGAGACTGTTCTGTGTCTTCACTCATATCAGATCTATACTGGGCAAGTTTTCGATCTTTACTCTGTACAATGTATTACAGTATTGATTCCCAAACTGTGCGCTGCGGCGCCCCAGGGAGCCACGACCTCTTCACAGGGACGCTGCTAAATATTGTAAAAGCTTCATAATTAATTTAAGCAAGACACGAATAGTCGTACTTTTACTTAGGTTAGGACGCCATGGAAAAATTTTGATTGAAAAAGGCGTCCCGACCAAGACAAGTTTAGGAAACACTGTATTGCAGTATTTTATGCCTCTTGTAGAATCTTGGATCTCATAGTTGTGCGGGAGGAAAGACCTTATTGTTGGCACCTCTCCGTCTTTCCAGGCGATGGTGTTATAGAGTGCTATGAGAAGGCATGAGATTCACAGCCCATGGTGATGGTGAGAGAGGCTAGGAGTGAAGCTCATCATCTCCATAGCACAAAGCCTGTACACTATTGTAGAGACCATGGGTTGCCCATGCATCATGATTCCTCTCTCGGCCTGCCTTGTTTACTCTAAAGGAAATGTAACACCAGTACCTTTAGAAGAAAGCATGCTGCAGAAGCTGCTGGGTCAGAAGAGCAGTGTTTGAACAACAGTTTTGAGGTTTTGAACAACGGATCAACATCAAGGCACACGAGTGTAACATATATTTGCTCCATTCTTCTTCTAACTCAAGTCTGAGATTGAAGAAGTGCAGCACAGGCTCTGTAGCACCGGCGAGGATCCAGAAGAGCAGTGTGCTCCGGCCTAATACTGACCACATTACCCACCTATTGCTGATTGGTCTGTAAAAATATGGACTCTCTTCCCATATGCCCGATGCGCTTAAAGGCGTGAAAAGGAATCCTTACTCTTCATTATGACAGATCTTTCTCATAAGTGTTTAATTATTCTAAAAGTGATCTTCTTTGTGTGATTTCAGAAGCTCGTGTATGCATATTTTTTCATTCCTATATCTCTATCTAATAATGTCCTGATAATGTTTGCACATTGCTTGCGGGTCATAGTAAAAAAAAGGAAAGGTTCCTTTTCCAAGCCTTTAGGCATATAGGGCTAGACCTATATTTTTATTGACCGATCGGCACAAGTTGGGTGATGTGGTCAGCATCACACCGGCCGCCTTTACTTCCTGGGACTACACGCGGTACCCACTTAAGGCTGGGTCGACCTGGAAGTCGGGGTCGTTTTTTGTAAAAAGTTTGTTTCCTCCAGGGAACCTTCCTATCCGCACGCGAGTGTCTAGTCGCTACGCCACGTCGACTTCCCGTGTGGGTCATATGCCTCTACAAATCAACATTGTTCTCCACTATCGTATGTTCTAGTTATGTTTATCAGCCTTTTCGTTTTTATTCGCAGCAATAGTTTTGTCATCTGACTCTACTGTGATACGATTTTTATATTATAAAGCGCAAACTATACATTTAAGCATGTCTATAAATATACATTTGAAAAGATGATTAGAAATGCACATATCAATACTAATGCCACTTTGTAACTGTGCAGCTATTTATAAACCACAAGGGGAAATAAAAACCAAAGGAAACCATAACTGATTTAAATGTCTGTATGTACATTACATATGACGATGAAAAACGTGCTGCACATAGTCTCAGAAAGCGGCCTGGCAAGGTCAAGTGTATAAATTTTAAATAATAAATACTTTGAGAACTAAATTATCACTGTAGATCCCAATTATAACCCCGAGTATATTTTTTTTATTACTACTACTCAGGGTGCATTTCATTTACATCAGGCCACTTTTATGACAAGTTCGTGGTGCTTTATTAATATCCTACCCTAAACAGGGGAAATCCACAGATCACGGGACAGTCTAATATTTAAGGGGGTGGTAGATAGTCTACATGCAGTCGTGGGACCTAGACTGCACTCTCTCGTGGGACGTAGGTGGGTAAGGGTTAGCGCCAGTTCTAGATGTTTTGGGGGTCATGTAAAGCACCAGAAAGCCGGGAAACCCAGTCTTACCACCCTCTATTTTGTTGGACTGTCCTGTGACGTCATCTAGGGTAGTATATTAATAAAGAACCAAGTTTGTCGCTAAAAGGCTTGTCAGTGCAGTGGCTAACACATTTACCTACCGCCCAGTAATTATCTGCTCGAATCCCCCTCAATACTGGGGTTTATTAATTGACCTGATAATAAAGGTCGACCTATGGTAACACAACTCCTTCTTTCGTTGTTATATATTTTTTTCCCGCCTTTCTGTCTTTTCAGACGAAAGTGTTATACTGCGCTACGAGGAGGCTTGGGACTCACAGTCCATGGCAATGGCGAGTGTAACTAGCAAGACCCGCCCTTGTTAAGACAAGTTGTGTACAGTTATAGTTATAGTACATCTCGACCGTCGTTGTCGTCTTTTGTTTTTAACGTGTTTCTTCTCAGACGCTCTGTTCTCATACTTTCTGCAATAATTTCTTCCTTCATTCTCATTCCCTTCCTATTGTGCCCCCTGCACGCAACACGGGCCTTAGCATTTTGTTTTTATAGATGCGTTATCTCTTTTATCCCATTTCCATACACTCCAGTTTCATCTTTTAATAGCTAAGTTATTTGGCACCTTGCCGTCTCTCTCTCTCTCTCTCTCTCTCTCTCTCTCTCTCTCTCTATATATATATATATATATATATATATACAATTTGACGATTATGCTATATTGTGCTGCAGAAAGGTATGGGATTTGAAGCTCATTGTGACCTCAAGTCTGGTTATGAAGATCCGGTCGCGTCAAGAAAAGCCTTCCACGATAAGAGCATAGGGTTTCGGGACCAATGTTGTCTATGCATGCATCTAACGAGCTTTTCCTCATTCGCTCAGCTGTTATCATATTTGCAGCCATTGTCCTCTTTCTTCATAGTCTGTTCCCGATTTCATCTCGAGGAAACGTCTAAGTAAAGTAAAGGTCCCCTTTTCCACACCTTTAGACGTATTTTGAATATAGGGCTAGACCTACATTTTATAGACCAATCGGCATTTAGCAGGTGATGTGGTTAGCATCACCCGGACGCCTTTACTTACCAGGACTGCACCTGATACCCACTCAAGGCTGGGTCGACCTGGGAGTCACGGTCACATTTGAAAAAAAAGTCCTGCTCCGTCTGGGCGCGAATCTTCTGATCCGCAGGCGGGTTTCTAGCCGCCAGCGCCACTTCCCAGGGAAACATGGTCCAAGATAAATAACTCCGTAGTTTTTCTCTTATTTGAAATGCGAAAGCGTAACCAACTTCAGTATCTATACTTTTTTGAATGCAGCAGTGCTAACAGAATTTAGGACCATCCTAAACTATCCCTTACATTAATGTTGAATCCTATTTCTTGACCATTCCAAAATCCCCCCGACCCCCCAATCCAGATTTCTGACGACCCCAAACTAATCATCAAGTTTTATCTACATTTTCTGACTGTCAAATTATCATCGGCTACTGACTAGATAACATAAGGCACTCAAACTGTATTTCCAGACTACGAAACGTCTTGGTTAGACATTTGTCTGTAGAGAGCATTAGGTAGACACTAGACTGTGGAGGATCCTGGATAGACATAATCTGTGGGACTTCGTTGGTGGTCACTTCTCTGTGGGACATTCCTCGTCATCATCATCATCAATTCTTTTTATGCCTAGTGGCACGTCAGGCTTCAGAGAGGACTTTCTATGCACTCCTGTCCTGTGCAATCTTCAGTGCAGTTTTCCATGTCAGAGATGCCGCATTCAGGTCACTCTCTATCGTTCGTCACCATGTTGATTTTGGGCACCGCCTTTTTCTTTTTTCCCACTGGTTACTTACTTGGGCGGTTTTGGGCGTTTCAAACATGGTTCTTACATTCCAGAAGCCAATTCTTGTTTTGGTTTTGACGTCCAGTAG
Source organism: Candidula unifasciata (assembly GCA_905116865.2). Taxonomy (NCBI): domain Eukaryota; kingdom Metazoa; phylum Mollusca; class Gastropoda; order Stylommatophora; family Geomitridae; genus Candidula; species Candidula unifasciata. The sequence continues at coordinate 124,983 of CAJHNH020002791.1, forward strand.
ACTTGTTTTCCTATCATGAGATTCCTTTCGGCTTTCAACCATGTTGTTCATGCTGACAGAGGGACTCTGTTTAGAGCACTTATTTCCTCTTGAAGTTTCAGTAGCGTTGTAGTTTTTATGTAGGACAGAACTGTTAACACTGCAACCAACCCCCGAGCCTGAAGGAACGGGAGGCCATCTTTAGACTGGCCCTTAACCAATGACCTGTCCGGCTTGGGTGACCCTGCCAGGAACGTTCTCACCGGCATAGCTCGCTAGATCACCGAGGCTCTCAAGCTTCCCCACCACTACAAGATCATGGCCTCTGGGGAGATCTGTGATGCCTTCTGGGTAGACATTATCAGTGTGGCATCCTGTGTATACATTAATCTGTGTGGAAATCTGGGTAGACACTAATCTGTGTGACATTCTGGGTAAACATTAATCTATGTGGCACCCTGGGTAGACATTAATGCGTGTTTAACATTGGGTAGACAATAATCTGTGTGGAACATTGGGTAGACAATAATTTGTGTGGAACTTTCGGTAGACAATAATCTGTGGAACTTCGGGTAGACAATAATACGTGTGGCATCCTGGGTAGACATTAATCTGTGTGGCATCCTGGGTAGACATTAATCAGACTAATGAAAGGAGTATTGACTATCGCCTCCAGTGTGATAAAGCCAGTCGATGACTATAACAAACATTTCGCCCTGTGATACTACAAGCGATTACAGCAGTCCTCTATATCCAGGGGAGACGCCCAGTAACAAGGAAGTACAAAAATCGTCACGTTTAACCGTCATCCCCAAAGGGGGAGATTTGGGTTATAATTGTGACTAGGCTATGTGCGCCATATAAAATAGTTTAACATTGCACGCCACCAAGATTTTTGAAAAGTACTCTGCAGTATCGATGCGATCGAAGGAGACAGATCCAAATACTCCCCCTACCAGCGACGAAGTTGTCCACCGGCGAGCCAGTGGGCGACCCGGTCGCCGATGATGAATCAGTAACCAGGCCTTGTACTCAAGGTTTTGATAGATCCCGAAGTGCCTTACTTATTCACAAGGATGGAACTAAGTCAATATCAGCGGCAGTTCTCCATTTTTAAAGTAATAAAAGTGTGAACTTTCTACCACTACCACACCACTATCAGCAAGGATATCACTTCTTCTTCTTCTTCGCGTTCACCAGCTGTAAACTCTGGCAGAAGGTTCTAGTTGCTCGTCCACTGCTGAACTGCAGTCCTGCTCCAGAACCTGAGTGTTGCGTGTGCATCAGTTTTACAGATCTCATTCTCTTGAATACAGACTGTTGGTTCCTTGCCTCTCCGGCAGATACACTCCGACTTCAAAGGAAGCTCCCCAATTAGTCGACTCTTACGACATGCTTTTGGGGAGGCAGTGGGTCTATTCTTGTTTTCCCCACAATGGGGCCCCGGAACCCACACGGGGGAGGGTTATCACTAAATAGCAACAAGCAGTCTTTAACATTGTCTATGTAGTAGTTTTCCTTTGTTCAATCCTTGCTGCTCAATCCTGACATTCATTCGTTGAATAATAAAGACATCATTTATATGATTTTTCCCCGAATAACATATGTCAGAATAGAACGTGCAAGGCATCCTGTTAGGATTTTATAAAAGCCAAAGCGATGTTTCCCATTTATATAATTCTACACAAAGAAGAAGAAAAGGAATAAGACGAATGAGAAGGAATGCATAAATAGCAGACTGCACAAATAATATTACTTTATATTTACTTTCATATTTAGTTGTTTCTAATACAATTATTAATTTTTTTGCTTTATCTTATTTAATTGCGTTACTGTAGTATGCACCTGACGAGATATTCCGAAATATGCCAGGCAATAAATTGTGATATTTATATCTTCTTTGTTCAAAAATAAATGTCGCTATCAAGCTTCAATTTTATAATCAGCAATTTCTTAGTTTTCGTTGCTTTTAATCAATTAATTCAGCACAGTATAAGTATAAATGATAATAATCAGCTCATACCGATATGCAGACATTTTACCCCCTCTCTAGCAAACAGGTAGGCGTGTTATGTGTGTGGAAATAAATCTTTTTCCTTAACAGCACTCACTATAATTCCGATTCCTTTTAAGAAAAAAATTAAGCCTCACTATAATAAAACTTTAGGGATTTTAAATAGGCTTGATATACAGCATATACCAGCATATCAAGAAAAGAAAAAAAAATCTTTGCAGGTATTGGGCGGGGAGAGAGGGGGGATGCGGGCAGTCTGTTTCCAAGATAACTCTTCAGATCAACATGTGGTTGCTTTCCTTTTTACTGAACACATTTATTCAACTCTGATACAAACGGAGCACCATAAGAAGGTGAATTCTGGTAAGGAGAAAAGCCAACGCTGCTGATTTGATTTCAGTCAGAAAAATATAAACAATATGTGGCACTCAGAACAGAGACCAAAAATATTGTGCTTAAAGCAAAACAGAAATCATGGGAAGAGTTTGGAGAAAAGTTGGAAAAGAATGCAAGAGAAAACCAAAAACTGTTCTACAAGACCCTTAAGAGCATGAGGAAGGAGAAAGAGTGCCCACTTAAATTCATAAAAGACAAGGAAGGGGCTCTGCTTACTTCTACAAATGATATCATGGGCAGATGGAAAGAATACTTCTCAGAGCTCCTCGGCGCTGAGGGAAGTCATGACCCAGAAATAATGGACCTCACTGCTGAGAAGGAATTCAATCATGGGGAAGATAACATCAGGATGGAAGAATTGAAGGCAGCTATTGAGAAGATTAAGCTGGGAAAAGCAGCAGGTCATGATGGTATAACACCAGAGATGGTCAAATATATGGGAGTCGAAGGTGAGCGCCTTCTACTGAAGGTTCTCCAGGCAGCCTGGTGTAGCAAAACTATACCAAAAGATTGGGAGATTGCCATCATTATACCTATATTTAAAAAAGGTGATAACAGACAATGTGAAAACCACAGAGGCATATCCCTCCTCAGCATTCCCGGTAAAAGTTACTCTAGAATTCTTGAGCAGAGACTTAGAAGTCTGGTAGAGCCACAGCTGGACGAGGCCCAGTGCGGCTTCAGAGCAAACCGAAGTACTCAAGACCTTATCTTCACACTGAGACAGATGAGTGAAAAAGCCCTGGAATATAAGAGTGAGATTCACTTATGTTTTTTGGATCTGGAAAAGGCATTTGACAAGGTACCCTGGAACAAGCTCTGGGACTGCTTGGCAGGGAAAACATCCCAGCACCCCTGATCAGTGCAATACAGAGTTTCTACAAAAAGTGCAGAAATTATGTAAGAACAGCAGACCAAAAGTCAGAAGAATTTAAGACCACCAGCGGTGTTAGACAAGGTGATATTCTCTCACCTTACCTCTTCATTCTTATGATGGATGATGTCATCAAGACCTGTAAGGAGAAGACAAAGAAGTACTCTGTAGGGTACTGGAAGATGAGACCAATCTGTATATCAGAGCTGGCTTTTGCAGACGATGTGGCCCTGATAGCTAAATCAGAGGCACACCTTCAGTACAACTTACTTGTCTGGAAGGAAGAGCTTGAAAAGAAAGGGATGACCATCAGTGTCTCCAAAACTAAAACCATGGTGATCTCAAGAGAGGAGAAGAAACACACCAGATCATGATGGGTCAGTATGCGTTGGAGCAGGTTAACCAGTTCAAATACCTTGGAGTTGTATTAGACCAAAATGGAGGCATTAAGACTGAGCTGGCTACACGAAAAGCAGCTGCTGGGAGACTCTTCCAGGCCATAAACCGAGGGTTTCTTAGCAAAAGAGAAATTGGCAAGAGGACAAAAATGGCTGTTTACCGCTCTACCTATGTACCAGTCCTGACCTATGGGTGTGAGTCATGGGCAATGACAACAGCTCACAGAAGCCAGCTGCAGGCCTCGGAAATGAGATACCTGAGAAAGGTGGTCCAAGTGACAAGAAGGGACAAAGTCCGCAATCAGACAATACGTCAAGATCTTGATACCCAGCCCTTACTAACCCGAGTGGATCAGTCACAGTTACGATGGTTTGGACATGTGTGCAGAATGGGAGAAAATCGGCCACCATGGCAAGCATGGGAGGCTAAGAACCAGGGAACCAGACCTCCGGGACGACCCAGGGTGCGCTGGGAAGACAACATCCGACAGTCCCTGACTGACAGAGGACTGGAATGGAACAAAGCCAGAAAGAAAACTGCTGATAGAGACGTCTGGCGATCTCTCTGGCAAACCTCTACACCCCAAGGTAGAAGAGGAGCGACTAAGTAAGTAAGTAAAGAGTCAGCGTCGCCCGAGTGGGAAGCATGAACCTGTGATGTGCCGTGTCTTATTCTAAATTGGATTATTTTAACAGAAAATTTGTGAAAAATGGCTTCGGTATTGATACGACCCGAACTAGCATCTCAAGGTATGTCTTTTCATGTAGTATTATTTCATTTAGGGGTCTGAAAAGTGTAGAAATGGCGAAGAGGCCGATGGAACATGTACATTATGCTGTATGTTTAGAGCGGCCGGGTGTCGTCTGCTTGGTTTTCCTAGTTTGTGGACGGCTTGACAAAAATGATTCGATCGCGTGGTGGGGCCATTTATTTGATCTTTCTGTCTGTCTGATTCTTTGTTTGTCATATGTGGTCGAATTGTTAATAAAGCGGGTGCTTTTCACGCAAATGTAATTGCTGTATGACTCCATTATGCGGAAAATAAAACTAAGCAGAAGCAAGAAGCAATAAATAAATTATTAAATGGTATAAAGTATTAATAACCGTATATTTATTCTCAGTCTACCCGATCTACCCGTATTCAAATTATACAAAGATCCACAATATTTCAATAAATAAATCCATAATTTTATATCAATATATGTAATAAATTTATAGATTTATATTCATATATTGTGAATTAAGGAGGTATCAAAATTATAGTTTATAGTTTTACGAATGTATGCCTGTATCACTATATGGTAACAACAGGGATTGCCACCTGTTTCAAAGAACATGTCTTCTCATTGGACGTCTTTTGTCCCCTCACAGTCATCACAAATCACTGGATTGGATTGAGTCTGCTAAATGAAACGCTCATATTTTGATAAGGAAAGCCAGTAAGGGATTGGTTCTCTTTACGCCTCTCATTTCACATTCCTATGACAGCTGAATCTATAATCATAATAACAAAGAAGGCTGGTTGGGTACGATTATGAAAGAGATGAATAAAAATTCTTTCTTTCTCATTTATTCCTATTATTACTTTTCTCATTTTTTCTAGTGAGTAGTTTTATAGGTAATATGGTAATAATTTTATAGGATCTCTTCTGATTGTGTGTGTGTGGTGTTCAGTGCATTAAAAGATTTGATGTAGTAAATATGGAACATAGTACAAAACACGTCTTTTTCTTAAAGTACATGCTGTGTGGCCTTGGTAGTCATGTCTACTTACATAGTTCTGTCTCGTGTTTTTTCAGTCAACTCTAACACAAATGATCCTCCGTGTCATGATGTGAAACTGTGTAGCATTTTTCTCTCTGTCTCCCTCTGCCTCTCCTCTCCACCAGCTTTCCTACTGTTACTGTGTACTTCACTTTCCTCCTCATCACATGAACACAGAATTTAGATAATCTCATTCTGATGTGGGTAATCCTCTAGGTGAGTCAGTTTCTTTCAAGACATCTTCATTACTCTTTTGTGTAAAGGTATTCTTATCATTCGTCTAAAAAACCCTATCTTCGCATCTTACAAATAAGTTTTCACTTATTTACCAACTGTCTATGATTCACTTCTCTATATATCAAAATATCATTTATACAGCTTTTAAGAATTCTCTTTTTCGTCACGACTTATGGTTTATGGCTTATACAATGGATCAACATCATGGCATAAGGGTAGTAACCCAAAAGTTCTCCGTTCTATTTCTAACTCAAGCCTGAGCCTGATGAATCTCAGAACAGTGCACAAACTCCGTAGCTCCGGTGAGGATCCTGATATACTTTACTTTAACTTGAAATGGAGTAACCAATCTTGATCACACATGTGCAAATTTGTGTATACAAACAGAGGATGAACAATCAAGTTTTACTATATTTTGGTACCATCATACAATAAAAATTATCCAGAACAGAATAGCTTTAATGATTTAAGCAATAATATTTACATTGTTATTATTATCACTTACTGCCTATTCAAAACTGACCCACTCATAAGTTAGTTGGTATCCCATATTGTGTAGAATTTTCTGGGAAGATTGGGAAAGTGGAATTGCTATTTCACTCATTATTTTGTAGCCTTAGAGTATCGGAACACCAAATAAGGAAGTATCTGAAATAGAACTTCCTTTTCCCATGTGGGTTCTGGGACCCGATTGTGGGGTAAACAAGAATAGACTCACTGATTCCCCAACAAGCATGTCGTAGGAGTCAACTAATTAGAGGCTTCCGTCAAAGTCGGAGTGCAACTGCACATGAATAAGCCAGTAGAACTGATGTACTCATAAAACTCAGACCCTGACACAAAGTCAAAGTCAAAATGGATGAATAACCAGGAGTTTCCGCCAGAGCTCACCACCGGTGAACAAGAAAGAAGAAGGTAGCTCAGCCACTAGTAGGATCTCCTGTGTTGGACAAGTTAGTGGATGGAAACCAGAGAGATACAGATCTGCTACCTTGTAAGTAAACAGGAGGCAATCAGAGTAGGAAAGGATACCTCCAGAAATGCTTGTCCAAATTAAGTGCTAAATGCAACATAAAATGCGACTAGAACGCTTCATTGAGGGAATGGAAACAACATGCACTAACACAACTGAACATTCCAACCAAAGTCTTTATCAGAGGAATACTAAATAACACAGACTATGACTGGAAAATTCAAAGGACAAGACAATAGAGCTTCTAAAAATACCAAGGTCGACATGAAACCAAGAAATATGTAATGGAGGGAAAATATGGATGTGAATTTCTAAATTAACGAAACAAAATAAGTAAGAAGGCATCTGAAAAAAGAGGGGAGAAATATAAATAAGTTAAATTTGTGTCAGTTGCACTGAGCCATAGGCTAGATAGAACAGTGCACCATAGCTTGCTTAGTGAGGATAAGACAGTGTTGGATTTAGGTTTAAGCTAAAAGAGGTGGAGCTTAGGGCCTCACCATCCAGAGGGGCCTAAAAATGTATATTGATCTTTACAAATGCAATACCCCCCACCCCCATTATTATTTCTTTCAAGAAATATTAACCATCAGAATATTCCCACCAGATTACCAGATTCCCATTATCCATATATTTAAAACGTGTATATATGTGTATATATATATATATATATATATATATATATATATATATATATATATATATATATATATATATATATATATATACACACACACACACACACAGCATCATCATCTTGTGCCCTGCCAGCTGGCGTAGGCGCTCATGCGTCTCCACAGATAACGATCCCTGGTTGCCTGGAACGGCTCTCTTGATGATATCCCTCCATGCCATCGTTTTAGCCCATCCAGAATTTCTCTTGGTCTGCCGCTACCTCTTTTCCACTGATCTTTCCAGTTGTCACGATGTTCTCCAATACCTCTCTTCTCATTATGTGGCCAAAGTACAGTGTTATATATACACAAACACATATATATATATATATATATATATATATTTGAAAGCTTTTTCTGAGATTAGCTTGTGTAAAATGAAACAATAGGGGTCTCAGGGCTTTATATAACTTAGGGCTTCATCACGTTTAAATCTGACCCAGTGATGAGACAGGTCAGTTATCATTCATTTCCATCTGGGAAGGCTAACCTGGTCAACAAATGCCCGCAGAAGTCGGATGTGTTGGCCGAAAGGTGCAAATATCGCAGCCATGCTGTAAACAGACACAACGCAGTTACATCTTCGGATGAACGCAGAAGAAGAAGAAGATTCATTTCCATTGTCGAAATCCAGTTTGTCATGCTTCATTTGTCATGTTTCTTTGTCTTGTTTCTTTGTCATGTTTCTATCATGTATGTTTATCTGTTTCCAGGTTCGCGGCCGACAGATGGAGTCCGGGATATGATTCTGATTAGTGATATTGACGAGAATGGTATTAACACAAACCTCAAAGTTCGCTACCAGAAGGATCTTATTTATGTATCCTTGACCATGTTATTTTTTATTATGTCTTCTTCTTTCTTTCCATTCCAATTTTGTAAATTTTGTGTAGGTTAATCTTAGGATAAACCTGGCATAATGCATCACTGTCTTACTATGATTCCCTGTCTGGGTTTTTGGGCCCCTTTATGGGGAAAACAAGAATAGACGACCCACTGACTCCCCGAAAGCATGTTGTAAGAGTCAACTAACTGGGGGCTTCCTTCGAAGTCAGAGTGCATCTGCCTGAGAATCAGTGAACCAACAATCTGCATAAAAATAAGTCAGATCTGTAAAATGGATATGCACTCAACACTTAGGAGGTTCAGAACAGGACCAAAGTCCAGAGATGGATGAACAACCAGAAATTTCAGCCAGAGTTTACAGCCGGTGATTGCGAAGAAAAAGAAGAAGATTACCATAATGTGTTGTAATTCAGTATATGCTAGTTAAACTCAAAATTAACCCAGTATATTGCATCACAGTTTATTACCATACTGAGTAACAATTTAGTATATGCAAGTTCAACTTAAAATTAACCAAACATATTGGGTCACATTTTTATTGAAACTGCATGACGTTTCCAGAACACAAACCAGAAAGAATTTACAGTTTGTTGTAGGCTGCACTAGTTTGTCTATGTTTGTTTATGATCAGCAGTATAAACCGATTGTGTTTAAATAACAACCTGATGTTTGTCATTCAGGAGTCTTTCTCTCTACTCAGGATTTTATCAGTGTCAGTAATTTTCAGATTTTGTTTTATGTGCCAGTACTGCTTGAGTTTATTAGGAACGACTGGTGGGTGTCTTCCTACAGGTGATATAGTTTTATAGTTTAACATAGCTGCTGAGGTGTTGTCCCATAACTGCTGGGGTGTTGTCCCATAGCTGCTGGGGTGTTGTCCCATAACTGCTGGGGTGTTGTCCCATAACTGCTGGGGTGTTGTCCCATAACTGCTGGGGTGTTGTCTCATAGCTGCTGGGGTGTTGTGCCATAACTGCTGGGGTGTTGTGCCATAACTGCTGGGGTGTTGTGCCAGTTACTGAGTTGTCTTACAGCAGCTGAGGCATCGTTTCTTTGTTACTGGGGGAGGATGTGGGGGGGGGGGGGGCTGCATGGTCTTGAGATACGGTGTCCGCCTTGATTGCCGGGGGTCCCGGATTCAGGTCCGGTGAAGGCTGAGATTTTTTTACGTGGACTTCTAGTCAGATCGGACACCCTTGTGTATTGCTACACATGTTTTAAAAAAAAACCTTGACAGCTGGAAATAGAAAAGAATCGCCTAACGGCGCTGTCCGGGCAAAATTTTGAGTTAAAAATCTACCCAGAGTATTTTCAGGATCCTCGCTGGTGCTACGGAGTTCGTGCACTGCGCTGAGATTCTTAAGACTCAGACTTGAGTTAAATGTAGAGCGGAGCACTTATGGGTTACCACCCGTGTGCCATGATGTTGATCTGTTGTTTAAACACAAACAGAATACTGAGGTGCTCAAAAGCTACTGATATGTTGTCCCATAGATACTGATATGTTGTCCCATAGATACTGATATGTTGTCCCATAGGTACTGATATGTTGTCCCATAGATACTGATATGTTGTCCCATAGATACTGATATGTTGTCCCATAGATACTGATATGTTGTCCCATAGATACTGATTTGTTGTCCCATAGGTACTGAGATATTGTCCCATAGCTACTGATATGTTGTCCCATAGATACTGATATGTTGTCCCATAGATACTGAGATGTCCCAAAGTTTCTGAGGTCTACTTTTGGCAGCCTATTTCTTATGTAGGTATTAGATTTCTCTTACTCTCTCTGAGGCAAACATTATGCTTGTCAGTATAGCTGTGGCTTTTGTGGGTTTTCTCATAAAGTGTCCAGAACAGAGGAGACGCGCTATTTTTTTTAGATCCTATGTGTGGTTTCTGGGCCCTATTTTATGGGGGAATGGGGGGGGGGGCATGTCTAAAAAGTGATTATTGAAGAGTCTTCTTGAAAACAGATATGACAACTTAGCCATAAACCACAACACAATGTACCAACCATCATTGTAACTCGGTGCCGGTGAAGAAATATCTTGGTCTTCCCCGTTTTCTTTGTCCTTCCGGTGTCCATATGAGGTCTTCTTGGGAAAGTCTTGTCTTATCCATTCTGACTGCATGGCCAATGTATTTCCAGCGGCGCTTTCTTATAAAATTGGATTCATTTTCTTGGTTGGTCTCTTGTCTTATTTGCTTGGGGAAGGGGGGTTTATTGTTTTTCCTCCTGCATTGGAGACCCTGGAACCCACACTGCGAGCCTGTAAGGCTAATCATACCTTGAAATGATGGGGTGTTTCTGTTTGTGCTCCAGGATCTATTCTTTCCTTGTTTTCATCTTCACGTGCAGCATCCTTGCGGGCTGTTTCATTTCCTGGTAAACCATTGTGTTCTGGTATTCATAGTTTGCTTGTGCGGATGTTGTAAGCCCCATTTGTGAATTAGTCTTCCTGTTGTGTATCATCATATCTGTTTAAGTGTTTCCAAGGCCGAACATGAGTCACAGCATATATCCGATCAGCTTACTTTAACTCTTTCTCTACCAAGCAACTCATTATTTAAAAAAACAATTGTTGTGGCGCCTCCTAGTCCTCAGGCTCAAAGACCTCCCTGCCATCACTGCAGATGTTAAATACAGTCTGTAATGTAGTTTATGCAATCTTTCTTCGTCAATTGAGACAAGGAGAATAATTCTTCAGGGCTATTTAAATCCCATCGTAATATACGGATGTGAATCATGGACAGTTAGTCAATTAGTGAAAAAGTATTTGGAAGCTGCGGAGATGTGGTCTTAAAGACCAATGATGAGAATACATTGGACAGATAAAAAGAGTCATAAAAGAAACTGACTCCCGAAGAGAACTGATTGCCCGCATCAGAAAAGAGACAATCTACATTCTTTGGTCATGTGATGAGAAGGAGAAAACTGTAATACATCGTGGCAGTAGGAAAATTTGGGGGGAAGGAGAGGCAGAGGAAGACAGGAGAAAAGATGCTCGACAGTTTGACATCATGTCATAAAGGATCATCTGTGTCAGAGTTGATTGAAAGTACACAAGACAGAAGAGATGATCAACTTCATTGCACTGAGTTTTGTTCCATATGGTTTAGCCTCTCTCCGCATAACAGGTAGCTTTCTGCACAGAGCACTGCCTCCGTAGCTCCGGGGACGATCCCCAGGGATGTCCGTAAAAATTTTACTCGTGAACTGACAAGCCCCGCATTAAAATGAACCCACAACCTTCAGAGCTCGAGGCAAACGGCTTGACCACTTCACACAGAGACCGAAGGTTGTGGATAGACATGACTACAAACGCCACACGGCATGGACTTTGAGAAGTAGAATGTGTGTGTGTGTGTGTGTGGGAGAGGTCTCCACTGTGAATGTTGGCTGCAGTGTACCACTTGTGACTTTGGAATATTACACAGTGACGGCCCAGTCTCTTCCTCGGTGCGACTCTCATACTACTGCCAGAGAACCATAAGAACATTTACTAAAAACTTATCTTCCGCAGAAATCACACCTCTATAGTCAAATGTTATAAAATTTGTTAAACATATTCACTAACCTCTAATCCACATGGATGCACTCCGTATCTTTTTCTTTTTTCGATCTTTCCCAACCCTGTGAGGCTCATTTTTATGTTAAAAATAATCAGTCAGTCTCGATTTGTTTGAGGTTTTGAACAAGGGATCAACATCAAGGCACGCGAGAGACTGACTGAGTCCGAAGAAGCTCAGCACAGTGCATGGACACTGTAGCACCGGCGAGGATTCTGAAATACTTTGGGTAGATGTTGAACTCCAAATTTTGCTCGGGCAGCGCCGTTAGGCTACTCTTTTCGATTTCCAACTACCAAGGGATTGTTTACGTAAGCAGCAATGCACACGGGCGGACCGATCTCACTACCCAAAGACCTGGGGGGGGGGGGGGGGAAGGGGGAATTACTAGAAGTCCAAGTCCGCGTGAACAATCTAGCTCTTAACAGGGATTAAACCCAGCATCTGTCAGATTTTTTATTTGCATTAGAATGCCGAGTTGTAGCGAAACCCTCCGTTATTTAGATTTTATACATTTACCCTTTTCACGATCAGCGTTCGTTCCTCTTATCCGGTTTCAGTTTCAGCACGTACTTTTGCTCACTTCTAGTCTCCCTACTCCAGACTTCGGCACCAAACCCAGTTGTTTAATCTAGGTCTCTGATTACGCTTGACATTCTTGATGACCTCTTTACAATACGGGACGCCTGGGAGAGGCGGGCGGCCTGGTGTTGACTAGCATGACACAGTTGTTGCAGATAAACTCATAAAAATATACTCTGTGTTTAAACACAGAAAGGCGAGGTAATCTGGTAATCCTAGTTTCAGCTTCATAGCAAACGGGTCACCCCATAGTTGCTCCGCTCCTGTGCCAACGAAAAACACACGTAGCTCACAGTGTCACACCATGCACTCAACTCAGAAGCTGGGCGACGAAACTAACGAAAGGCGAGGGTAGTCTTGTAGTCGATACTGTCGTAGTGTATGTGTGTATAATCCCCGTTTTAGCTTTTTAATCTGGCTCTCTGTATGTGTGTGTGTGTGTATGTATGTATATACACACATTTATATATGTCTCCGTGGTGTAGCGGCTAGACGCTCGCCTGGGGATCGGAACGTCGTGAGTTCGGGTCCTGACAGAACAGGTCTTTCTTTAAAAAAAATGACCTTGGCTCCCAGGTCAATCCAGCCTTGAGTGAGTACCAGGGGCAGTCATGTGAAGTATAAGCGGCCGGCGTGATGTTGACTACATCACCCACCAAATGCCGATTGGTCTATACAACATAGGTTTAGCTCTATATGCCCATATAGCCTAAAGGCGTGGAAAAGGGCTCTTTACTTTGTGCTTGCTTATATATACATACATATGTATATATGTATGTATGAATGTGTATATATATATATATATATGTATGTATCTATGTATATATATATATATGTATATATATATGTATATATGTATATATATATATGTATGTATCTATGTATGTATGTATGTATGTATGTATGTATGTATGTATGTATATATGTATGTATATATGTATGTATGTATAATATATATATATAATATGCTTTCATCTAGATTTTTAGTTTGGGTATCTTTTAATCTTTATGACTCCTTTGCTCTGAAATTTGGGTGGGGGGGGGGGGGTGTTAAGGAGCATGACAGAGTTTTTGATGCTAAACTGTAGTCAATACTACAGTGTAAAAATTACACATCGTGTACGATGCTACGCCATTTTATACGGCGCGCCTAACCTAGTCACAGTTATAACCCAAAGCTGCCTCTTTGGAGATGCTGGTTGAATGTGACGCTTTTTCTCCTCAGAAACGCCCCCATCTAACGTGTGGGTTCCGTGGCCCTATTATAGGGAAAATAAGAATAGACCCACTGTCTACCCATAAGCATGTTGTAAGAGTCGACTAATTGTGAGCTTCCTTCAAAGTCGGAGTGCATCTGCCTGAGAGGCAAGGAACTAACAGTCTGCACACAAATAGGTGAGATCTGTCAAACGAATGCACACGCAACACTCAGGTTCTGGAACGGGACTGCAGTCTAGAAGTGGACAAACAACCATAACTTTCCACCAGAGTTTACAGCTGGTGAACGCAAAGAAGAAGAAGGAGGAGGCAAGGGTAGTCTCATAGCTGATCGGTCGTAGAGAGATGCCGTGTGTCAGTCAGGCCTTTGTGAGTTGCAGGCAGTCCTGAGTGGTATATTTTCCCAGTACAGTGCAAGTATTCGAAATGCCGCCACTAATAGCTTCGTGCTGTCAGATCAAAAGTTCAAATTATATTTTGATTTCACTGCTTGTGTTGCCGCCTGTTGCGGCTACTTCTCTGTTTCATAACAGGATACGGGGAAAGAGTTTAGGCTATAAGATATAAAATGGATGCTAGGTACACGGCTTGGTCACATCGCCACGAAGAATCCCCAAAGAAAGTGTTTGTCGTGGTAATGTCTGACTGACTGACTTTCTACCCCACCAGGACATCACACAAGCGATAAACACCCGATGACACAATGTGCCACCATGTGTATGAGGAACACCGCGGAGAGGTCCTAGAAACCGCGTTCAACCAATTGGCCATATTTATGGCCTGGCTATATTGCGGCCCCTGGCAAAAGCCAGGGTGGGGCTTCAAATACCGAAACATTTCATCATAAAAAGGACGTCAAGTAATATATCTCGTGGTAATGTGCTGGAGGGCCACATTGTCACCAGTGGCTTGACAACCTCGGAGAGATGTACTTTACAGAAATCTCTCTATATATATCTCTCTCCCTCTGTATGTGTGTGTGTGTGTGCGTGCGTATCATCGTGAAGACGTAAGGCATAGGGAGTTTAATTAGAGCTTTCTTATAGTCAGTCTTTAATGCGAAGATGTTGCTTTGAAATGGTTAAAACAAATACAAATTAAAGGCTCTTTTTTTCTTTATCGTCGCCACCTTCGTCTACGTTTTTACAGTCGTAGAGATTAACAAGTGTTAAGTGCTTGCATATATACTAGATCGAAGTATTAAGTCGACTACAGCTGTAGTCACCAACTTTCCTTCCTATGTAATGCAGTTCACTGAATAATTCAGAAGACTCGGGTGCCGATTTCCAGTGCATCAGACAGAATGTTGTCAACTGGTTGCCAAAACCCGGATAATACCCAACATTTCCCTACTCCTGGATACTGTCACGTCCAATTTACGAAATTTGCGCCTCTGGGTCGATACATCCGACTTCGCGCGACACTTGCTTGTCACCGAGTTTGATCCCCTTAGTCCGACTGCAGTGATCCAGTCAGTTCCCAAAACCATTACTTTTTTTTGTTGGTAGGGTTTTTGTCAGCTCCAGCTCTCAATCGCTACCCTTGACACGCAGCAAGCAAGCTGTGCGTCACTGCCTTACATCCCCCTTTTCTTGTTCTTTTTTTTCTGGGTTGTGGCTTAGTAAAGGTAAAGTCAGGAGATGTGAACCAGCGTCATTGCACACGGTTTTAAACCGTGTACGGACAGCTGATAAGAATTGTCTGCCTGTGTCGCCGTTCGCACGTAACTCTGTAGCTACAGCGACGTTCCTCCATTTACCCCAGAGTGTCACTCTGGTATCCATTTCCTAGAGGCTGGGTGAACCCCGGGAGTCGCCTGGTTACGAACACCGACCGTGGCTGCAGCTAGTCGCAGCTGGATTTGAAAGTCAGCCTCTTATCGACTGGGCTTAGTAACAGTGGAATACTTTAAACCCGTGGAAGACAGATTACTATATTCCGTTTCAAAAGTAGTACACTAAGACTCTAACAGATATATCGAAAACTCCTCAACGGATCAACGTGTGCTCTTGGGATTATCACCAAAATCTATCCCTTGCTAGAGAGGTAAAAAAAAAGCGCGCGTTTTCATGACTAATTTTGGCTCATAAAAGTTCCCGTTCCAAACTAAGGTCGTATACCAAGGTAAAGTTTTTTTGTCTTATCAGGACGTACATAAGTAGAGAGAGGGTATACCAAAGCAAACATATACCACTGTGTGTATATGTATAGTGATATATATATATATATATATATATATATATATATATATATATATATATATATATATATATATATATATATATATATATTATATATATATATATATATGTGTGTGTGTGTGTGTGTCCGGGCAACAATTTATAGGACAAAAAAGATAGCCATATATATGATACATCCTATAAAGCAACCAACAGATAATTACCAGACAGGCACTAAAATGAGAAGTAAATGGATTGAGGAAGCGAGGACCCCCAATAGAGCCGCGCAGGTTTCTTTTCTTTCTTTTTCTACCCCACCAGGACATCACACGAGCGATAAACACCCGATGACACAAAGTGCCACCGTGTGGATGAGGATCGCCGTGGAGAGGTCCCAGAAACCGCTTTTAGACAATTGGCCATATTTATGACCTGCCTATATTGCGGCCCCTGGCAAAAGCCAGGGTGGGGCTTCAAATAACAAAAAATTTCATCCTAAAAAGGACGAAACTGGATTAGACCGCGCAGGTTAGGATAGTCTGCTATTTATATGCTGAGTCATGGCCTGTTTGTATCCTGATATGCCCCATGGCAGATATTAGGTTCTATACCACTTGGGCAGGTTGGTGAGGGTGAGGCTGCAACGAGCGTGCCGTGCATGTGTT